>ML664188.1:4926848-4938525 GCA_007570785.1 Antilocapra americana | reverse complement strand
ACACAGAGCTGTCTACTGATTGGTTGACTGCCATTGGGTCAGGTGGCCCACTAGACCAATCAGCTCTGCCCAGTGGAGCCAGGTCACGTGGTACAAGGCTGCCTCAGACCTTATGGAGTATGGGTGCTGCCGAGGCCTCTGGGGAGGGGTTAGGGAAGGAGGTACGATCATTCCTGGTTGGTCCCTTGAGATCTGCTGCTATCCCTCACTGGGCTTTGTAGATGTTCAAAGGGACCATTTTCCTGAAAAGAGCTTTCCTGGGTTCCTCAGAAGCACCCTGATGGGGCCAATTTGTCCTTCAGTCCACAGGACAAGTCATCTCCTCCATCCAGTTGCCAGTGTTTCCTTGGTCAGCTCCAGTTGTCTGGGGACCATCTGTCTGTGGAATCCTGGACAGAACTTATAAACGGCTCCTTGCCAGCTCCCTCCTGCTTGGACCATATCTGGTCTAGGATAAGCTTGTGCCCGTTTATGTCCCAGTGTTGATATAAGAATAATCATCTCCCAGTGTAGTTTTTCTTTCTTTTTTGGTTCAGCTCTATTGATGTAACATGTCATTCCAGCTCTCAAGCTCCCCAAACCCAAGAGACACAGGCCAAACATAAAAGGATGGGTATCTTAGAGCCCCCTCTCTTACATGGGGCAGAATGTGATGTGGACACATAGAGTATAAGCCTCCAAACTATGTAGGGGGAAAAAAGGATGAGGAAAAATAAACCCAAGAAAGCAAATCAAAACACCTAGTTCAATTTAAAAATAAAGAAATATAAATACAAAAAGTGTGGTGTATAGAAATAACCAGTTAAGATGAAAGAACTAATACATGTACTAGTAATGACCATAAATACAAATGGATTAAACTTGCCAAGTAAAAGCAAACATTACACTGGATTAGAAAACTAATCCAGGGAATACTGTTTACAGCAGATAAAATGAAATATAAGAACCCAAACACCAGTTAAAATGATGGACATTTTACGTGACAACTCACGTGATATCTTTAAAATGTTAATGTTATCAAGAAGAAAAATTGAGGATGTGTATAAATTGTCCTAGACTGAAAATCATGTTGAAGGCAAAACAATTAAATGTGGATAATTATTATAAAAGCAATCTGGAATAACTGGGGAAATTTAAATATGGATTAGGTATTATAAAATATTAATATTAAGAAATTATTAATTTTATTAAATGTGATAGGCATGAAATTTTATGTAAAGCACATGATCTAATTTAAAAATAGATGCAGATAAAGCAAATATGACAAAAAATAAGATTTTAACCTATGCACTGGATATATGAATGGTCATTGTACTAGTCTTTCTAGTACTTTTTGTGTATTAAAATTTTCACATAAAACATCTTAAAAATTTCTGAAATTTGAACTTGAAAATTTAAAGAAAACTTTCAGAATTATTTCAATAAACTATATAATATTTTTAATTAAAAGAAGATATGCAAGGCAAGTACTAACTAAAAATTGTTAGTAATAACAACTAGTAATAATTAGTAATACCAATTAGCTAAAAGCTGGTATAGCATTTTCATATTCTATAATATAGGCTTTAAACCAAAAATGATTACTAGACAGAAAGGATGAAAAGTGTGGCATAATAAGAAATATACTTGATCTTTGTCCTTGGTTCTGGGCCAGAGTGCCTAAAACCCTCAGAATTTCCTTGGTAAGATGTCTTCTGCTATTTCTAAGGAGATGCCTTTGATCAACCTGAGTTTGTACTAATGGGGTGACTTAGACCCTAAGATAGCCTTAGGATGGGGCTGGTCATCAGAAAGACCCAGTGATTACAGGGTTGGACATTTTAGGCTACTGATCTCTAAGAAGGGGAAGTGGAAGGGGGTGCTGAAGATTAAACTCTATAAAAACTGTTCAGCGAGGAGACCTGAACCTCCTGGGTGGTGAACATACCAAGGTACCCAGACAGTGGCTGCCTGAAGAGGACATGGAGGCTCCCTGCCTCCTCTGTCCCCACACCTTGCTCTATGCATCTCTTCCATTTAGTGGTTCCTGAGTTGTATCCATTATAATAAATCAGTAAGCATAATTAAAGTGCTTTCCTGAGTTCTGTGAGCTTCTCCAGTAAATTATTGAACCATCAGAGGGGTTGTGGGAACCTGTGATTTTTAGTCCATTAACAGAAATACATGTCACCTGGGACTTGAAAATGGTGAACAATGTCTAAAGGTGAAGCAGGGCAGCCTTAGGGTACTGTGCACTGATGCTGTGAGGTCTGTGGTTAGTGTCAAAATCGAACTGACTTGTTGAGCAACCAGTTGGTGTCTGGAACTCAGAGAATTAGTTACTGGTGTTAAAAAATACTCCACAACAATCCTGATAAAAGTTGCAACTCAGTAGGAAAGTATGATAATTCTAAAATTGTTTGCATCTAATGAAAGTCCTAAAATAGGTATTGAAAATGTTAGCCTGTTGCAAGGGGAAAATAACAAATTCACCATGACAGTGGGAGATCTACATACACTTCTCTCAGAAACGGATAAATTCAGGGTACACAAAAATCAAGAAAGATAAAGCAGCTTCGAAAAAGTTACCTACAAGCTGATTTAATGAACACATACAGTACAATTGTGGAATACAGATTCTTTTTGACCACACACAAAGGAATGCTTATGAAACTGACCATGTCCTTGACCTTGAAGCAAGTCTGAACAAATTTCAAGGGACTGGTAAGACAGCAATCATTTTTTCTAACCATAATGCAATTAAGTTAGAAATCAATAACAAAGAGATACCTAGAAAAATCCTATACTTAAAGACATTTTAGAACATACTGTTAATAAATTATGAGTCAGAGAAACATGATGGAAACTAGATGATAACAAAAATATTAAAAGATATCAGTATTTGGGTCATTCCACTAAAGAGATACCCAGAAAGGAATTTATACCATGAATTCTTACATTAAGAAAGAAAAAGGTGCAAATTAATGAGTTAATCAATGCAAAGAAATAAAGGAAAACAATAGAATGGGAAAAACTAGAGACCTCTTCTAGAAAGTTAGAGATACCAAGGGAATATTTCATGCAAAGATGGGCTCAATAAAGGACAGAAACGGTAAGGACCTAACAGAAGCAGAAGATATTAAGAAGAGGTGGCAAGAATACACAGAAGAACTATATGAAAAAGATCTTCATGACCCAAATAACCACGATGGTGTGATCACTCACCTAGGGCCAGACATCCTGGAACATGTAGTCAAGTGGGCCTTAGGAAGCATCACTACGAACAAAGCTAGTGGAGGTGATGGAATTCCAGTTGAGCTAGTTCAAATTCTAAAAGATGATGCTGTGAAAGTGCTACACTCGATATGCCAGCAAATTTGGAAAACTCAGCAGTGGCCACAGGACTGGAAAACGTCAGTTTTCATTCCTATCCCAAAGAAAGGCAATGCCAAAGAATGCTCAGACTATCTCACAATTGCACTCATCTCGCACGCTAATAAAGTAATGCTCAAAATTCTCTAAGCCAGGCTTCAGCAGTACGTGAACCGTGAACTTCCAAATGTTCAAGCTGGTTTTAGAAAAGGCAGAGGAACCAGAGATCAAATTGCCAACATCTGCTGGATCATCAAAAAAGCAAGAGAGTTCCAGAAAAACATCTACTTCTGCTTTATCGACTATGCCAAAACCTTTGACTGTGTGGATCACTATAAACTGTGGGAAATTCTGAAAAAGATGGGACTACCAGACCGTCTGACCTGTCTCTTGAGAAACCTGTATGCAGGTCAGGAAGCAGCAGTTAGAACTGGACATGAAACAAGAGACTGGTTTCAAATAGGAAAAGGAGCACGTCAAGGCTGTATATTGTCACCTTGCTTATTTAACTTATATGCAGAGTACATCATGAGAAACACTGGGCTGGAGGAAGCACAAGCTGGAATCAAGATTGCCGGGAGAAATATCAGTAACCTCAGATATGCAGATGACACCACCGTTATGGCAGAAAGTGAAGAGAACTAGAGAGCCTCTTGATGAAAGTGAAAGAGACTGAAAACATTAACTTAAAGCTCAACATTCAGAAAACTAAGATCGTGGCATCCGGTCCCATCACTTCATGGCAAATAGATGGGAAACAGTGGAAACAGTGACAGACTTTATTTTGGGGGGCTCCAAAATCACTGCAGATGATGACTGCAGCCAGAAATTAAAAGACACTTGCTCCTTGGAAGGAAAGTTATGACCAACCTAGACAGCATATTAAAAAGCAGAGACATTACTTTGTCAATAAAGGTCCATCTAGTCAAGGCTATGGTTTTTCCAGTAGTCATGTATGGATGTGAGAGTTGGACTATAAAGAAAGCTGAGCACCGAAGAATTGATGCCTTTGAACTGTGGTGTTGGAGAAGACTCTTGAGAGTCCCTTGGACTGCAAGGAGATCCAACCAGTCCATCCTAAAGGAGATCAGTCCTGGGTGCTCATTGGAAGGACTGACGTTGAAGCTGAAACTCCAATACTTTGGCCACCTGATGCCAAGAGCTGACTTTTTTGAAAAGACCCTGATGCTGGCAAAGATTGAGGGCAGGAGGAGAAGGGGACGACAGAGGATGAGATAGTTGGATGGCATCACCAACTTGAAGGACATGGGTTGGGGTAGATTTCAGGAGTTGGTGATGGACACGGAGGCCTGGCGTGCTACGGTTCATGGGGTCACAAAGAGTCGGACACGACTGAGCAACTGAACAGACCGAAATGAAGGGAGTAAGAATCATGGGTTTTTAAAGACGAAAAAGGGATGCTTGCATGGCAAAGAATTTTAATTGGAGCCGGATGTAGAAGCTAGTCCTGGCTGAACAGGATTACCAGAGCAAGGTGAAAACCTGTTGCTATGACAAGTTTTAGGGGTTTCCCAGGTGGCTCAGTGGTAAAGAATAGCCTTGCCAGGACAAGAGACTCAAGAGACATGGGTTCAGTCCCTGGTTAAGGAAGATCTCCTGGAGAAGGAAATGGCAACCCACTCCAGCATTCTTGCCTGGAGAATTGAGTACACATGCACACACGCACACACGTTTTAGGTGTTTTTGCAGAGTCCTTGGAATTTGTAGTTTCACCCTGTACAAAAGTTCAGGTTCCATCCAAGTAGGATGTGGGAAATGTCCAGCTACTTAATGGCCTTCTGGTTTCGTTAAAAAAACCACTTGACCTTTGTGAGTCCATTTTGTTTCATGTTTCTCACTGCCACAGGTGAGAGCAGATCTGTACTTAGTCTGCTAATTCAAATGCTTAATCTCACTTGGAAACACCCTTACAGATGCACCCAGAAATAATGTTTTATCTCCTATCTGAGCATACCTTGGCCCAGTCAGGTTCACTCAAAATTAACCACCACAGCCAAAGTATAAAATTTTTAGAAGAAAATACAGAAGAACATCTTCATGACCTTTCTGTAATTCTGTAGCAAAAATAATACAGAAAAAAATAATAAAGCACAAAAAGGTAAATTTGATTCAATCAAATAAGAATAATAAAGTAAATGAAAAGGCAAACAACATCTGAGAGAAGATACTTGTAACACAAAAACTGACAAAGGATTAGTATTCCGTTTGTATAAAGAAATCAATAAGGAAAAGACAACCCAACAGAAAAGTGGACAAATACATTAATGGGCTTTTCACAGAGGAGTGAATACTGATGTCTCACAAACACAAATGAGGCACTTCATAAGTAATTATAGAAATGTTAATTGAAAGATCCTGTATCCTGCAGCTACCATGCTGGCAAATATTTACATACTGAGCAGTTACACCTCTGATATTCTGCCAGTGAAAAGCCTCATTTTCCATTCTTTTTCTAACAAAGCCAAAGGTCATACTCTACAACCCAGCGACTCTGGTTTGCGACTCTTTAGCGAGTGATAACTTCTATTTAGTGAGTCACAGTCAGTATTTTAAAAATCATTCAGTAAAACACCGACACAGTGACATGGGCAGGGGTGGGCCAGCTGGTAAGACTGGAAACTGGGCTTCTATACCCAACAGAGACTTGGAGACAGTGGCCCCATCCTTCCTGGGGACCACATTCAAAGGGATGGCTTCAGATCCTGGCAGCATTGAGCTTTTCAGGCAGGCATCTGAGGGGTCATCCTGCAGCCATGGCCTCATGTTCCAGAAGCCCCGCTGGAGTTTGACGGTCTCTTGGTGCAAAAGTCTGGATGTGTTGGTTCTGTGGCTCAAGTTCCGCTGTTCTCACAGGTCCACGTTCTTACCTAGAGAGAAGGAGACAGTAGAGAGTCTTTCTAGAGAAACAGTGTGATGAGAAGGAAGGAGTGAGGGGTAAAAAGAAAGACAAGTTAGAGAGTTACCTTCAGTAGAAAGAAATAGAGGTGCCAGGGCCAGGGAAAACTAACAGATGAAGGGACCACACACCCCAAGTGCCTCTTGCAATCTCGAGGGCTTCTTCCTTTCCCCAGTAGAGGCTGTGCACTCCTATAGTGCTGTGAGGTACTTGGACAACAGCTGGGCAATTTCTTATAATAAACATTCACTTACCATTGTTGTTGTTCAGTAAGTAAGCACTGTCTGACTCTTGGTGACCCATGGATGGCAGCATGCCAGGCTTCCTTGTCCTTCACCACCTCCTGGAGTTTGTCCAAATTCATGTCCATTGAGTTGGTGATGCTATCTAAACATCTGATTC
Organism: Antilocapra americana; assembly: GCA_007570785.1. Classification (NCBI taxonomy): domain Eukaryota; kingdom Metazoa; phylum Chordata; class Mammalia; order Artiodactyla; family Antilocapridae; genus Antilocapra; species Antilocapra americana. The sequence goes on along the minus strand of ML664188.1, from coordinate 4,931,855 downwards.
TCTGCCACCCTCTTCTCCTTTTGCCCTCAATCTTTCCCAGCATCAGAGTCTTTTCCAATGAGTTGGCTCTTCACATCAGGTGGCCAAACTATTGGAGCTTCTGCTTCAGCATCAGTCCTTCCAATGAATATTCATTGGAATGTTCATTGATTTCCTTTAGGATGGACTGGTTGGATCTCCTTGCAGTCCAAGGGACTCTCAAGTGTCTTCTCCAGCACCACAGTTAGAAAGCATCAATTCTTCAGCGCTCAGCCTTCTTTATGGTCCGACTCTCACATCCATACATGACTACTGGAGACACCATAGCCTTGACTAGATGGACTTTGGTCGGCAAAGTGATGTCTTTGCCTTTTAATATATATATTGTCTAGGTTTGTCATAGCTTTCCTTCCAAGGAGCAAGCAACTTTTAATTTCATGAATGCAGTCACAGTCCACGGGGATTTTGGAGCCCAAGATAATAAAATCTGTCACTGCTTCCACTTTTTCACCTTCTATTTGCCATGAAGTGATGGGACTGGATGCCATAATATTAGTTTATGATTCTGCAATCCTACACCTAGTGTTTACCCAAAAGAAATTAAAATCCATGTTCATGCACACAAACAAACCTGTATGGGAATATCTATAGTTGCTGTAATAATTATTGCCAAATATCAAAAACCACACAAATGTCCTTCAGCTGGTGAATTAAGAAAGGCTGGCACATGCATGCAACAGAATACCACTCAGCAGTAACCAGGAACAAAGCACGGCACGTGCCACAACATAAATGAACATCAGACGCATTCAGCTAAGTCAAAGAAACCTGACACAAAAGGCAGGCTTCTGTACGATTCCATTTATATGACATCCTAGCAGAGGCAGAGCTACGGGAGAGAAAAGAGATCACGGGAGCTGAGGTGTGGAGCTGAGGTGTGGAGCCGGGGAGAGGGCTGGCTGACAACAAAGGGGCATGGGGGAACTTTAGGGGTGAGTGACTCTCCCATGATCTGTGTTCTGCTGATGGTTATAGACATATGAATTTGTCAACAGTTGAAGAACTATATACGAAAAAGGGCAAATTTACTACTTGTAAATGTTCTTCAGTAAGTCTAACTTTTATGCTTATTTTGACTATAAACATGTATACATATAAACACATATGCATACATGTGTATACACACATGTGCTGTCCAGCTGTTTTAATGGTTGAATAACATGCCATTAAATGCAGACATCTATTTTATTTGGCCAGTTCCTAGCTATTGAGTGGTTTCCAGGGTCTGGGCATTCTCTTTAATGCTGTGATGCTGTGGAAGGAAGCAGGGAGTTGGTCCAGGACTTGGCCAAGCCTGCCCCGGTGCCTCCCCACACATGCTTTCACTCCATCCCCAAAGAGCCCGGAGGTAGGGATTATTACCTGCTCTACAGAGGGTGCAGCTGAACTTAGCAGGGGGGTGGGGGAAGTCATGTGTGCAAGTTGCAGTCAGGGAGCAGGAGACGGAGGATCCCAAACTGCTTCTGTCTAGTTGGGAGGCTCACGCTCCTTTCCTTACACTGGGCAGCCAGTTGTAAACTACTGAAAGGAAGTAACTGTGTCTTATTCCTGTTCGTCCCTTCAGAACAACTAATATATAGGGGACTGGACCCAGGAAGGGATGCTTCCCAAGAACCGGGGGTTGGCTTGAATTGAACCCCACTCTCTAATGGAATAAAGTCAATAGGCTCTCTATGAACTCACTTCTAATGAAGACGAGCCCTTGGTGCACCATGGGGGCGGGGAGCATGATGAATTCAGCAAATGGTCCTTGAGGGCCTGTTGTACCAGGCGCTGAGGTGAGAACAAGTACAGGAGGGTGCAGCTGGTCCCACTCTCCACCTCAACCCTGGTGCTTAAACAGAAAACCTGACCTTACCTGGGAGAGCAGATCCTCACACAGCCACTGCTCACAGAGAAGGCCCGGTGTTCACAGCCCAAGGCAGAAATCTCAGTCAGGCCTCCAACTCTCGGTCTTGGTTTGGCCTGAGACAGGAAAACCAGAGACAGGCAGAGGGGAGCCCTGGCAAGGAACATTCTAGAACCTGACCCTCACAGAGCCCCAGTCCAGCCTGCAGGCTCCCTCTGTTCATCACCTGCAGTTAACAGTTGGGAGCCCTTCTTGCACTGGTGAGAAGTCCCTCTCTTTACTGGGATGACTGGGCTGGAGAGGTGCTCTTCAGAAGACAAAGGAGAGACAGAGAGGGGGTCCAGAAGGCAGTAGTGTGGGTGGACACGCAGCAGGGGAGTGAGTCAGAGTGATGCACACAAGCCGGGTGTGAGTGCATTGTATGTGCAGAGTATGTGTGTGTCAGCGAGTGAGGCCTGACTCCCAGGAGGTCTCATATGCCTCCTACTCAGGCATGGCCAGTTTTCGTAAGCATTCCTTTGTGTGTGCTCAGAGAGAATCTGCATTTCGCTGAATCAGCTTGTCAGTACGTTTTGCAAAGTTTCTGTATCCTAACTGATTTTTGTGTCCCCTTGATTCATTAGATCCTGAGAGAGGGGTATGCAGATCTGCCACTATGGTGAACTGGTCATTTTCTCCTTACAACAGACCAAAATTTTTAATATCTGTTTTAGGATTTTTATTAGATGCAAACAATTTTAGAATGATTAATATCATACCTTTCTAGGAAGCTGAAACTTTTATCAGAATCTTTGTGGAGCATTCCTCGACACCAGCTGTTCATTCTCTGAGTTTCCAGACACCAACTGGGTGCTCAATGAATCAGCTCGATTTTGACACTAATCACAGCCTTCACAGCGTTAAGCACTCAGTCCCCTAAGACTGTCTTTCTTCACATCAGATGTCTCTCACCAATCACCTGTCCTTTCGTCAAAACCCCTCCTACATTTCCGTAGTTTTCCAGAATGGCTCACAGCACTCAGGAAGGCACTTTAAATGTTTACCAATTTATTATAACGGATACAATTCAGAAGCAACCAAATGGAAGAGAGGTGGAGGGCAAGGCACGGGGGCAGAGGAGGCAAGGAGCTTCTGTTTCCTCTTCAAGCAGCCACTCTCCGGATACCGTGGTATGTTCACCACCCAGGAAGTTAGTAAAGTCTCCTCGCTGAACAGTTTTTATACAGCTTAATCTTCAGCACCCCCTCCCACGCTCCCTTCTTAGAGATCAGTAGCCTGAAATTTCCAACCCTCTAATCATTGGGTCTTTCTGATGACCAGCCCCATCTTAAGGCTATCTTAGGGTCTAAGTCACCCCATTAGTACAAACTCAGGTTGATCAAAGGGGTCTCCTTAGAAATACAAAAGATAAAGCCTATCACCAAGGAAATTCTGAGGGCTTTAGACACTCTGGCCCAGAACCAAGGACAAAGATCAAGTATATTTCTTATTATGCCACACTTTTCATCCTTTCTGTCTAGTAATCATTTTTGCTTTAAAGCTTATATTTTCTGATATCAATATAGTTATGCCAGCTTTCAGTTAATTAATATGAACTAATTAACCAGTTTTTAGTTAGTAGTTGCCTAGTATATCTTCAATTAAAAATATTACTATAAAATTTATTGAAATAATTTTGAAAGTTTTATTTTATTTAAATTTTCAAGTATCAGCTATTTATAAGGTATTTACTATGTAAATGTTTTAATATACAATAGTACTAGTAAAATGGCCACCCATATACCTAATGCATGGGTTAAAATCTTATTTTTTGTCATGTTTGCTTTATCTGCATCTATTTTTTTATGCCATGTGTTTTACATAAACCTCATACCTGTATCACACTTAATAAGATTCATGATTCCTTAATATTCTTCATTATCCGGTTCACATTCAAATTTCTCCAGTAAACCCAAATTGCTCTTATAGTCCTTTCTCACACTTACTTTGTCTCCAACATGTCTTTTTGTCTAGGACAGTTTATACACACCCTCAATTTTTTTCCTTGATAACATCAATGTTTTCAAGACACCAAATGACTTGTCACATAAACTGTCCATCTTATTAACTTCAGTCTTTATGTCCTTATATTTCAATTGTATCTGCTGTAAACAGTATTCCCTGGATTAGTTTTCTAATTCAGTATAATGTTTGTCTTTTACTTGGCAAGTTTAGTTCACTTATATTTATGGTCACTATCAACATATTTGGAATTCCAAATTGGATAAGTTCTTCCATCTTATCTGATTATTTTCACAAATAATTATTTCCACAAATCTCACTTTCTATATGTAATGTTTCATTATTTTTTAATTGGATGGGGTGCTTTTGTTTTGCTTTCTTGCGTTTAGTCTACTTCATTCCTTTTTATTCCATAATTAATTTGGAGATCTATACTCCATGGGTCCACATCACATTCTGCCCAGTGTGTGAGAAGGGCCTTCAAGAGACTCCCCTTTAATTTTGGCCTGTGTCCCTCGGGCTTGGCAAACCTGAAAATGGGCATGAGATGTTATATCAATAGAGCTAAGATAAAACTAAAAGAAACTAAATGGGAGAAAACTATTTTTATGTCAACACTGGGGAAAGAATGAGCATAAGCTTTTCCTAGACCAGGTATGGTCCAAGCAGGAGGGAACTAGAAAGAAGCCATTTATAAGTTCTCTCCAGGATCCCACAGACATATGGTCCCCAGACAACCAAGGTTGCCAAGGGAAACACTGGCAACCAGATGGAGAAGATGCCTTGCCCTGTGGAGGGAAGGACAATTGGCCCCAGCAGGGTGCTTCTGAGGAGCCCACAAAAGCCCTTTTCAGGAAACTGGTCACTCTGAACATCTTCCAAACCCAGCGAGTAACAGACGCAGACCCCAAGTGACAATCATGAATGGTCGTACCTCCTTCCCTAACCTCTCCCCAGAGGCCTCGGCAGCACCCAGGTCAGGTACAGAACCACCCACACCTACACTCCATAAGGTCTGAGGCAGCCTTGTACCATGTGGCCTGGCTCCACTGGGCAGAGCTGATTGGTCTAGCCACCTGACCCAATGGCAGTCAACCAATCAGTAGACAGCTCTGTGT
>ML664188.1:4864841-4916848 GCA_007570785.1 Antilocapra americana | reverse complement strand
TCTGGCCTGACTGAGAGATTCCCTCAAAGATGAGTAGGGAGTGTGGACTCCCGCATGTACGGCCTCCCCAAGGAGAGCAAGGATGGGCGGTGGGAATAGCCCATTACCACACCACAGTGGCTGCGAAGCAGGGTCAAAGGCAGTTCATTTCTATTTATAGAAGCACTAAGACTGCCAAGAAGCATCCCATGTGGCAGGAAGTATACAGACAAATCATGTTGTCTTATTGCAGCAATTATAATTTATCTTCCCAGAAAAAGGCACCCAGACCTTACTGAGAATCTATTTCAGAACACTGGACAATGGTTACAGCTTACAAACCCATTTGTTTTCCAAAACAAAGGAATAAAATGTATTTTAATTGTTGGGTAAGAGTTAGGAGGTCTTCAAGGATCCCCAGAAGGGAATTTAACTGGGCATTTCCATGAATAAGCCAGGACATAAAGTCAAGGTAGAGACCCAGCCCTTAGGGAGCCTAAAGATTAGAAAAGGAGACATTTTGGACTTGCATAATATTATGGCTTCCCTGGTGGCTCATAAAGAATCTGCCTGCAATGCAGGAGACACAGGTTGGATGCCTTGGTCAGGAAGATCCCCTGGAGAAGGAAATGGCAGCCCACTCAAGTATTCTTGCCTGAGATTTCCATGGACAAGCAGAGCCTGGTGGGCTACAGTCCATGGCGTTGCAAAAAGTCAGACACAACTGAGCGACTAACATTTTCACTTAATATGCTGTCAAGTAATAAGCAGCCAGTAGGTATGCAGACCCAGGGAGCTCACCATGTCCCAAGCAAATAACAATGAAAGAAGACCTATGCAGAGAAACATGTTTACTACACACACACACACACACACACACATACACACACACACACACACACACACACACACACACACACACCCAGAGCAACAAAAACATCTACAAAGAAACTCAAAGACACTACAAAGTGTCTGTAACACTGAATACAGATGCCAAGTGAAAAACGTCGGTCCAAAAATCTACATACAGTAAATATCTACATACTGTGAGATTCCATTTGTATGTCATTCCAGAATAGCCATCACTAAAGGACAGAAAAGTAATCCACAATTGCCAGGGGCTACAAGAGGTGGACAAGAAAGGGGTATGAGGGAATTTTGGAGCGATGAAAGTTTCTATACTGTTCTGTATTTGATCATGGTGAATGGTTACTCAATTGTAGGTCCATTTATCAAAATCCATTGAACTGAACACCAAAGGGAGTAAATTCGACCTTAATTTTTCAGTTAATAAAATTTTTTAACTTTGAAAAATGGGTATCTACAGTTTGAAAGCAAAAAATCTGTGATTTTTTTAATACTCAATCATATTCCCTTTCTCTTATAAAAGGCAAAAGGTACATATTCCAAATATGCACTAGCTTAAAACATGCCACCATTCAAGGGAACTTCTTTTTAAAAATGATCTGAAAGGTGATGGATTCACCCACAGGGCCCTGTGCACTAACTAGTTAGAAGCAAGGATTTGATGTTCACGTGACCACAGGGACAATCTTAGCTACAGTGCTGAGTGGAAAAATGAAGACCGAGCTCTGCAAAATACCACGTATACAATTTAAAGACACCCACACACAAACCACTGATACACCTCTTATCAGAACCATCCCCCCAAAAATTATTTTTAAAAAGCAACAACAAAAGAATTGCAAAAACACACACTTCATTTTAGAAACTAAAGAATATATATTTAAACATATTAGGATGCTAGCTAGCCATTGGGAAGATGAAGATAAAAATGATGATATAATGGAACTTATAAATAAAGGGATCTTCAAAAGGCAGAGGACCAGTGGCAGAGGACAGAAGGCAAGGGCCAAAGAGGACTCGAACAGAAGACATGAATAATTCACACTCTTTCACTAAACTCTAACAGGAGAAACAACTGCTTAATGATACACACAGCTGACTGTGCTGAATCAAAATGAAAAACTCAAGAAATCATGTTATAAATTTAGAAATAGGAGAACTACAGTCTTTGGGCCCCCTGGGTGCCTCTGCTTATTTTTGTCTGCTGGCAAAGAATAATGTTTACATGTTTTAATAGTTGGGGAAAAGTCAAAAGAAGAATATATTGTGACACAAGAAATTATATGAAATTCAAACTCCAGTGTCTGCAAAGTTTTATTGGCACCCAGCCATCCGCATCATTTACATGGTGGCCAAGGCTGTTTTCTCTCTATGGCAACAGAGACCAGACGTAATAAAATGTTCCCTCCCTGGCCCTTAAGTTTGGATCAAAAGTGATCCTCCCCTCACTCAGCTTGATCCCTAGCTCTAAAATCTAGTTGTATGCTATGCCGTCGTTCTTCCCCCAGGAACAGGTGAGCCAGCAGGAAGCCAGCAATTCTCTCCAGCGCAGTAACCAGGGCTCTCCCACACGACACAGCCAATGACAATGGCAAAGCTGAGACTCTGCGCCCACGGGATTTCAGAACAAAAAGTCTTTATCCTCTCCACAAAAGCACAGTTTATAACAAGCTGTGTAACATCCATTTTCCTTAGCAAGCAAATGAGAAACAATGTCTGGCCTCCACAATTCGTATTGGAAAAACAACCTAGATGACCATTAATAAGGACCGGTGAAATAAATTCTCTTATACGTGTATGTTTATACAGCCAATAGAGAGAACAGGTTGGTTTTACATGAGCAGACACAGAAGCAATCGAAAAAATAAGTTGGAAAACATTATCCCATTTTTGTTTAAAAAACATCATTGTGACAAATATGTGATATTGCTTTTATGTGAAATCTAAAACTAGGCTACAAATAAACTTATCTACAAAACAGAAATAGAATTACAGATGTAGAAAATAAACTTATGGCTCCGGGGCAGGGGAGGGGGGCAGCATGGAGTAGGGAGAGATAAACCGGAAGGTCATGATTGACACATATGCACCACTATATATCAAAGAGATAACTAATAAGAACCTATTGTATAGTACAGGGAATTCTATTCAATACTCTGTAACGGCTTATATGGGAAAAGAATCTAAAAGAGTGGGTATAGGTATACATATAACACATTCACTTTGCTGTATACCTGAAACTAACACAACATTGCAAATCAACTATACCCCAATAAAAATAATTTTTTTTTTAGAGCGCGGCCCCGGCGGCCCGCGAGCCGGGACGCGGGAGGGGGCGCCTCCCGGCCGCCCCGCGAAGGGGGTCCGCCCGCGCTGGCCGCTGGCCCCGCGCCCCGGCGGTCGTTCACGCCCGTGGCTCGCGGCCCCCCCGCCGGCAGGAGCTCTGGAGTAGCCAATGAAGCAACGGACAAACAATTAATCTCAAAAATACACAAGCAACTCCTACAGCTCCATTCTAGAAAAATAAAAGAGCCAATCAAAAAGTGGGCCAAAGAACTTAACAGACATTTCTCCAAGGAAGATATAAAAATGGCTAACAAACACATGAAAAGATGCTCAACATCACTCATTATCAGAGAAATGCAAATCAAAACCACAATGAGGCACCACCTTACACCAGTCAGAATGGCTGCAATCCAAAAATCTACAAGCAATAAATGCTGGAGAGGATGTGGAGAAAAGGGAACTCTCTTACACTGTTGGTGGGAATGCAAACTAGTACAGCCACTTTGGAAAACAGTGTGGAGATTCCTTAAAAAACTGCAAATAGACCTGCCATATGACCCAGCAATCCCACTGCTGGGCATATACACCCAGGAAACCAGAATTGAAAGAGCCACGTGTACCCCAATGTTCATCGCTGCATTGTTTACAATAGCCAGGACATGGAAGCAACCTAGATGCCCATCAACTGACAAATGGATAAGAAAGCTGTGGTACATATACACAATGGAATATTACTCAGCATTAAAAAAAAATTCATTTGAAGCAGTTCTACTCAGGTGGACGGAACTGGAGCCTATTATCCAGAGTGAAGTAAGCCAGAAGGAAAAACAACAATACAGTATACTAACGCATATATATGGAATTTAGAAAGATGGTAATGAGAACCCTGCATGCGAGACAGCAAAAGGAACGCAGATGTATAGAACGGACACGTGGACTCTGTGGAAGAGGGCAAGGGTGGGATGATATGGGAGAATGACATTGAAACATGTTAATTACCATATGTGAAATCAATCGCCAGCCCAGGGTTGATGCTCGGGGCTGGTGCACCGGGATGTCCCAGGGGGAGGGAGTCGGGAGGGGGGAGGGAGGGGGGTTCTGGAGGGGAAGCATGTGTAGATCCATGGCGGTTTCATGTTACTGTATGGCAAAACCAACACAATAAAGAAAATTAAAATAATAATAATAATAATAATTTTTAATTGTACATTTATAAGCAAAACATATGATATACTATGTACAAGCTACAAAAAATACATCAAACTGTTATATACTATATACAGTGGGGGACTGGGATTTAGAGACTTGTACATTTTATGTTATATTATTTTATTGTTTTTAATCTATGTGAATTACTTTTATGATAAAAAAAATTTTAATAATTTTAGATGAGAAAAATTCCTTCATACTGATGACCTTGCAGTTTTTTAATTGGAAAAGGTGAATATTCTCTGTCGCCAAAATCTCTTAAAACCACCTCTCATTTGAAGCCTGTAAATATTACCATGTTAATAATGCTTAAAAATCATTAACATTTAAATATATTAATAACACATAAAACCACAAAATAAAACCTAAAATAATATAGGTGGATACATGTCAGATCTTAGAATAGAGAAAGACATTTTAAAGATAAAGTCCAAAGAAAAAGGCATAAAGTAAAAGATTGAAAGTTCTTATAGGTTTCCGTGGTGAAGAATCCAGCTACCAATGCAGGAGACACAAGTTCGACCCCTGATCAAGGAAGATCCCAAGTGCCTTGGAACAATTAAACCCATGTGCCAAAACTATTGAGCCTGTGCTCTAGGGCCCAGGCACCGCAACTACTGAAGCCCACTCACCCTAGAGCCCGTGCTGGACAACAAGAGAAGCCTCTGCAACTAGAGAGTAGCCCTCCCTCGTTGCAACCCTTGCAGCAATGAGGACCCAGCACAGTCAAAAATAGATAAATAAGTAGTAAACATTTGGGAGAAAAAGTTTTTATGATTGAAAAAATGTTAAAGTTCTTCTTATTTAAACTTTCCATCATTGCTTATTATATTCATACTCCCTTTTAAGAGAAAATGACCACCCATAATCCCGACTGCCCAGCAACCATATTTTATACCACGTGACCGCTGCATCCCAGCCTTCATCAGCTGGACTAGGAAAAGGCACGGACCCCAAGCAGGTCAGCATCCTGTGATCGTCCGTGGTCCTCTCTCTCACTCTCAAAAATCTGAATCAAATAATTTAAAAAAAATAGCTTTTGACACAAGAGCTAAAATTGAAACATCAGACATGGAGGAGACAAGAGAGACCCCAGTGAGCCACAGACCAAACCAAGAGTTGGAGTTCTCACACCCATTCTGACAAGCAGAAGACCCCTGTGGACAGTGGGAGAGAAGGAAGCCGGCACATCAAGAACAGCTAGCTGAGTCACACCATGGGTGGAGCACTAAAGATGCACAAATTTCAGCTGTGGAGTGCCTGGCATCACCACTATCCTGAACTGCCTCCCAGCCCCTGGGAGGCCCAGCTTTATCATAGCTCCTGTACTCGGGTTTTTCCCTTACCCCTCCACATGTGACCTTAGAATAAACCTTCTTTACTTGAGCTAGCTTAAGTGGGCTGCTTGTAACCAAAAGAGCCAGACCAGAAAATTCTGTGCACTGAAAAAACACCACAGACAAACTACCATGACTAACTGAAAGAAAATGACAGCCTTAATATATAAAGAATTTTCATGAATCAATAAAAAATTTAAACACTGAAACAGAAAAAAAAATGGAGACAGGGTATAATAAATAATTTTAAACATAGAAATATATATTACCACTAACACAAGAAAACTTATTCTATCTCAATAATAATCAAATAAAAGTAAATTAAAAATGGCTCAGGGGAAATACTAATACTAAATATAAGAAAAGATGCAGGTAAACAGGCACCTTCAGTCACTGTTGATAGGAGTACAAATGGATACAACTTTTCTGAAGGTCAATTTGGCAATTTGTATCACTAACCTTAAAAATGGGCTTCCAGGTGGCGCTGGTGGTAAAGAACCTGCCTGCCAATGCAGGAGATGTAATAGACGTGGGCTGAATCCCTAGGTCAGGGAGATCCCCTGGAGAAGGGCATGGTAACCTACCCTGTATTTTTGCCTAGAGAATCCCTTGGACAGGGGAATCTGTCAGGCTATAGTCCATAGGGTTGCAAAGAGCTGGACACAACTGAAGCAACTTAGTATGCATGCCTGCACACAGTCTTAAATATATTCATATTCTCTGACTCACATCTTTATAGACCAGATCTTAATAATAACTTGAAATGCCTACAAAAGATGGCACAAACTCACGTCTAATGACAAAACATTAGATACCTAAATATTCTACATAAAGGCATTAGTTAAATTCTGCCATATTTACATAGTATACTGTACAGTTATGTTTTAAAAGTTATATTTTAAAAGAATACTTAAGGACAAGAAATATCCATAATATAATGGTTAATAAAAAAAGCTTTACAACCAAGGATAACTCAATTTTTTAAGTTAAAAATAAAATCTTTACACAAAATGGTATTTTTTAAAAACTTTGTTTCAAAAGGAAAACCAACACATTAAAAAAAATTGTGGAAATACACCATAATGTAAACAGTGTTTATTACTAGGTGGTGGAATTTGGGATATTAATTTTCTTTTCAATTCTTTTCTAGTTTTCCAAAGTGTAAATACGTATATATTTGCTTTAGAATCAGAAAACAATGTAAGGTTTGATAAACATCAGTGTGCTCCATCTGGGGTAATCCCTACAATTACTAGTATGTAAGAAAATAAATACACAAAAGACTAGAAAGATACATACCAACATCTTAACAGATTCCTTCCAGGTGCTAGGGCTGAGGGTGGTTGTTGTGATTATTTTGTTTCCTATTTTTCTGCATTTTCCAGCTTTTCTGCAATGAGCATTTTTAAGTTTATAGCATACTTTCCAACTTTATTATTTCTCCACTTTATTATGAAAATTTTTCAAATGCTCAAAATTGAAAGCATTTTTTACTGCACATATACCCACCACCTAGATTCCACCATTGTGTTCCTGTATTTACTTTATCACAAATGCGTCCACCTATTCATTACAACTGTATATATCTTTAAAGTCCTCTTCGGTGTTCTGTGAAAGGCAGATGGAAAGCACTGAGGGCGTCCAGGACAATGACAACAGCGACAACAGCAGTAAAACACGCGTGTGACGTACTCTAACGCTGACGGGCTCCAGAACTCACTGGGTTCCTGACTTCAAGCCTCCAGCCTTTACCCCGAGCTGTGGTCTCAGACCCAAACCTTGCCCAAATTACAGGAGAGCAGGTTGCCAGCATGCATGCGGAATCACCCTGCCCCTAACAAACACCCTGTCCCACCTCAGGGAAGTGGGTATCTCTTTGATACCCCTTGAGAATTCTTTCACCTTGGGGATGCTCACCTCTGCCTGGGAGGGTCAAAGGACTCATTCATTTGCTCATTCACTCAACAGAGGCTCCGGGTGGTTCTCCCGTGCAGCCCAGAGGCACAACCACAGGAGAGGGTGTCCCTAGGGCAGAGAAGGCTAGACAGAGAGGGGCAGTCGTACCTCACCTTGCAGTTGGGGAAACTGAGACTAAGAGATGAGTCAGGGTCAGCCCCCAAGTAGCCTACCAGGAACCTGAACCCCCGACCTCGTCCCTACCACAGGAGGAGGGCCACCGCCCAGCAGATTTCTCCATCTGCCCCTGCATGATAACCCACATCCACTCCTGCAACTCAGGGCCAGTGTGACACCCTCAGGTGCAGGCACTGCACAGGACCAGCGGGGAAAGGAAAGGCACTTCCAGAAGAATTTTCAACCCAAGGGTGGAAACAAAGCAAAAGGAAGGTTTTTCTTTCATTCAAGACCACTAAGGAAGCACTCCAGTCCACCCTCGCTCAGCCACATTTAGCCCCCTTGTCAGAAGTTTGCAATCTGTTTTTTTTAATTAATTTATTTTTTATTGAAGGATAATTGCTTTACAGAATTTTCCTCTTTTCTGTCAAACCTCAACATGAATCAGCCATAGGCATACATATATCCCCTCCCTTTGGAATCTCCCTCCCCTCTCCCTCCCCATCCCACTCCTCCAGGTTGATACAGAGCCCCTGTTTGAGTTTCCTGGGCCACACAGCAAATTCCTGTTGGCTATCTATTTTCCATATGGCAGTGTAAGTTTCCATGTTACTCTTTCCATACATCTTACCCTTTCCTCCCCTGTCCCCATGTCCATAAGTCTATTCTCTATGTCTGTTTCTCCACTGTTGCTCTCTAAATAAATTCTTCAGTGCCATTTTTCTAGATTCCGTATATATGTGTTAGAATACGATATTTATCTTTCTCTTTCTGACTCACTTCTCTCTGTATAATAGGTTCTAGATTCATCCACCTCACCAGAACTGACTCAAATGTGTTCTTTTTTATGGCTGAGTAATATTCCATTGTGTATATGTACCACAACTTCTTTATCCATTCATCTGTCAATGGACATCTAGGTTGCTTCCATGTTCTAGCTATTGTAAATAGTGCTGCAATGAACAATGGGATTCATGTGTCTCTTTCAATTTTGACTTCTTCAGGATATATGCCTAGGAGTGGGATTCCTGGGTCATATGGTGGTTTTATTCCTAGTTTTTTAAGGAATCTGCATACCATCTTCCATAGTGGCTGTATCAACTTACATTCCCACCAACAGTGCATGAGCGTTCCCTTCTCTCCACACCCTCTCCAGCATTTATTTTTTGTAGACTTTTTGATGAGGGCCATTCTGACCAGTGTGAGGTGATATCTCTTTGTAGTTTTGATTTTCATTTCTCTAATAATGAGTGATGTTGAGCATTTTTCATGTGTTTTTCATGTGTTAGCCATCTGTATGTCTTCTTCGGAGAAATGTCTGTTTAAGTCTTTTCCCCACTTTTTGATTGGGTTGTTTGTTTTTCTGGTATTGAGTTGCATGAGCTGTTTGTATATTTTGGAAGTTAATCCTTTGTCAGTTGTTTCATTTGTTATTATTTTCTCCTATTCTGAGGGTTGTCTTTTCACTTTGCTTATAGTTTCCTTTGCTGTGCAAAAGCTTTTAAGTATAATCAGGTCCCACTTGTTTACTTTTGTTTTTATTTCCATTACTCTAAGAAGTGGGTCCTAGAGGATCTTGCTTTGATTTATGTCATCGAGTGTCCTGCCTGTGTTTTCCTCTAAGAGTTTTATAGTATCTGGTCTTACATTTAGGTCTTTAATCCATTTTGAGTTGATCTTTGTGTATGGTGTTAGGAAATGTTCTAATTTCATTCTTTTACATGTAGTTGTCCAGTTTTCCCAGTACCATTTATTGAAGAGGCTATCAATGTTGGTTTTTTTTAAATGAAATAGTTCAGGCATACAAAAAAATACAGAAAGTAGGCTAGTGAGCATGACTGATGTGTTTAAATCAGGATGCATCTGGTTTTTAGAAACTGCATAATTACAGCCTTGCGGCTCCAAAGCCATACAGACAGGGTTCAAATTCCAGCTGTACTACTTATTAGCTGAGTAGCCTTGGGCACATTACCTAACTCCCAGCCTCAGTTCCCTCAGCTCTAAGAGAAGGGTAATTACAGCACAGGATTCAGGAGACTGTCCTGAGGATCACTTAAGTCAGTATCTGTAAAGCAAACACTACCAGGTACATAGGTGCATGCTCAGTTGCTGCAGTAGAGTCTGACTCTGCGACCCCATGGACTGTACCCCGCCAGCCTCCTCTGTCCATGGGATTCTCCAGGCAAGAATACTGGAGTGGGAATTGAAAGAGACACGTGTACCCCAGTGTTCATCACAGCACTGTTTACAATAACTAGGACATGGAAGCAACCTAGATGTCCATTGGCAGACAAATGGATAAGAAAGTTGTGGTACATATACACAATTGAATATTACTCATCTATTAAAAAGAATGCATTTGAGTCAGTTCTAATGAGGTGGATGAAACTGGAGCCTATTTTACAGAGTGAAGTAAGTCAGAAAGAAAAACAGCAATACAGTATATTAACACATATATATGATATTTAGAAAGATGGTAACAATGACCCTATATGCAAGACAGCAAAAGAGACACAGATATAAAGAACAAACCTTTCAACTCTGTGGGAGAAGGCGAGGGTGGGATGACTTGAGAGAATAGAATTGAAACATGTATATTATCATATGTGAAATAGATGACCAGTCCAAGTTTGATGCATGAAACAGGGCACTCAAAACTGGCAAACTGGGACAACCCTGAGGGATGGGCTGGGGAGGGAGGTGGGAGGGGGGTTCTAGATATACACCCCATGACTGATTCATGTCAATGTATGGCAAAAATCACCACAATATTGTAAAGGAACTAGCCTCCAATTAAAAGAAACAAATATTTTTTTTAAAAAAGAATAGTGGAGTGGGTTGTGATGCCCTCCTCCAGGGGATCTCCTGACTCAGAACGTGTGTCTCTTGCATTGGCAGGTGGGTTCTTTATCACTAGCACCACCTAGAAAGCCCTGGCAAATAGGTAGTGTCCTAAAAATGGCAGTTTTTGCTGCCACTGTTCTTGAGGGTGTTTTTATTATTCTTGATTGGAAGGTCACAGACAGCTCCAGGACCAACTGGAGACAGTCTGGAGGTTGTGAAACCCAGCCTGAGAGCAAGTTCTCTTTGTTCCCAAGTCACATGCTGTGGTGAGTGTGGAAATCCCTCATCTCACCCACTCCATTTCTGACACTCTGGGGAAAATCTCGAGAGGCACATAATTCAAAACAAAAGCAAAACCCTGAAGTCTGGGGAGGGTGCTGAGAATGGATTTTGCTGGCAGAGAGTTGGGAGTTTTAATGCAAAGACTTTAGGAAGAAAAGAAACCCCAGAGGAGCCCACCCTCAACACCGTCTGTTTGAGACTGTGTTTTCAGAAGCAGAGCCCAGTCCACCTGAGACTCTTTGCTCTATTGCTGTGTGACCTTCAGGTATCACTTAACCTCTCTGAGCTTCTCCAGCAGAGTTTGTGTCAGCAATAATGAGATAATGGGGGTGAGAACTCTAGAAACCACTTAACACCTGTTAGAGAGTTGCAACCTCATGCCCCAGGCTGGGTGGGTGCAGGGAACTGGGTGAAGGGGGTGATGGGGGAGGCCAGACTCCCCAGCTTCAGGCCCAGCAAGAAGGTAGAGGAGAGGCTGGGTTGACTCATCACCTCTTCCCTCCCAGCCTCTGGGAGGACAGTGGCAACTCTAATCAGGCACCAGTCCAGCCCCAGCAGCCCAAAAATCATGAGTATCCTGGAAAAAGGAGGCAAAACTCATCTGCCTTCCCACAAGCTCTTGACCCCCCACAAGCCCGACCTGTTCCACATGTTGAACCTCAGCCCACGGGAACCAGGACTTCCCCTGAACTAATCTGGGAACCACCACCGCTACCACCAGGCACCCCTCGGGGTTTTCACAACTTACTTGGAATCCTTACAGCGGTCCCATTTAAACCACCAGAAAACAGCTCAGAGGTGGGAAGTAACTTGCCCCAGAGAACGCCTGAGAAGTGGTGTCAGGGGGCTTCCCTGGTGGCTCAGTGGTAAAGAATCCACCTGCCAATGCAGGAGACATGGGCTCAATCTCTGATCTGGGAAGATCCTACATGCCATAAAAGCTACGCCCGTGCCCCACAGCTACTGAGCCTGTGCTCTAGAGCCCGGGAGCCTCGCTACTGGGGCCCGCCTGCCCTAGAGCCTGTGCTCTGCAACAAGAGAAGCCACAGCAGTAAGGAGCCCGCGAACCGCAGCTGGAGACCAGGCCCCCACTCGCCACAACTAGAGAAAAGCCCACACAGCAACGAAGACCCAGCCCAGCCAAAAATAACTTCATTAACTAAATTATTTTTAAAAAGAAGTGGTGCCAGGATTACACTACAGGTCTTCCTGAACCCAAAGGCCAAGTTCTCTTTGCTGCACCCAGTAATTCACAGGAAGCTTCTGACATCTGCTCATCACCCCCACAGTGAGCTTTGCCTCTGCATCACTGTGTTCTAGGCCTACAAGGCCCTTGACTGTTTGCTAGCAAATTTCTACCCATTCCTCATGTCTCCGCCTCCTCAGCTCCTCCCCCTGACTTCCCTGCAGAGAGTGTTTATCAGCCACAGCCTGGTGTGTCTATAATGATGACTATAATTGACCAGCTGAGCCCCCAGGAAAGGAGAGATCAGTTTCCCTGCCCAGCCCACCAGCTGGACTGGGCAGCCAGCCAGGCACATACAACATTCTCCGCAGGGGTTTGTGGGCTCGAAGAACACTCTGCTTCCTGCTCAAGCCCCTCCACCATGCAGATGAACCCCTGCCCTGCCTGAAGCGTCCGCTTCTTCCTCTTCCCCTTTGCACGTTAACTGGCTCCACAGAGACCTGTCAGGATGTCAGGCAAACCCAGAGGGTCGTGAAGAGGTCCATAAGACAGTCTCAAGTCAGAGTGCAGAGCAGGCCCATCAATTTCTGCATATCTGCAGGCAGGAATAGAGATGCAGATGTAGAGAACAGACTTGTGGACACAGGACAGGAAGGAGAGGGTGGGATGAACTGAGAGAGTACCAGTGACGGATGTATACTACCGTGTGTAAAACAGAAAGCTAGCGGGAAGCAGTTTTGTAGCACAGGGAACTCAGCTCAGGTCTCTGTGATGACCTAGAAGATGGGATGGGAGTAGGGTGGGAGAGAGGCTTCAGAGGGAGGGGATGTGTCTATACTTGTCACAGATTCGTGTTGTTGTACAGCAGAAACCAGCTCAACACTGTAAAGCAATTATCCTCCAGCTTGAAAGAAATTTTTTAAAAAATTTCTGCGTATCTGGAGCCTCAGATGCCCTTTGGATCTTCACTTAACCCAGCAGCAGCTGCTCAACAAGCCACAGGTTTAAGGACAGGGTGCATGGAGAATGGAAGCCAAAGCTCTTGGACCACGCCTCCTAAGCATATGTATTAATAGAACACAGTGGCGCTGACCTGGAGGCCTCAGGGCTGGACTAAAGGGCTTGGAGAAACGTGGGCCTATAAGGGAGACATGCAGCCTCTCCAACCCAGGGAGATCCAGGGGGCTTCTATCAGAATAAATAACAATTGTTAAGTCCTAAGAGCCAGGCTTCCCAGGTGGCTCAGTGGCAAAGAATCCACCTGCCATACAGGAGATATGGGTTTGATCCCTGGGTTGGGAAGATCCCTTGGAGAATGGAATGGCAACTCACTCCAGGATTCTTGCCTGGGAAATCCCATGGACAGAGGAGCCTGGCAGGCTATCTAGTCCATGGAGTCGCAAAGAGTCGGACACAACAAGGCACACACACACACACACACACACACACACAAGAGCCAGGCAGTGGCAATCATAGAGTGAGAAAGTACACCATCCTCTGGGTGCAGACAAATAAGCGAGAGCTGTCCGTAGAGAATTTTAAAACAGTAAGACACACCAAGAGTCAGTCTGCTGTTTATTATCACCATATGCCAATACTTTTAAACAGTTTCAGTGATAACGGTCTAAGTTCTAACTCATGCAATTCCTGCTGAGATTTAATAACATGTACGCGAGCTTTAAATTAGCACACACTCCTGTCCTTTGAAAAGCTTAGTTTTCTATGTGGAAGTCTAATCAGAGAACACCTAGCTATACAGTGAACTTCCAGCACACACAGACTCAGCTCCATGTGTCTGCTCCAACAGTAAGTTCGAATGGCTCAGAATGGTTCGAGTTCACTTTGAGGACAGTTTGGGCTACCAACCCCTCCCTTCATGTTCCTGTATTTAAACAGAAGACAAGCGTCTGCGCTCCCAGCACCAGAAGAAAAGAGATTAAAAGAGAAATGTTTGAAAGTCTGAATCAGTTTCACTGGGAACTAAACTCTCATTCTAAAGCAATGGATTAAATAAATGTTAAAGTTCAACATCATTCAGCCATTTTCTCTGATTTTTGCCAAAGAAGAAAAACTTGCTAGAATTTTACCAAATAAAATAAAAACTTAATGATGGATTTTCTGGTGAAGATATTTTAGTCAAAATGTTTTAAATGTGGATATATTTAAAAGCCACTAGAATGGATAAACAATGAAGTCCTACTGTATAGTATAGGGAACTATAGTTAACGTCCTGTGATAAATTATAATGGAAAAAAACATTAAAAAGAATATATGTGTATATATATATATATAATTAAATCACTGTGCTATACAGCAGAAATTAACACATTGTAAATCAACCACACTCCAATAAAATAAATTTTAAAAAAAATAATAAAAAATCAGAAATTCCCTAGCAGTCCAGTGCTTAGGACTCTCCAATCTCACTGCCTAGAACCTGAGTTCTACCCCTGGTCAGGGAACTAAATCCCGCAAGCTGAAAGTCACAGACAAAAAAACAAAACAAAGAAAGAACCTAGAGATCAAGAAACATAAATAAAATTAAAAATAAAAGTCACTAGAATTAATTTTTTAAGACATAGGCAGCATTTCAGTTTCTGGAATTTATTACGAAATGGGACTTTTATGAATCTCTAACAAACCGATTCTAATATTTAAGGCTTTTCTATTTGTGTATCTGTTGTTTCATATGAGAGAAACTTTTGAAATTAATAAAAAGTGTTCTTCGATCAACTGTGAGCGAAGATTGATTGACAAGTCTGCCAAGTTGTATATGCAAAGAAGATCAATTTTGTCAAAGTCAAGGACAACTTTGCAGGCAAAGTTCCAAAACAAAAAACTATAATGTTGTCATTATTCATGACTATAACCAATCTAACTATAAGAACAAGTTTTCTTCTAAATTACATTAATGCAAGTAAAAACTATTAACCCATTACTCCTATTTTTCTCTATAACAT
Organism: Antilocapra americana; assembly: GCA_007570785.1. Taxonomy (NCBI): domain Eukaryota; kingdom Metazoa; phylum Chordata; class Mammalia; order Artiodactyla; family Antilocapridae; genus Antilocapra; species Antilocapra americana. The sequence continues at coordinate 4,901,825 of ML664188.1, read as the reverse complement.
CTACCCTATTTTTCAATTTTTATTTTTTCACTGGCATGATTTCATATTCAAAGCTCAAGAGAAGTAAGTTTACTGTGTTTCTTTTCCGGCCATGACTAATATTTATTTTCTGATTATTACTGAAAATAATGTTGTTAGATAAGGAAGAAGGATGTTTTTAAATGACCGATCCGGGTATCAAATATGCCAGGTACACTCTAATAACAGGCGGTGCCTTAAGCTCTTTACACGGATTAAACCATAATCATAATCGTAATAACAACATAATCATCATCAGAACAATGAATTACGGGTGAGCCCTTAATATGTGTGCGAAGCACTGTTCTGAGCACTTCAGGCGTATCAAGTCACACAGTCGTCACTCTGGGATTGGAAACGTGATTAAGTGCCACAGCTAGGGAACAGGATGGGGAACGTGATCCCAGGGGTGTCTTCCTCAAAAGCCGGGCTCAGAACCTCTCTGCCGCGGGTCCTGCTAGGCTGAAAGGACGTATGTGCTAAGCCCCCTTATGATTTCTGAACCACATCACAGATTAGAAATAGGGAAGGTCAAAGTTGGGAAACTGCTAGCAGGGCGCCTTGAAGTGTCTCAGCTGAGGCCAGAAAACCGCCCCTGTGGTCAAACCCAGGAGGGGCGGGGGTCGGGCAGCAGGCGCAGCCCCAGACGTTGTGCTCCAGGACCCCTTCCAGGGGCTCTGGTCTGACTCAGGAAGGCAGACAGGACCTTGGAGGAGCAGTGTCCCCTTGCTGCCTCCCAGCTGCGGTTGGCCCTGCCTTCCCCGGCTCCGGTTTCAGGCAAACAGGACCGGCCCACACAAGTACTCACAGCGAGACAACACTAACCACTGACCGTCTCACGCCCGATGCCCACCGGCCAACGGAGGTGTGGCCCGCACATCCTCCAGGACCGGTCCTCTGCTGACTCAGACCCACCCAGACTCGGCCCCCACCCGCAGCCCACGCGCCTGCCTTACTTACAAAGGGCGCACGCATCTTCTTGGGGGAGGGCGGCCCTCGATTTCAGGCTGGAGTTGACTTTATCAGCTGTGTAAGTGCCTGAGGCAGGAGGGAGCGGGGAGTCACCGTCAGTAACCAGAAACCGCGTCCCCAAGACCCCAGGGGCCAGTGGCTTCTGGCGGAGGAGACCGTGCCCAGTTGATCTCCAAATTCTCCGGCCACGACCGGCTCGCTCCGTTCCAGTTCCTTGCCGGTCCCCTCTCGGCCCTGCACCTGGCCATGAACCCTCGCAGGGCGGGCAGGAAGGCTCCCCTGACACCCGAGAGGCTGGCGGTGCGGCGGCGGGGAGCGCGATCGGTGTCACCTGCCCGGGCGGCCGCGCCCCAGAAAGTCCGCGGCGCCGCGCGCGCGGCCCTCCCTTCCCGGCCGCGGCGCTCAGCTAAACCGAGCTAACTCGTTTACTCCCTTCTCACCCCAGTTCTCCATCCCCCACATAGCCTGGGACCCCGGGAGAGCCACCCCAAGCGTCTCACCCTCCTTACGAGCTGGGACGTACCGCTCCACCCCACCCCTCGCGAACCTGGAAGGCAGTAGCGGCCTCCACCAGGAAGGGAACCAGTTAAATGGCAGCAGAGTCCAGGCCAGCGTGAGGTCACTCGGCCCCTCCCCGAGTGACTAATTAGAGCCTCGCAGAGCTCCACGCCCCCGGGCGACAGGGACAGCCTGCTCCGGCCTCTGGGGCAGGCCGGCCAGGATGCTTTCCACTCTCCGCACACTCTCCCCTGAGCAGAGGAGCCCCCTGGACCCAGCTCGGGGCCACCACCCCCACCCCCAGCCCCCCGCAGTATTTTAAGATCTCCTATACCTATCTATCTCCATCCAGTACTCTTGCCTGGAAAATCCCATGGACGGAGGAGCCTGGTAGGCTGCAGTTCATGGGGCCACGAAGAGACGGACTGAGCGACTTCACTTTCACTTTTCACTTTTATGCATTGGAGAAGGAAATTGCAACCCACTCCAGTATTCTTGCCTACAGAATCCCAGGGACGGCAGAGCCTGGTGGGGTGGCACAGAGTCGGACACGACTGAAGCGACTTAGCAGCAGCAGCAGCAGCATACGTATCTATACATACATTGCGGTGTAATCAATTTGCTCACCCCCTCAAGTGCACTTATCCTGTAGTTTAAAACTACCGTAGACCTCCGTTACCTCGAGTTCTCTATCTGCCCTCCGCTGGGTAAAAAAACAAGGAGAGACAGAACTGTGGATAAGCTGAGATTATTTTAGGGTTCCAGACTTCCGGTTTGGGGCATCCGCTGGGGATGTTGGAACACATCCTCCTAGGATAAGGGGGATATTATATTAAATTTTAATATTAAAATTTATATTAATATTTTAAATATTATATTTAAATTATATATTATTAAATATATTAATATTTATAATATAAATATATTAAATTTTAAAGCCATTTAAAGGCAAGGGCCTAGCAGAAAGAAAGTACTTTTAACTATTGGGTCCCAAGCCATCAAATATCCCCCAAATCTGGTACCAACCTGGCATATGGTCGGCATTTCATGAATGAAGGAATGAATGACTAAACACAGGCCCTTCTTGTGCGCTGGGCTGTGACTCTGCAGGGGTAAAAGCAGTTCTGGTACATCGCTCTTTCTTGCCCCTTCCCTGCCGGCATTGAGCTTGGGATCAGGACCCATTGGCCAAATCCTGAACCTGCCTACCTACAAGGTCAAGAGCACCCTTCCCTCTCTGAGCCTCAGTTTGTTCATCTGCAAACTGGAGTGGTAATGATATTGTACAATATGTAAAATAATGTATAAAAATACATACGGCTTTGCTGTCAGATAGACTTCTTGGGTGGCTCAAATGGTAAAGAATCCACCTGCAGATGCAGGAGATATGGGTTCAATACCTGGGTCCCCTGGAGTGGCGACCCACTCCAATATTCTTACCTGGAAAATTCCATGGACAGAGGAGGCTGGTGGGCTACAGTCCATGGGGTTGCAGAGAGTCGAACAGGACTGAGCACACACACAGTGTAACAATAAAAATACATTCCCCAAAGGGAGAGCAACAGATGAAGCCAGGCATATAAAGTGGGAGCCTGATGTCCGGCCTGGGGCAAGTCCTCACTGGGGACCTGTTGGCTGTTGTTAACAGGAAGAAAGGTACTTACTTATCCACAAACCAGCTTCCCAGCAAGGAGGTCAGAGGCACTGAAATAAACACCAAAGTTTTATGTGCATACTACTCACCCAACAAATCATATTATGTGTATTGAGCAAGAGATTATCTGTAAGGCCATCCAAACCCAGAATGCAAAGTTTCGGTTTTGAGAAACCCACACCTATTCTTGCCTCTCCTTACTCTTTGCTTTCAATCAGCCTAGACGTCACTTTTTTTACTTTCTTTTTTCTTTTCCCCTTGTGACTGTGCCAGGAAAAACAACATCCCTGCTGAGGGGCAGGGATGTCAGGGAGTGTGTTTTCACCTTTCACACAGCTCTCAAAAGTGGAGCTTTGTAGGAAAGGCCCCAAAAGAAGCTACCACGTGTTGCCACCACCATCATCAGCAAGACAGTCCATCACCATGATGTGGGGGAACAGCCAAGTTCAAAACAGCCAGGATCAAACTGCTATCTGCCTACGAAGCCTCTTCCAGTCTTTTCTGCAGCCACAGCTATGGAGGCCCAGTCTTCTTATGACAGGTGGAAAATATTAACTTTTCATTACTTGCCATCTCTCCATTCTCTGCCTGTTGAGGGTTGTCCTCCAGGAGAATCCATCTCTGAGGAAGGAGTAACTGAGAAAGTGGGAGGAAACGGCACAAGGTTGCCAAGAAGGCTTCCCTGGTGACTCAGCGATCAAAAATCCACCTGCAATGCAGGAGATGCGCGTGCGGCCCCTGGGTGGGGAAGATCCCCTGGAGGAGGAAACGGCAACCCACTCCAGTATTCTTGCCTGGGAAATCCCATGGACAGAGGAGCCTGACGGGGTACAGTCCGTAGGGTCACAGAATCAGACACAACCTGGCAACTACAGAACAGGCTGAGCAGACCTAAAAGACCCTGCAGGGATTCTGAGCAGGTGGGGTAGGTATGAGAAGGGCCAGGGCAAGAGGAGAGCAGGAGGGGAAGAAGTGTGGGCAGACAAACCGCATTTAAGGGAGCAGAATCCAGAGGGCATTATGTGACTTGAAAGCTCTGTTGTGGAACAGCAACTCCAAACCAGATGGCTCCTCAGGGGAAAGGCACCCCATCAGCCAAGTGAATAGGCTTTTGATCTGTATCCAGGTCACTAGAGGCAGGCGACGAGGTAAGTACACTGACTTTGACAGTTCGCTTTGACCAGAAAAATCTGGCTTTTAGTAAAGAAAGGTGAAATGTAACTTCCTCATGAATTGCCTAGGTCTGCAACCCCTCAAGCCCTACGGAAGAGGTGAGAATAAACCCCTATTGAGAGGCCCTGAAGAGCTTCCACTAGTAAATGTGCAGCATAACCGTCTCTATTTCCCCTTAAAAGCACATTCCCGAGATGTTCCAGGCTCTCATTCCACTAAATGGCCTGTCTGGGGAAGTGACAACTGCAGAGGACATTTGCTTTTGTCCAGCATTCTCTCATTTGACGACTCTGCTTGGTTCTGGTGGAGCCACGAGTCACAGTACCACCCCCCCATCACCCTCAGTAGGGACACACGTGACCTACGCCTGGCTCATTATCATGCCCAAGCCCTCAAGGCAGCCAGAGACCCTGGAAGGAGCATATGACCCCAGGCAGACCAGTCAGAATCTTCCTCTAGGATGGAGGTTTGTAGGTATACAAAATACACACATGCCTTGTAATAGGCAATGGGTCAAAAAGCCTCTTTCCTCTGGGGACAGTAAAGTGGAATGATGTAAGCCTGGGACCGTTTGTTCCTTTCTCCCCCAGCAGCACAGAAATCTACCTGCAAGAGCAAATGATGCAGCCACTGTGAAGAGATCATAGCCCTGTCGACATTGGAATTCATGCCAATTTAGCTTCTAGATAGCCAATTACAAGAAAATACTTCCTCACTTAAAAAATTTTTAATTATGAAGCTAATCAGCATTGGACTTATCTTTGGCAAACCGTCTGTAGTAATCAAACGCAAAGTGTCTACCAATGCACCAAAGAGAAGTCATAATTTGCTTGTCTTCTCCCCACCCTCACATGACCACTTTCTCCACCTGGCTCCTTTCTTCCCCTCTGCTTACACTGATGGAGGGATCAACACTCCCCATACTCTCCGTATTACATTAAGGTGTGAGTTTGCCCCTTTCCTACTAAACTGTGAACTCAGTTCAACACCCAACCTGGTATGATCAGGGATGGCTGGCTGGCTACTGACCCCACCCAGTGTATGTTTCAAACTAGGAAAGAAATCTTTTTATTGTAGGGCTGAATGGGGTTTGTAAAGTGATTAGTCAATATTTGAGTTCAAATAACTTCTTCACTGCCTCCAAGGTAGCCAGTGAAAGGGAAAGCTTTCAGCAGAGCTGTATTTACCTCACCCCACTCCCAGAGATGAACCATTTAACCAGCTGGCTCCAGATTGGGCAACTAACTAAGTGAAAGTACTCCAAATTCCAAGGTCCTCATAAGTCCATGTAACTATAAAATTTGTGCTCCATTTTATGCAATACTGTGAACAGCACAGTTTTCTCTGACATTATGCTAGAAATTAAGATACTAGTGTGGTATTATTTTGCAGGACAGAGAAGGCTGACTCACTCAAACCACATTACCACTGCCACCTCTGCCACCAAGTTTTCATTCCCTTAGAGATCCTATTCACTTTACCAAGCCCAAATCTACTTAACACATCTTCCCATATTAAAGAGAAAGGAAAAACACAAGTAACACGGTGCTGTGATCTTTATTCCATTAAATGACCTGAAAACTAAGAAACAGAAACATGCTTTTAATACACTAATAGCATAATCTAATCCATTGCACTTTTTAAAAAGTATATTAAATTTTAAAGCCATTCAAAAAGTCTAGGAGGAAGAAAGTGCTTTTGACAAATCATTTTTTTAAAGAAAGAGAAATCAGAGAAGAAAATTTGTATATGTTCAAAATTGGTATCAACTCCTTTAAGGCTTAAGTCCATGACAGCATTTATGTATCTAAATTGGAACACTTTGGGAATCAGATGCATCTTCCCCTGATCCTAACACTACATTTATAATTTTAGTTCTGGCATGTGAGATTCCTTTCCCAAGAAGAAAAATTTCTTCTAAAATCTTTCTGCCCTTAGATTAATCTTGAAAGCCCCTGGTAAGGGGTACTCTGTCACCCTTTTTCAAAATTATGATCCTCTCTGTCCTTTTTGATCATTTTTACTTATGGCTTATGGTTTTCTGTGCATGAAGAGATTCAGAGGTTCAAGTCACAGTGCTAAATTTTTGCTTTTTCAAAGAAAAACAACTTTCAAACTAGTTTTTTTAATCCTAAGTACACCTGTTGGTAAATAGGATACTTGCACATTCATTTTTCAGAGAAGGCACTAAGACTTTCTAATTTAGAAACATTTTCATAGAGCTTGGGTAATCCTCTGGACTCAGCGTATCCCTGTTACTCCTAATACTAAACTCTCAGTGATGGTATCTGGCAGGAGACCACCTATTCTGAACCTCAGGCAAAAGGTGTCCACTTGCCTCCAGGCAACACTGAATTGCACTTCCCCATCCCTCAGAGCAGTCTCTCTCCCACTGTGGTCTCTGAATCACCTGTGATGCTGTTTTTAAAAGTGGTGATTCCAGGGCCACAGCCCAGACCCAGATCCACGGAGGCAATCCCTGGTTACAAAGCTAGCAATTTGAATTTTTTTAAACATGCCTCCCAGGGCTGTTTTATGCAGATCAAGATAGAAAAGAGCCACCATTCAAAACACAGCTACAATATGACTTCACAGAAGGAAAACTAATCAACTGCAAATGGTCTCTTACAAATGGAATGTCATTTTAAAACACCACCTACACAAATCATGTTAGTAACTGAAGCTTTTCTTCACTATGCCCCTATTCCTTGACTAAAATTTTGATGGATCTAAACTTTAAGCCAAATGATGCACCTGTGTCGGCTACCTTAGATGTCAGCCATCCTAAATAATCCTGAAATACATTTCAACAGTTACATGGGGAAAAAAATAGCTCTATTAAGATACCCATATAGGTTACATTATTTTGTTTAAAAAAAACAGGGGAAACTATTTGTTTTTTAGTCACTTTTGCCTGGGCTTAAATCAACTATATAATTTTTCTGTAACTCATACATACTTATCCAAGACACCATTTTCATAACCCAGGTGGAACGCTGGGGATGACCTGTTAAATGCACTGCCAGTACGAGGCAGTTTGTTTGTTCACCTAAAGCATTTTACTTCATGAAACAGAAAAAAGGGAAAGACCAGGTAAAAGAAAAACAATACTCATAAGCAACTCTACCAAGTGTGAAACTACACAGACCTCCAACGGACAGCTTTCTCGCTCTACTAAAATAAGGTATGGCTCTGAGGCTGTTTCATCACCTCACGTGATAGTTTTCCCTCATTTTGTCTACACATCAATCTAGAAAGAGTCCTCAGTGAAAGAATTGAAAATTTGATTCTATTATTTTTACTTAGAAGCTAACTGGAAGTATTGAAAAAAAAAAAATTTAACCTCTCCTAAAATGAATTCTTTTCATAGAAAATTCTGAAAACCTTTCATGTTAGTAGGAATGTGCCCCATATACTCTTAGGAATGTGCAAACTAAAAATGCTTGCGTGGAAAGGCAGGAGTGGCAGAGAAACAAACACCAGGCAAAACTTTACAGTCCTAAGTAACATCCCTGGCCCACAAACTAACAGCTGAGGGGAGGTAAGAGGAAAAAGGCATTCTTTTCAACCTAGTCATAAACCTCCCCAGGACTACTTACAGCCAACAATGAGAATGCACCTTTTGTTGGAAAAGTTGATATAAAGTCATCAATTCTCTTTAAAAAAAATATTATAGAGGCCAAAGGAAACTCATAAAAATCCTCACTGAGAAAACTATAAACAATTTCCAGGGGCAGAATAAGTAAAAACAAACAAACAAAAAAAAAGCTTCCTCAGGGTAATTAAACAAAGTTATTCCTTTATGATCAAAACAGAAATTTGGTGAATTTAAACAGTAAATTCTAAGGTTTCATTAAATCATACTTGATCACGTTTTTTATTTTTTAAAAATCTAGTATTTTAGTATTGAAATAAGTTTTAAACATAGCATCCTTTTCTCACCATTAAAAGTAGGTTAATTCTAGACAACTCTTCTGAAATCTATAAACGTGCTTATATAGTGCATTAAAAGCTAAGTATGCCAACATCCGTAAGGCCTTTAGCAAATAAGTATCAACCTTCACGAAGATGACAGGACACCCAAAAATGCACCAAAATTTCAAAACTAAGGTTTTAAATTTAATAAAGCTAAGTATTACTGATATGCAAGTAAACAGTTTTTAGAACATGTTGGAATTTTTCTAAAATTTAACCATGATTGCATAAAATAGCAAGAACTTCAGGGCAAAATGGTATGTAAATATGAAAAACACATTAAACACTTAGAATTAATTCAAAACTTACAAAAATACTTGAGTGGTAAAGTGTTAAAATAGTCAAGAGAAATACTCTTTGATAAAGAGATGACAGACTAGAAAAGACTTTTTTCCACCATCCATTTATACTTCACGTATATAGAACTTACATTCAGAATTTGCCTAAAACTCCCTACCTCCCTCTCACAACAAAAAAATTATCTTAAGAATTAAGGCTCATATACCTGAATGCTTATATAAATACTTGCAGGCAAGTTGTATGAAGTTTTAAAATCCACAATTCACCATGATAAAGGAAGGAAAAGGCAACTGACACAAAAATTTTTACCACAATCAAGGTAAATAAAGAATTTAGATACTTTCTAGATATTATATATCCATACTTGGGTGGGACTTGGTCCTTACTAAGCCAAAGATACTTTAAAGCTACCAGGCTAGTCACGTATAAAGTTAAATACAGGATGATTCACTAAATAAAACTGACAGTTTTAGCTTCATTATTAAAAATATCAGACCATGAATAGGAGACTGCAAATAAACATTGTGGATAAAGACCTGATGTACTGCTAAGCCACATGAAACAGGACATCAATTAAAGGCAGCATGTTTGGTAAAAATCCTTCTTCTGGTCCTTGATAAAGTTCTGTTCTCATGGATGACAACTGTGTGTGAGTTATGTACAATACACATACATATATAAACCTACAATCAGCGAGTCTGACCAAGGCACAAGTTCAGATGACTTATCAGAGGTCACATGGTTCATTTAAACTCAAGTTTTTTCCTTAAAGTATTAAACTCATTCCTTTTATTATGAGCAGCTCTGGTTTTTCAAGGTATGTTTGCCTCTTTTCTAGAAAGAAGCTATAGGAATGAATGAAGGCAAAAAAAAAAAAAGAGCATGTTCTAACAAAACTGTCAGCCTGTCAGGAAACAGACCTTAAATTTCAGTGTATGGTAGATTTAAATACAATTTTTCATATTATGTGGCAAACACAATTCTCTAATATCATAAGATTTAAAAACTGTAACAGCATCATTTTTAGTCAGTCTTTAGTTTTGAAGCTTTTGCCAAGTTCTGTAAACTTTTAAAAAAGGAATTCTTCTCAAAAGAGTACGGTACAAACAAACAGACAATTCACCTCAAAACAGCATCTTTCATGTGAGTATCCTCAGTTTCCTCCTAATCAAGTCCTCAAAACCATGGGTTCAATCTCAAAAGGCACTAAGCGGCACATAAAGGACTTAAAATCACATTTCCATTGTTCTTTTAGCTTTTTCCCCCATAAAGTGCACAAAGCAGAGAGTAATAAGAAGACAGACACAAGCTTGGATCTACACCAGCAAGGAAAATAAATGCTTCCAAGAGAAATGGAAGTGTGTTTAAGAATTTGAAACCACAGGAAAGGTCGGGTTCATTTATTAGTGCCGTGTCTCAGCTCTTCCCAGATGGTCCCGGGTCTGCATTCCTGGAGCCCTGGACCTGTGGCCGTCGCAGAAGCCCAGAAATCAGAGGGAGCTAGGCGGGTTCTTGTCTGATCCTCTCATTAGGATGCTATTGAGCTTTTTTATCCGAGGGTGGTCTCCCAGCAACTGCATCCCTTACAGCAGCCTGAGTGGAATTACCGATGTGAGAAGTGGCCTGAAAAAATCCATTTATTCAACATGTCAGTTAATAAAATTACAGCACAGTGTCAAAAGAGCAAGCCATTACAGACAAACTTTCAAAAATCTCTGTCTACACTGAGACAGAAAATTAGGGAGTAAAAACACAGCGGTCAGGGAACCTGTGGCGGCTGCTAATGCCCCAGAAAGTAGGTCAGCTGAACCGTTAGTGGGTGGGCAGCTCGCCAGCCTTCACCACAAGCTTCTAACTTAACTGATCTGTTCCCACTACTCAGAAAAACAAAGCAGTCTTTAGAGATCATGTCAATGTCAAAAGCCACGGGTTTGATGAACTGATTTAAGTGAAAGAGATGCCATCCACTGGCAGATCTCAAAACAGAACAGTTTGCTAAATTCATATTTTTCAAAGGTCATGACTTTCAGTGAAGCAAACTAACCTTGGATGTGGGAGATAATTACACAGGAATTACATCTGATGAACACATATTTAAAAGTTTCCCATGAAGAACACAATGTATGTTAAGTTGGAAAGTTTTTTGCATTAATGAGCAGGTTTTAGGCATGGAAACAAAATATTAGGAATAAATATTAATATCCTAAAGAACGATAATAAAACATAAAGTGAAAGCTCAAAGTGAAGTTGCTCAGTCGTGTCCCACTCTTTGCGACCCCATGGACTGTAGCCCACCAGGTTCCTCCGTCCATGGGATTTCCACGCAAGAATACTGGAGTGGGTTGCCATTTCCTTCTCCAGGAGATCTTCCCAACCCAGGGACTGAAGCTGGATCTCCCGCACTGTAGGCAGACGCTTTACCATCTGAGCCACCAGGGAAGCTCAACATGCCTTTTTTTTGATAGGCCTTTTTCTTTTTTTAGTAAAACATTAGGCCTATCAAAAAAAAAAAAAGGCACGTTTCTCATGCCTTCTATCACTACTGAACTCTTCCAAATGGAGATATTTTACAATAGAAGCATGGATATCTATCTGTTATCAACCGTCAGCCTCCTGGGCTGGCACCACTTACCTGCTCTAAAACATACGCTGCGCCAGAATCGATAGCACCGCCCAGCTCACGATACTGACCAGAGTACCTGATGTACCCCCAGGTGAGAAGCGCTATTAACAGCAGTCCAACCATACAGTTGAACAGCTGGGCCACCACCTCAAGACCAACAAAGCCAGTGAGGCCGGAGGCGATGTACAGAGCCACGATGCCCGTGAAGAGCACTGCGGGGGTTCGGAAGGTGCTGAAGACGTTCTTGCTACTGTTGTGCTTGCAGAAGTTCTCATAGAGTTCCTTGATCTCCTCCTCCAGCTCCTGCTGGTAACGAAGGCTAAAATCCTTCCCACCCATTTTTTTCGTCTTCTTAAAATGGTCCAGAGCAAGCTGTTTGAATTCGCAGTGCTTCTCCTCCAGAATGTCTGGAGACAAATAAGGTTTGTCTCCCCCACAAACCTGACAAGAATAGACAGAGCAGGGTAAAGAATCCTTCAGAAACAAGTGCCAAACAAAACAAGTGAAAACGATGAAAAGCTTAGAAAATTTTAAGATACTAGAAATGAACTTTAAAATGATGACTAAGATCAATAAAAGTCTGAGTTCAATTCTTTGGAAAGGCACATTTAGTAACCCAGGTGAGACTGATCAGTGAGAGCAGTGACACTGTAAGAGAATGTGGCCTCATCATCACAAGATACACTCAGCAGGATCAAGCTTGGACTTCTGAAGTTGCAAATACTGCCCAGGTTAGATATTTCGGAATAAGACTTATGTCCAACATACCTCTTCCATGTTGTTGTAATAAACGTCCTTGGCAGAGGCTGCAGCTGCTAAATTGTTGGCTTCAGCAGTGGCCTTTTAAGAAAGAAAACCACAAACTATAAATTCTTTCTCTTTTAATATTCTTCCACAAATAACCATAGAGAAGTTTTGTTTCACTCTATTCCCCATTCTTCCTTCTTTATGATTCTTCTGTTATTTTTCAGGTTTCCTCACAGTCCAACTGATTAAATAAAATACACCTTTTCTGCCAGATTTTCTGCCAAAAAATGTTCTCATGCGTAAGAATCTTTGTCATAAAACTAAGCCTCTGAAAATATTTCCTTTGCTTCAATTTTGTATGTTAAGAAATAGATGTAACTCAGAAGAGAAAAAAAGTTATCTTTACCAATCCCACAGGCTAACTTAACTCCCTTTGTGAAAATGTTTGTCCCCTAAAGAAATAAACATTTGGCAATAAACAACCTTATCTTCAGCACATGTAAGTTAGAAATTGTATGTTTTCACAAAATCACATCTTGAAAACATCAAAATGTTGATAATAAAACTTGCTGAAAATGAAAAACCTGATTAGTAAATAGATAAGTCAGGACATGTTTTATGAAAATGGACAATAGGCAATAGGAGAACAATCTGTCTAACAGAATGGGGTATGTTTAACCTGGGTATAGTACGTTTGGGGGAAAGCTGTTCTGTTCTGACTCCACCACCATGAATACAGACAAGAAAATCAGAAAGCAGTCACACTGCTGAAAACATGCTAAACATGAACAGACCTTAGTATAATGAAGAGGGGGGACCCTGGTGGCTCAGTGGCAAAGAATCTATGTCTGCCAATGCAGGGGACACAGGTTCAATCCCTGGTCTAGGAAGATTCTACACGCCATGAGGCAACTAAGCCTGTGAGCTACAACTACTGAGCCCCTGCTCTCAAGCCGGTGAGCCACAACTACTGAAGCCCGCACACCCCAGAGCCCAGGCTCTGTAACAAGAGAAGCCACCGCAGTAAGCAGCCCAGCGCTTACTGCCCCCACTCCAGAAAGCCCTCGCGCAGCAACAAAGACCCAGTACAGCCGAAAATAAATACAAGTTTTTTTAATAAAAGAAAAGGGAAACTACCAGGACTGTCAAAGAATTGCTTACCTGAAGCATGGATTTGGGGTGAGGCAGATCTTCTCCTTGGTAAATTTTAATATATGCCTTAGAATATAAACATAAAAACATTTATGAAAAACACCATTCATCATATTTAACTGCAGCCTCCTTTTCAGAAACAGTGACCATACAACTGCATTTTCCTAAAGACCTAGATCCACACCCAGGAATTAGCAAAAACACAGCACACCTCTGAGTGCATGTTAGCATTTTTTTAGTTAACTAAAAATGTTCTCAAAGCAGCACACGCCTACCAAGGCCATGGCTCCCGCCAGACTCCCCATGCACGCTGGCCTCACCACTGCCTGTGGGCAGAGTGACCGTCCGCCGTGAGGAAGTCGTGTCACATCTAGGTGCCGTCTCCTACTCACAGCAACTTCCTAACCACCTCCTCTCCACACCATCGTCCTTGAGGCACAGTCTTCCTTTAGCCACAGTAATCTCTCCTCTAAGAGAGTGCAGAGAACATCCATTTGGTGCCTAGACCAATACCGCCACCCAGTGGCCCACTCCTGGAAGGACACTGGAGTCTGAAATGCTTTTCCTCCAAACTTCCCCCAAGCTTTAAAATACCTGAACCGAGTCAGTGCGTAACCTGTATCAGTTTCACCAAAAGTCAAATATTTTAATAATGGAACCCCACACTTACCTTAAAATACTCCAGCAGTCCCCGACAGGTGACTTTGGAGCCGTTGATCTCCTTTTCCATTAAGTTGGCTGGGTTTAGTACATACAGTATCAGTGTCTGCAACTGCTCTTTGAATTCACTGGCGATGTCTGGTCGCAGGACCAAGAAAAAGGAAACAGTAAGCCAAACAGAGTTATTCAACCAAAGGGAGCATAAAGCACAATCTTCAGTCTATCTGGTGGTTCTAACATCTGCTGGCTGAAAGCGAGGGGCAGGGCCCCCAGACTGTGAGCCTGACCCTTCTGGCAATGACCAGGCTGCTGGTGGAGTCTCCTTCCCTTCGGCAGGGCTAAGTCCTCTCTGGTCAATAACAGAATATGCAGGGTATCGCTGCCCTGGTTTTCACTCTGAGAGATTCGATATACTCCCTACATGTTCAAGAAATTTTACTTCTTATTTTACGGGACTCCCCTGGCAGTTCGGTGGTAAAGACTTCGCCTTCCAATCAGGAGGCGGGCGTTCGACACCTGGTTGGGGAACTAAGATCCCACCTGCCTCGCGGCCAAAAAGCCAAAACCTCAAACAGAAGTAGTATCGTAACAAATTCAATAAAGACTTCAAAAATGGTCCACATCAAAACAAAACAAAAAAATCTTTAAAAAATAAAAAAGAATTTCATTAACATATCTTCAGGAAAATCCTTATCAACACTTCAGGTTCTCCCAGGCCAGGCCTTTGCCACACCCTCAATCTTAAAAGCATTATAAATCGCTATTTATCCATTTGCTTTACTTTTGTTTATTCTTTTATCATTAAAGGAAGTAGAAGCACCTGAACCTCATGATATTTATTTTCTATTATCTCCTCAGAGAGGTTCTCTGGGCCACCCCAAAGGGAAAAGCCTACTATTTCAGGAAACATGACAGCTTCTCTCCAGCTTCTATAGAGCTCCCACAGAAGGTTCAGGAAGCTATTAAACAGAGCTCTTTCCTCAAAGTGAGAACTAGCTGGCCCAAGTATGAAAATGCAAGGAATCTGATTTATATGATCCAGCATCTTCGTAATTCAAGTTATTGAATTCAACTAATTCAAACTATCAGCTAAAAATAAAGTAAACAGGAACCCACATCAAGGTAATAACTCCTTAACACTGCATAACCCAAATTTACAAAATGGAAACAGTCTTATGTATTCATTTAACAGATTTTGATCACCTTTTTGTGGCAGGCATTGTTGTAAGAGTTGGGGATAGAGCAGTGAATAAAACAAAAGTGGTTTACTAAATTTTGTCCAGCTACAAGGATCACCATAAAAATCTCCACAGAAAAAACTTCAGGTTGTTTTATTTCTAAAGATTATAGGAGCTTCTAAGAGGAATTACTAGGTATGTGAGAAAATATATATTTCTGGAAAATATTCAAAACTATAAAAAAAAAAAACAACCATCCATAAAACCCACCATCAGACAATCAAAATTAACATTTAAAATACTCCCCCCTTCCTTTTTAAGGCTCTTATATATTGCTAAACTGCTTTTGTAGAAGACTGTACCAACTTATATCCCTATCACCAACATATGAGAAGGCTTGTTCATTACTATGAATGCACGAGATTTTTATTGTTTTTAAAACCTTTACTGACTTGATTGGCAAAAAATTGTATCTTGCAGCTTCTGCTTCTGACAGTAGTGAACATCAGCGAATCGGAAGGGATCTTCTTCCTAACACGATCCTGCAAAAAATATATTCTATTCCAGTGTAGACTTGGAAGTCTACAAAGAGAGCTGCAAGGGGCTGAGCAGGTGGGGAGTGAGCTGAAACTAGAGCACTGAGCTGAGTGCATGTGAAGCTGTGGCTCGTTTGAGGCCATTCACTCTAATGGGGTAACAAACTTGGTGCAAAAATAATTTCTGAATTAAGTTGGATCCCAAAACGGGACTGCAATGGTCCTGGGTTGGTAAGCTCCTAGCTCCCCGAAAAAGCAAACACAGATCAAATCTCCTCTGGAGGAAAAAAAAGGATCTGAATAATATATCAAAGAACAGCATAGAGAGATCGGGTGATGCAAAATCAGGAAGAAAACTAAGATATGGAAGACAGAATACAAGGTTCACAACTTAAAACAGACATATAATCTTGACACTGCAGAGAAAGAACACTCAATCGAAAACTAGACAAGAATAATTTCGGAGGAAAGGAAACATGAATGGAAATAAATACATGAAAAGATATTCAACCCCATTAGTAATCAGAGAAATGCAATTTAAGATCACAATGAGATACTATTTTATAATCACTAATTTAACAAAACTAAGATGGCTGTTAATACCAAGTGTTGCCAAGGTCATGGATCAATGGGAATTTTTGTAACACCGATGAAGGGAGTGTAAATTGGAATAAGAACTCTGGAAAACAATTTGGCATTACCTAAGGTGAAGATATATGTATTTCAATTATCCATCAATCCCGCTTTTAAGCACATAATCTGGGAAATTCCCATATATCGACATCCACAAGAATGTTCATAGCAGTGCTATTCATACTAGCAAAAAAAGTGGAGAAGCCCAAACTTCCACTGAGAATAAATTGTTATATTCACAGAAGGCACTGTTATCCTACAAGGAAACTGAAAGAATTATAATGACATGCAATAATACAGATAGCCTTAAAAATAAAGCACACAAAGGAAGTAATGACAACCCTATATGCAAGACAGCAAAAGAGGCACACATGAGAAGAGCAGACTTTTGGACTCTGTGGGAGATGAGGGTGGGATGATTTGAGAGAATAGCACTGAAGCATGTATATTACCATATGTAAAACAGATGACCAGTGCCAAGTTTGATGCATGAAACAGGGCACCCAAAGTTGGTGCTCTGGGACAACCCAGATGGATGGGGTGGGGAGGGAGGTGGGAGGTGGGGTCAGGACAGGGGGACACATGTACACCTGTGGTTGATTCATGTCGATGTATGGCAAAAACCACCACAATATTGTAAAGTAATTAGCCTCCAATTAAAATGAATTAATTTAAAAGAAAAAAAAATAAAGCTCACAGTGAAAATGCAAATAGGCCACATAGTATATTTTTATAAAGTTCAAAAAAAATTGAAGAAACTTAGCAAAAGATTGTTAAGTGAATCAAACACAAGGGTTCCCCTGGTGGCTCAGATGGTAAAGAATCTGCCTGCAATGTGGGAGACCTGGGTTTAATCCCTGGGTTGGGAAGATCCCCTGGAGAAGGAAACAGCTACCCACTCCAGTATTCTGGCCTGGGAAATCCCATGGACAGAAGGCCAGGCAGACTCAAGTCCATGGGGTCCCAAAGAGTCAGACACGACTGAGCAACTTTCACTTCACTTCACATACAAGTAATAACTTTTTAAATTCAAGGACAGAATAAGCAAAATTTAGAATAGTAGTTATGTCTGTGGAGAGGCAGGGCAAAGCAAAGAAGCATATAAATATAGAAAACAGCATTGATAATGTTCCTGATAAGAGACTAGAAAACTACAGCCCTTGGGCCAAATATGACAAGCCAACTATATTTATAAATAAAGTTTTATTGAAATATAACTGTGCTCATTCATTAATACAATTGTCTATGGCTGCTTTCTTGCTACAAAGCAGAGTTAAGTAATTGTATGGCCCACAAAGTCTA
The DNA here is from genome assembly GCA_007570785.1 of Antilocapra americana. Taxonomy (NCBI): domain Eukaryota; kingdom Metazoa; phylum Chordata; class Mammalia; order Artiodactyla; family Antilocapridae; genus Antilocapra; species Antilocapra americana. The sequence goes on along the minus strand of ML664188.1, from coordinate 4,884,404 downwards.
AAATATTTACTGTTTAGTCCATTACAGAAAGTGTGCCAATTCTAGTTCCAGATATTAATAGTAAGTTGGGTGGTGGGTTGATGATATTCATTACATTTCATACCTTACATATATACATTATGTGTATTCTTTCTTATATGTAACACTGATGCATTCTTTTGGATATCAAATAGCATATTTAAAAATTTAATGGTAGATCACTTTTTTAATTTGCTTTTATTTATTTTATTACTTGTTAGGCCAAATTCTCTCCCGTATTTGTTCATCAGCTGATTACCTTTTCAGTGAACTTTTAGGGCCTTTGTCTTAGTCACTCTTTAGCAAGTAAATAAATATATTGTTCTTTATGTGTATTATGATAACTGAAATTTTTCTCCATTTTGTTTGCCTTTTTATAGACATGCATAAGATTATTATGTATTCAAAACTATAGCACTTTTTCTTGATAATTTCTTTTAATTCCTTCTAATTTTAGAGAGTCCTTCCCCAATTCCAGAGGTCAAATAAAATTAATTTTTCCCCATGCTTTCAATTTTATAACTAGAGTTTACTTATGGCTCATAAATTGAAATCTGCATGAGATTTTTTTTCCTAAGTAGTAGCATATACTTCTAATCACTGATTTCTATATCATCTTAAATAATCAATCATAAGAACCCTTGACATCAAAAAATGTTTGTTTTTTAATGAGCTACCTAAATAAACAGATACCGATCTCCATCTAAATATCCTTAATTCCACAGTCTTCTCAGGATGGCACCAAAATTTGGCCCTATACCAACTTTAAAAAGGGGTTGATCTCTACATTCAACATTTGATAAGGGTGACATTTCAACCAGTGAGGACAAGTTGGACTCTTCAGCAGTGTTGAGACACATAGGTAGTCACTTGGAAAATAAGCTGGATCCAAACTGGATCATTGGAAAAGACTCTGACCCTGAGAAAGATTGACGGCAGGAGAAGGGGACGACAGAAGGAGATGGTTGGATAGCATCACCGACTCGATGGACGTGAGTTTGAGCAAGCTCCGGGAGTTGGCCATGGACAGGGAAGGCTGGCGTGCTGCAGTCCATGGAGTCGACAGACTGACTGACTGAACTGAACTGAAACTGGATTATAAATTATAATATGAAAAAATGGGATCTCAAAATTTCAAGAAAGAAAAAGTGGGACAAATTCTTTAAAACCCTGAAGTGAAATACACATGGTGTACATATGAATAATACGCTGTCCTATGGGTATTTATATCTGCTTTGCATACACTAAAGAAACTCTAGAAGCCTTCGAAAATGGAAGAGAGTTTCCACTGAATACATTTTAACCCTTTCTGGGATTTAAAACATGTGACTGCATTATCCACTCAGAAAAACTTTTTTTAAAGGTTTCGATGGTTATCACGCTGAAACACTGAGAGCTTCAGAAATATTCCACACAAGAAATAGCAGGATCTAGACACCACAAATGGTATTGTCCAGGGTTTTACCCAGATTTAATAGACCCTCGGCTATTAATGTTTCTATGAAGGCTGTACCCAAATATGAGTTTTAGACTTAAGAACAGACAAGGACTACTGTCATACGAGTTAGACAATCTCAGCATCTCATGGCGTCCAAGAAGATTGCTCCCTACAATGTCTTCTGTTAAATTTCTAGCTAAATATCTCAGTAGTTACTGTATTAGGTCTCTCTGCTCTAGTAAAAAAGGGAGACAGCTTTCTTTATGGTGATGACAGTGATCCTGTGTCTGTTGAAAAGGAGTCTCAAAAATGAGCTAATCTCCTAGCTAACTACTGTAGGAAGCAGCAGCTTAGCACTGGTCACACCATAACTAAGATTGCGTCTGGCAACTGTTCACCTCTGAATAAATGGTTATTCTTTTAAAAAATAGAGTAATACCAGTGAAACAATCCCTGAAGTAATTAGGGGCACATTTGCAGAATAGCTTCAGAATGCAGTTCTTAATAAATTTAAATGTTCCACAAAAACTACATGAAGGTATTTTTCTGGATTACCCCGAAACATTCTCAGGCTGTCTTATCCAGGTTATGTAGAGCAGAGCTGTAGGATCTCAACTGTACAAGTATATGCTTGAGAAAATACAATGTCTAGGTATTTTTTTTAACTCTCAGAAATGTTATCAACTCTACTTCAAGGTCCCCACAATGAAGTGTATGTGGTTCTCAACCAAGCACTTGCCAAATATTCACAAGTCACACACTATACGCAACGTAACATCCTCAATTTGCTCTTCACTCAAAACCCTTCAATATCTTGTTTTAAAGGTTCCCTAAAATTACAAAATACCCATACACATATAACTTTGCAGAGCTAACAAGAATTCTTCATCAACAACCCTCCTAATGATTACAGTTCCCTTGAAAGACACACAAGGGTAAACTATTAACATATTTTTAAAGTGAAATAAAAAAGGAAATTTGTGTTTCTCAAATCCTTTCTTTTTTAAAAACAACCTCATAAATATTTACTTTTAAATTATTAGGATCATACAACATATGCTACTCTGTACTTTCCACATTTAACAACATATGAACATATTTCTATGTAAATACAGATAGATCCATCTATCTACTTTTTCCTTTTAAATGATTTTCATCCCTTTGTGAGATGTACCGTAATTAAACCAATTCCTCAGAAATATATATTTGGGTTGCTTCCAATAATTCACTATTGTAATAATGCAGCAGTGGTACTTTTCTTGTCCACATATCTTTATCTACTTATATATGGATAGCCCTTAGGAAAATTTCCTAAAAGTGAAATACTGGATCAAAAGATGTGAACATTTACAATGCTGCTACTGTGGTACAGACTATACAAATCTGTACCAACCCATTTGCACTTTCTTGATTATTGTTAGGTAACACATATTTTCATGAATTATGTCTTGACCATCTGTATTTCTTCCTTTGGGACTTGCCTTTCCATGTAGCAAAAGAGGATTTTAGCCCTAAAAATGTGTTTTATAGTTTTATCATACATAGTGAATAATTATAAGACTAAAGGTTGCTTATATAGAATTTGTTCCCTATTTTATAATATGAAGCTTAACACCCTTAATGTTTAGTGACAAACCCTTCATACCTGTAAATCTGGGTACTCTGGAGTGTCCCCCACTAAAATGCACGTCTATCTGGAATCTTAGAATGTGATCTTATTTAAAAATAGAGGCTTTACAGATGTAATAAGTTGAGATCATACTGGATGAGAGTGGGACCTAAATTCAAAGAGCAGTGTCCCTGCAAGAAGACAGAACAGAGAAGGTGGCCATGTGACCATAGAGGCAGAGAGCAGAGTGATGAAACTGAAGAGCCAGGTTATGCCAAGGACTGCCAGCAACCACCAAGAGAAGCACAGGACAGATTCCCCTCAAGAGCCTCCAGGAAGAACCTGGCCTGACAACACCCTGATTTTGGAATTCCAGTCTCCTGAACTGTTAGCAGACGAACTTCTTAAGGAATCTAGTTTATGGCACTTTTTTACAGCAGTTCCTAGGACTAACATAAAATACATACCCAAAAGTGATAGAAAATTTCAAAAGTCAAGGTTACAGAACTTTAAAAAGCTCTTCCTGTTGCCTAGAATAACATGATGAAAATTACTTTTAAAACAGAATATTCTGAAATATTTAGATGTTTAATAATATGTAGGAATGTCATGTTTGTGTATTATGTATGTTTATGCCCAATATCCTGAAACCACCCTAAAGCAAGACAAAAGGTATGAGGAGTCACTCCCACCCACCCTCTCTTAAACATCTTCAGTTAAGATTCCACTGTATTGTTTCCCTACCAGTGATGAATATACCAGAGCTCAGATTTGGTAAATGCATGTCTAATAATGGAGCGTTAAAATCCTAAAGAACACTTCACCTACAAACTCAACTTTCTTACCTACTCAACTCAGAGAATTCACTCGCAACTGCTTTTGTTTCAGCACCAGTGTTGCCTAAGCAGATTTCTCTCCAAAGGCAGGCCCCAACCTTGGGTTTCTGAACTGCCAACCCAATAGGCTGTGGAAGTTTCCCTCTCAGGAAAGCTGCTAACCACATTCACACACAGGTGACAAATAGAAGGTAAAGGTAAGCCTCATTTTTTTTTTTGCAATAATAAGAACCACATTCACACACAGGTGACAAATAGAAGGTAAAGGTAAGCCTCATTTTTTTTTGCAATAATAAGACCAGCTGGAATGTAAATCTTAAGCTGAACAAGCATATTAACTTTCTTGAATCCACTGAGTTACATAAACTGAAAATTATACATTTTATGTTTAATACAAAGTAATAAAAAACTTGCCTTCTCAAGGCAAGTTCTAGTAACGAAGCAGTGTAAATCCTCTAAGTGACTTGCCCAGTACAGCAGAACTTCTGTTCTAGCACTCTACAACTTTGAGCAAGAAGGATCTGGACGTGGGTCTCTGCCCCACCACCTACTAGCTGAGTACTCTGAGCAAATTATGTAACTTTTCTAAGCCAGTTTCTTTATTTGTAAGATAAAGGAAATAATATCAGTTCCATGGAATTACTGGGAGCATTAAGTATAAAAGTAACTAGCATAGTGTTGCTGCTCAGTCGCTTTAGTTGTGTCTGACTCTTTGAGACCTCATGGACAGTAGCCTGCTAGGCTCCTCTGTCCTTGGGATTCTCCAGGCAAGAATACTGGAGTGGGCTGCCATTTCCTACTCCACACAGTGTTGCTGCTATGGTCTGAATGTCCATGTCCTTCCAAAACTCACATGTTGAAATTCTAACCCCTAAAGGCAACAGTATTAGTAGGCGGGGCCTTTGGGAAGTGATGAGGTCATGAGAATGAAGTCAAGTGGGATCAGTGCTCCTACGAAAGAGATCTTACCATGCTCCTCAGCCCATTCCCCGCAAGAGGATACAACCAGAAGTTCTGAGACCAGAAAGGCAACCTCACCAGACCATGTTGGCTCTCGCATCTTAGAAATCCAGCCTCCAGAACTATGAGAAATGAATTTCTATTTTTTATAAACTACCCAGTCTATGGTATTTTGTCACAGCAGCCTGGAGAGACTGACAGCTGGGAACACAAATGGCCTCTAAAAATGGCAGCTATTATTATTTCAATTTTACTAGGAACCTAAGAAGCTCAAATGGGCTTCCCTGGTGGCTCAGGGATAAAGAATCCACCTGCCAATGAAGGAGACATGGGTTCAATCTCGGGGGATCGGAAATATCCCCTAGAAAAGGAAATGACAACCCTCTCCAGTATTCTTGCTGGGAAATCCCCTGGACAGAGGAGTCTGGTGGGCTACAGCCCATGGGGTCGCAAAACTAGTCAGACTGGACTTCGTGACTGAACAACAAAAGAAGCTCAGATTAATTTATAAACAAAAGTGCTTGGTTAAACCCATGTGTAAACTGAGGACTAGCCATTAAATGACTCAAGGTTTCAATGAGTAAGGATCAAAACTGAGACCCACCAAGAGTCCCACCTCTGATTTCTCTAAGCTACCATCTGGTTAGCACTTCCTGATAGTAACTCATGACCCAGCATCAAGTTTGCTATAATCACAAGTGAGGTGAAAACAACAGCCGTGCCATGCATCATACTACCTTTGTTTGGGACTTTAGTTTTACTTCATAAAAATGAGCTGACTAATGTTAAGTCTTCCTTTATCTGGCACGTTTATCTCTCATAAACCAGGAATCACAACATCATTCTTAGAAAGATCATTAATGGGTATTACCACAACCATTACAGATGGAGAAGCTAAGATAATATAATTCTGATGGTCACACTAAGGTAGGAGAAAAAAACTGAACTAGACTCTAAACACTATTCTTTCTAAAAGAACACAGTATTTCTGTTAAGCATTTACTATTCACAATTGATATTTTTTGGTCACTCTTTAATTCCAAAGATAAAAATCACATGTATAAATATCATTTGCAACACACCTTTCAATTTGCCATCAAAGTCAGGGCTTGTGGCCACCTGGAGTCCCGGATGTGGTAGTAGAAAACAGGAGACGCTGGAGAAACATGAATGGATGTGATTCCGGACATTCTGAATTTCTTCATGTTGATGTTCTTTCACCTGCCAATAAAGGCCAACAATTTACAAATGACCGTGTGTTTTTCCTAACCAGCACTCACTAGTATAGGACAAAGGAAAGAAGACTTTCCAACTCTAAAAGATCATAGTGGCCCACGTGTTGTCCAATGAGAAAACTCAGAACCCTGAGCAGAATAAATGCATAAATTTGATTAACTATGGCTTGGCTCCTAGAGCTATCGAAGAACAGGTACTAAAGAGTTTCTTAAAAGAGTATTGCACAAGACTTAGGAAGAATCAGGAAAGATTTGCCGGCACAAAGGACAAGGAAAGGCTTGTGGGCATGAACCAGTGAGCAGTGACTGACAAAGGACCTCCGTGTTTTAATTTTGGAAAGCAGGCTAAGCCTGTTTGTATCCACATCAGAAACCAAAAGCCCATATAGACTCACAGGTGAACTGTGAACTGGAAATTGCAATCAAAGCTTGGGCTTTTGCCTGGGGTTTTTCTCTCCAATCCCTGTGAGTTATATACACGGGTTCTATAACCTTACCATGAATAATATCAGCTTGTGCTAATTAATATTCCTAAATGTTTAACACACAATGTAATTTTCCATAATCTGCTTTAAATACCATGGTGGTGACTGGTTTAGTCGCTAAGTCGTGTCTGACTCCTGTAACCCCATGGACTGTAGCCTGTCAGGCTCCTCTGTCCGTGGGATTTCCCAGGCAAGAATACTGGAGTAGGTTGCCATTTCTTTCTCCAAAGGATCTTCTGATCCAGGAATCGAACCCAGGTCTCCTGCACTGCAGGCAGATGTGGGAATCCCTTTAAATACAGTAGCTAAAGGCAAATGAGAAAGTTACCACTACTTTTAGGTAATTCCTCAGAAGACTATATTTCTATTTACCTGTAGACGCTTTTCCAAAAATGACATTCCTCCCTGTAATCCATAGTTGTATTCATAAGGGAAACTCCAGTCTCGAACCAGGAACATCAGTGTCTATTTAGAAAAAGAGCAGAATGCATTATAAAATTGCATAAATGTATTTTGCAACCATTGAAACACTTCTTTGCAAAATGCCAGCTTCTTCAAAAGGGGCAAGAAAATGTGCTAAAGGATTTATCTATCCAATCCTACCCTGTAATGTCTTAGAAACCCTATAGAGACTAGAAGGACATGTATAAGCCATTTGTGAGGTCAGTATATCCCAGCTGGTATTTTTGTCCTCATGGGTTAAGAGGAAGAGATTGATTAAAATATACTGATAAGAAAATGCTAAATTCGAGGGTCTGCTCAAAAGACAAGTATGAAGAATATGGTGAAGGACAAGAAAAAAAACAGCACTAGCTAATCATAAAATGAGATCTACTCTTAACGTCAGACAGAAAAAAAAAACTAAAATAAGAAATAATGCTTAGAGACTCTCTATTCTTACTGAGGTTACTGTGCATTCTCACCCCCATAAAGCAATTAGCTAAAGCTGGGGTCAGCAAATGTTTTCTATAAAGGGCCAGAGAGTAAATATTTCAGACTGTTGTAGCAAGAAGCAGCCATGGACAATACAGATGAGCATAGCTGTGCTCCAATAAAGCCTTCACTGTGGCCAACTGACATTTAAATTTCAGATCATTTCCACATGCCATGAAATATTATTCCTCTTGATTTTTTCAACCATTTAAAAATGTAAAAAAAAAAATCCCTAACTCACAAGTCATATAAAAACAGTCAACAGGGCATATTTGGCCTGTGGATTATAGTTTGCTCATCTAGGAACTAAAACAAAGATGTGACTTATATTTACAGTTAAGTCTACCTGGAATGGTTTTTGGAAAATTTCATCCATCGCCAGACGACCATATTCTGTGAAGAGCTTTAAAACAGAAGAGTTATTGTTTGTAAGGCAATATCACACAAAGTATTTTAATGGCTATTCTGTTGCAAATAATTCTTTTAACAGACTGAATACTATTTACATGAGACCAAAATTCTTTACACTTTCAAAAGCCCACAGGAGTCACAAACCTAAAATAATCTAGACTATTCCTCTCTCACAAACTCCTCATTCCAATTCATTAGCAAACCCAAAATCCAACCATGTGTAACTCCCACGTGGCTTAGAATATTGCGATAGCTTCTCACTGTGTCAGCCCCACAGACTTTCCTCAATACAGCGGCCACAGTGGCTTTGTTATACGTAAGGTTAGTCAGACCACCTGATTCCTCTGCTCGAAACCCTTCCACCTCATTGCAAATAAAAGCCAAACCCTACAGCGTGAACTGTGCTGTTGGAGAAGACTCTTGAGAGTCCCGTGGACTACAAGGAGATTCAACCAGTCCTTCGGTCCTGGATGTTCACTGGAAGGACTGATGCTGAAGCTGAAATTCCAATACTTTGGCCACCTGATGTGAAGAGCTGATTCATTTGAAAAAGACCCTGACGCTGGGAAAGATGGAGGGCAGGAGGAGAAGGGGACGACAGAGGATGAGATGGTTGGATGGCATCACCGACTCGATGGACATGAGTTTGGGTGGACTCCAGGAGTTGGTGATGGACAGGGAGGCCTGGCGCGCTGCGGTCCATGGGGTCACAAAGAGTCGGACACGACTGAGCGACTGAACTGACGGTGTGATATGGCCACACTGGCCCTCTTTGATGTTCCTCAAACTTGCTGCATGCACTGCCATCCTAGGGCCTTTGTTCTGATGCCTCCTTCTGCCTGCAATGGTCTTCCCCCCAAACACCTGAACAGCTACATCACTCCTTCACGTATTTACTCCAATGACTCCTTCCTAATGAAGCCTCCATGGCCATCTACCTAAAAACATTACACCTCTCCACCCAGTATTTCCTATCCCACGTCCTTTCAAATTTCTCTCCTCACTTGTCTCACTATCTAACACACTATACCTTTACCCATCTTGATTAGTATCTGTCTTCACTCCTAGCATTTAAGGTCCATGAGGGCAAGGATGTTCTGTGCACTACAGGACCTCCAGCACCGAGGACAGCATGTACCAGACCTGTAGGATGCATGCCATTCAAGTGACCCAATGAATGAATTCTTTAGAGTTAGGGTTTACACATTTATCTCTATTTCTTCATGAAGCTGCACCAAAAAGTATAGCAAAATGAAGTGCAAAAGTTATAAACTCACAGGACAGAGAGGAAGAGAAAGGGTATAAAAAAGAAGAGTTGTCACAAACACTCTGGAAGGAGAACAAATGAGAACTGTCTTGGGTTCTGGCTTTCTCCACCCCGCTAAGAATAAGAAATCTATGAGGCAGGGGCCAAAAAGTAACAAGCAGAGTCTCTCAGCAGAATCCCTAAAAGGCTCAGAAATTAAAGCACCAGTTACCCTGAAAGAGGAAGTGAGGGAGCAGGGCTGATGACTAAGGAAATGGTTGGAAGTCTTTATATATATCATATATACATTATCACTTCCAGCTTCCACAACTGTGAGATGATGCATTTCTACTGTTTTAAGCCACCCAGGTTGAGGCACTCTGTGACGTGTGCGCAGTAGTCCTGATACATCACTCATGCCTAGTCATTTCTGCACCCTCTCACTGACTGGACTACAAAGTCCATAAAGAATCAAGTCTACCGCATACACTAGTGGTATCTATAGCGCTTGGTCCGCTGCCTCACACTGTTGTTGCTGTTGTTTAGCTGCTCAGTCAGGTCTCTTTGAGACCCCATGGACTGCAGTCCACCAGCCTCCTTCCTCTGTCCATGGGATTTCCCAGGCAAGACTACTGGAGTGGGTTGCCATTTCCTTCTCCAAGGGATCTTCCTGACCCAGGGATCAAACTCACATCTCCTGCACTGGCAGGTGGATTCTTTACCACTGATCCACCAGGGAAGCCCTCACACAAATTAGGCATTCCAAAAAATGTGTGAAAGAAAAGAGCTTAGAAAGGAGTCAGTTTCAGGTAAAAGGTATCAAACTCAAGTTTTGATGGATACGTATCACAGAGCAACAGGTCTCAACCACTCAATGATGGCACTGGTGTAGAATCACCAATTATGAAGTACCAGTAACTGCTAATAGTAACACTAAGAGCCAAAATTTCAGAATTATTGTTTTTTTTAAAGGAATATAAATTAAAACTAACTCAAGGTAATCTCTATAGTAAATGACACCCCTACTCTCTCCTATTCTGATATATTTCTTCAATGTCAGTGAGAGTAGAATTTGAGAAGCATGCCAGACTGCATCCAACTCTGGGATATGCAATGAAGAGGATTTTACAGGAAAAACATGTAAGAACTGCTGCTATGGAGAAGAGAGGACAATGACTAACAACAGTAATAGGTTTAATAGGTAACAGCTAGCACATATTAAGCACATATTATTTTCTAGGCAATGACCCTATGCCTTTTATAAATATTCATTTATTTAGCCTCACTTGAATTATTGCAGTAGGTTCATAAGCAGTCTCACTGAATGCATCATTGCGCCTCTTAAAATATACTCTAAACACAATAGTCACCATGATCCTTTTATCACTTGTCAAGCAATATCACTCTGATGAAAACATGGCTCCCATCTCACCCAGAGGAAAAGCCCAAGTCCTTACAAAGCAGGGCATCACTGGAAGCTGAGCGCCTGCCTCTCTGACTTCCTCACTTGTCCTTCCCCTGTCTCACCCTCCAACCTCACCCACTGGCCTCCGTGCCGTTCCTGGATCCCACCAAGGACACTCCACCTCAAGGTCTTTCTTCCTGCTATTCCCTCCCCTGCACCACCTTCCCCCCAAAATATCTGCAGGATTTACCTACTCACTTTTTTCGGTCCCCTGCTTAACTTAACTCAGTAAGAGCATCCCTGACCACTCCAGTCATAGATACAGAGAGTAGAGGATTACCATGAACCCACACCTTCCTCCACATTTCAATCTTTCACTGAAACTACTCAGTTGTAAAACGCACCTTGGTCTTAAAACTTTTAAATGACATTATTAACATTTTTATGAGGAATACCTACCTGCAGCTGTTGAAGATCATCTTCTTGAATGTTCTGGGACAAATTATAAATCTAGAAAACAAAAATTCAGATTGATACTACTCTAGTCTACTTCAGATGAATCCCAAGTAAGTCTAAGCTTGTATAGTTAAAGGTCTGCATATAAGAATACGAGGTCTGTTTAAACAGTAATATTATCTGTCTTTTTGGAGAACTATGTATATAAGGCTGAAATCACATAATTCTTTCTTTATAGTTTAAAATACAGTTTTCTTACTTTTTTCACCAAATCTACATTTCCCATATAATACAAGTGATTTAACTTCAATTTCCACTTTTCAGACTTTTCTTGGAATAAATTATATATATTTATGACCAAAGTGGAAAAATATTAATAATTTAGGCTGCTTCTTGAGCTTATAAGAGCTTCACTTATATCTGTAGTATAAAAAGAACAATTACGTATCACCATAGGAATTCTGCTAACAGAACAATAGCTGAAACTAGATGTGTCCTCTTTATCTTATTTCTTCTACAAAATTTTTTCCTGGTCAAGTGGTTTTACCTGAACAGAGCTAGTCATGGTACTCAGAGCAAAGATGGTAGCACAGTCTTTCACGGTGGACTGGCTGTCAAATGCCCCCTGGGTATCCATCAGAACAACTGCAACCTATAAAAAACACACACACACATACAAAACATGTTAAGTGAGAAGGGGGAAGCACATGCTTGTAGGTCAGAAAAGCACAATTACAGTTAACCCTTGAACAACGCAGGTTTGAACCACATGGGTCCACTTACATGCAGATTTTTTTCAATCAAGGTAAGTATTTAGATGCCTTGTGTTTTTTTGACCAGGGAACTTTGCTGGAAAAGACTATCTGCTCTGACAGACAGTACAGAACAGAGGTGTACAGAGCAATATGAAAAGAGAGGAAAATCACCCTAACAATCAAGACAGCCAAATGTTGAAACCAATTAGCTCACTTTTCAAGCCAGTCCTGTGGATATTTTTGTTGTTGAAAAACAAATTTAAAATATTGACTTAGTTTAAACTCAGGCATTATCCAATAAAAATAAAACATATGGCCTTTTTGGCATTTCCCTGCAAAGCTGAATACTTCTCTTTAATTTATAGGATTTTCTGGTCATTTGATAAAAGAAAAACAAACATTTATTTCATTCTTTATGAAAAAGAGACCACACCACAGATGCCAAATGAAAGCAACAGAATCAAAGTTATCGTTCGTGCTATGTAACTAGGTTTCATGAAGCCTCACATACTTTCCAAAAAGAACTTAATGACCCAGTCCCACCTTAAAAGTGAGCTTTATGTAAAATGTTAAAAAAAAATGTAGTACCTACCATCCTTTTAACTTGCTATAATTGAAAAGATATCTGCACTCCCACATTCACTGCAGCATTATTCACAGTAACCAGGGTACAGAAACAGGTTAAATGTTGTCTGAGTGATGAATGGATAAACAAAATGGAGTATATATCCATACACTGGATTATTTTACCATGGAAAGGAGTCAAGTCTCAATACATGTTACATCACAGTAGGGCCTTGAGGGCACTGGGCTGGCGGGAGAGGTCACACAAAAGGCCCATATTTTATACGATTCCATTTGTATGAAACAGCAAACATGGAGGAGGAAAGGAGATCAGTTATGACCAGGGGCTGGGAGAAGAGGGAAATGGGACATGACTGAGTTTCTTTTGGGGGTGATGAAAATGTTCTGGCATTATATGGTAATACTTGCACAGTCTTGTCAGTGTACTAAAAACAGCTGAATGATACACTTTGAAAGGATGAATTTTATTGTAGACAAATTATATCTCAATGAAAAAGAATATCATAACATCTGCTAATAAGAAAAATGAGGCTAATTAGAGGGAAAAAGAAGAAATATTAAAAAGAAGCTCTTTGAGGAGTGGGAGTCATATACACACTTAAAGTGCTGGAAATCTGGAGGGAAATGGTATTCATATATCATGTAATGGAACAGTAAAATGCCCTAACGACCTTCAAGAACAGTTTGGCAATAGTGAGAAATAGAGGAAATGGGTATTCTCAGACCCAGTAATTCCACTTTTAAGAGATTGTCCAATGTTTTTGACCAGAACCCACAGTAAGAAATATATTTTACATTACAATCAAATACGCACAGGCATAAAGCTGAAACTTAATTTTTACGTGTACTATATACCCGCTAATACTTTCTAGTTCTTATTTTTAAAAACTGGTGATAACAGCTCAAGTTCTATGCATGAAACAGGGCACTCAAAGCCGGTGCACTGGGACAACCCAGAGGGATGGGATGGGGAGGGAGGTGGGAAGGGGGTTCGGGATAGAGGACACATGTATACCATGTACATGCACACCCGTGTTCAAAGTTCTCCAAGCCAGGCTTCGGCAATACGTGAACTGTGAACTTCTAGATGTCCAAGCTGGTTTTAGAAAAGGCAGAGGAACCAGAGATCAAATTGCCAACATCCACTGGATCATCGAAAAAACAAGAGTTCCAGAATTCTGCATTATTGACTATGCCAAAGCCTTTGACTGTGTGGATCATCACAAACTGGAAAATTCTGAAAGAGATGGGAATACCAGACCACCTGACCTGCCTCTTGAGAAATCTGTATGCAGGTCAAGAAGCAATAGTTAAAACTGGACATGGAACAGCAGCCTGGTTCCAAATAGGAAAAGGAGTACATCAAGGCTGCTTATTTAATTTATATGCAGAGTACATCATGAGAAACGCTGGGCTAGATGAAGCACAAGCTGGAATCAAGACAGCTGGGAGAAATATCAATAACCTCAGATATGCAGATGACACCACCCCTACGCAGAAAGTGAAGAAGTACTAAAGAACCTCTTGATGAAAGTGAAAGAGGAGAGTGAAAAAGTTGGCTTAAAGCTCAACATTCAGAAAATTAAGACCATGGCATCTGTTCTCATCACTTCATGGCAAATAGATGGGGAAACAGTGGAAACAGTGACAGACTTTATTTTGGGGGGCTCCAAAATCACTGCAGATGGTGACTGCAGCCATGAAATTAAAAGACAGTTACTCCTTGGAAGGAAAGTTATGACCAACCTAGACAGCATATTAAAAAGCAGAGACATTACTTTGCCAACAAAGGTCCGTCTAGTCAAGGCTATGGTTTTTCCAGTAGTCATGTATGGATATGAGAGTTGAGACTATAAAGAAAGCTGAGCGTCAAAGAATCAATGCTTTTGAACTGTGGTGTTGAAGAAGACTCTTGAGAGTCCCTTGGACTGCAAGGAGATCCAACCAGTCCATCCTAAAGGAAATCAGTCCTGAATATTCATTGGAAGGACTGATGTTGAAGCTGAAACTCCAATACTCTGGCCACCTGATGCAAAGAGCTGACTCATTGGAAAAGACCCTGATGCTGGGAAAGACTAAAGGCGGGAGAAGGGGACGACAGAGGATGAGATGGTTGGATGGCATCACTGACTCAATGGACATGAGTTTAGTACACTCTGGGAGGTGGTGATGGACAGGGAGGCCTGGCATGCTGCAGTCCATGGGGTCGCAAAGAGTTGGACACGACTGAGCGACTGAACTGAAATGTACACATGCAGTTGATTTATGTCTATGTATGGCAAAAACCAGCACAATATTGTAAAGTAATTAGCTTTAAATTAAAATAAATTAATTAAAAGAAAAATGAATAACTAATCTAGAAAAAAACTGGTCATAAGCCAATAAATTGATTTCTTTACACTTATTGGGTCATGGATACAGTTCAAAAAACTGTGGCCTGGAGACATGCTTGCACACTACTCACAAAAACATTTTTCAGGTTGTTCAGTATAGCAGGGATTATAAAATGAAAGAAAGAAACAATCTAAAGGCCCACCAATAGGGAAATGGGTAAATAAAATGCGACATACTCATTTGATGATTACTATCCTTGGTGGCTCAGACAATAAAGAATCTGTCTGAATTAGGAGACTCAGGGTTCAACCTCTGGGTTGGGAAGATCCCCTGGAGAAGGAAATGGCAACCTACTCTCGTATTGCCGTCTGGAGAATTCCATGGACAGAAGAGCTTGATGGACTACAGTCCATGGGATCACAGTGAGCCAAACATGATTGAGCAAGTAACACTTTATGAAACAACAGTTGCAAAACAGTTGCATCAGGTAACAAAAGATAATGATCCTTGAGAGAAAGGAAATGGATGAGTTGAGCCCTACAGGTGACACAGCTAACTGGCTAAGGCACAGGGAGAGGGAAGCCAGGCAGAGCCAACAGGGTCCCTGAGTTGAGAAAATACAGCTGAGAGTTAGGGAGACCAAGGCAACGGGACTCTTAGGCAGAGCACCTGAGATGAGAGGGCTACAGAAACAAAGAACACCCTGGATCGCAGAGAGTCCCCATCAAGTGTTCAGCTGAGTCTTGACAAGCTCATGTGAATAACGAAATTACCTGAAGCTGGAGAAAGAGCCATTCAAAGGCTTAGAGGGAAGAGTACCCACTGCTCACAAAGGGCCAAGAATAGCACCTCTTCCGTCCAGTCAGACTACAAAAGCCCTGTAATTCTAAAGTCTTGCCTCAGTAGTAAGGAACAAACAGCTCTACATTAAATACAGCTGTCTCATTTTACAAACCCTAAAATTCAAAAGCTAGACCAAAAAGTATCCATCAGCTTCCAAATTTCTTAAATGCATCCCATATAACAAGCTCAGTATTTTATGGAAATTCAAAAATATCCAGCATCCAGCTAGTTAAAATTCACACATCTGGCATCCAACCAAAAGTTTGCAAGCATGCAAAGATATGACCCAAATGAGCATGCAAAAATACCACCCAAATGAGAAAAATCAACTAAAACTAACCCAGGACTGTTCCAGATGTAAAACTAACAGAAAATGACTCTAAAACAGTATTCTGTATACCTGTATTTCATACATTCAAAAAGTTAAGTGCCATAAAAAAAGTTAAAAAAAAAAAAAGACCTAAAATAAACTTCTGAAGATGAAAATCTCAATGTCTGAAATGAAAAAAACACTAGATGAGGAGCATCCCTGATGGTCCCATGGGTAAGACTCTACACTCCCAATGTAGGGGGCCTGGGTTCAATCCCTGGTCAGGGAACTAGGCACCACGTGTATGTTGCAGCTAAGAAGCCCCCATGCTGTGACAAAGACCCTGTGAGCCACGACGGAGACTCAGTGCAGCAAGAATAAATAATAAATAAATAAATAGTTAAAGGAAAAAATACACTAGATGGGATTAACAACAAATTTAAAAGACTGGTGAACCAGAAGACTTAGCAGCAGAAACTATCCAAAAGGAAACAGAGAAATAAAATTTTTTAAAATGAACGGAGCATCAGTGAGCTATGGGACAACTTCAAGCAGCCTGACATACATGTAATAGGAATCCCCAAAGACGATAAGGGACAAAAAAAATTTGAAGAAGCAATGGCCCCCTAAATGTTTGAATTTTATAAAAATTATAAACCTGCGGATTCAAAAAGCTCAACAAAATTCAAACACAAGAAACATAAAGAGAAATACACAAAGACATATCATAATCAAATTGCTAAAAAAAAAAGAAAAAAAATTTTAAAGCAACCAGACGAAAAAAGACACATTAAACACAGAGACAAACAAAAACAAGGATAACAGCAGATTTCTCAGCAGAAACAACATCAGCAGACGGGCAGGGGACTGACATCTCTGAAGCACTGAAAGACAAAACTCCCATCCTAGAATTCTATACCCAGCATTAGTATTTTCAAAACAAAGGTGAAATACTTTTCAGACACAGAACAAAAGCTAAAAGAATTCTGCACCAGAAGAGTAGCACTACTAAAGGAAGTCCTTCGAGCGGAAGGAAAAATGAACACAAAAAATAGATAGAAATCTGGATGCAAAAAGTGAAGCACAGATTATGGTAACTGCATGTGTGAGCACATGGCTTTTTTCTTATTATTTAAATATCTTTAAAAGATAACTGACCATTTAAACATAAATCAATAAGAATAAAAACAATGTTATTATAGTAAAATATATGATAAAAGCACAAAAGTTGGGAGGGGAGAAATGGAATATCAATTGTATCTTAATAAAGCCTCTAAAAAAATTAAAGAATGGATAAAATAACATCTAAAGATTCTTCCAAGCAAAAGTTTCTAACGTTGTATTTCAAAAAATTCTCATTCTCCTCCATTCTCTTCCTACCCACCCCCTCACCCCCATGGCTTATGGGATCTTAGTCCTCTGACCAGGAATCGAACATGTGCTCTCAGCAGTGATCACACAGAGCCCCAACCACTGGACTGCCAGGGAATTCTCTACATTCTCTTCCTCTAAAAAAAAAAAAAAAAGTGTAATAATCTCCCTATTTTGTTACACATTTTTTTATGCATATCTAAGAATTAAAAAAAAAAATTAGAGGGTTTTCTAATATACCTTTCTCCTGAAACTTCACTAAAACAGAGAGAAACAAAATACTTAAATAATAAGGAAATTCATAAAATAAAACAGAAGCTGTGGAAACAGTGATCAAGAGTCATGCATCAATTCTTCATCTCCCAAAATATTTAATAACTTAACATCAAGGAAAAGGCTGAACCTGAACACCGTGAAGGGGAGATACGAAATCTTACACCTTGGAAAGACTCAAAAAATGAGAGGCAGAAACAACCATGAAAACATGCTTTAGGGTGAGACTACAGCTCAGTTGGTAAAATCATCTGCCGGCAGTGCAGGAGACCCAGGTTCGATTCCTGGGTCAGGACGATCCCCTGGAGAAGGAAATGGCAACCCACTCCAGTATTCTTGCCTGGAGAATACCATGGACAGAGGAGCCTGGCAGGCTACAGTCCATGGGGTCGCAAGAGTCAGACACGACTTAGTGACTTAACTACTACTACTACTAAAAACAGAAGGAAGGGGTTAAAGTCTATTTGTAAGTAGCCATAACCCCAAATTCTCTCTTTCCACTTGAGGAGACACATAGCTTGTCCCAGCTGGCCCTTACAAAGAAATCTGGGGAAAAGCTCTACAGCTGAAGCTTATGAGGCTCATGAGATGTGCTGCTGACAGCTGGAGGGGTGGGTGGAGTGATGCTGACAGAAGTAAGAGTGTAAAGCAACTTCTGAACAGCTGACAGCACTGGCCTCTGGGAAGCGAAAATGAGCAGAGGGAGGACTAGGTCATCTTAGAAGCCTTACGTTACCACTGACCTTTTAAACTACATTCATGCATTATTTTTAAATCTTGAAAATATATCATTTTGATAAAAATCATTTTAACTGGGTTATCAGACTACACATTAAAGTTTTCATTTCACTGTGTTCGTTTGTAAGTCTTTTTCTTTTCCTTACCTTCTTTCCACCTGGCTTCTCCACAGTGAAAACCTCACTCCAGATCTGAATTCCAGTGGTTTCTGGGTCAGAGCCCCCTCGCCATGAAAACCCTGTCAACGGTTCTTCTGGGTCACCCAACCAGTTTGAACGGCCACCTTCCTTCTATAGGAGAAATAAGAAATTTCCATTAAGACTTATTCAAGTAACTTTACACTTGATAACTCATGAGGTGAGTTTGCTCTTTTGGACACAAAAGTCTCTACTTTCTAATTTGAAATGAAAAATATCTCAACCTTACCTGGAAATATAAGTATCGTAGCATGAAGTCCAGAAAGAAGGACTTGCCCTTTCGGAAGGCACCAGCCACCGACACCACCACCACATCAAGCTCTCGGATGTGGTCCTGTAAAAGGATGCTGGCCAAGGCTTTCTCTTCTAGCTCAAAGGAATGTTGGTCTTTCTGAACCAAAACAACCTGCACTGGACCAGGCTTTCCACCCTCCATAGCATCACCTATGTTGTTATAGAGATTAAAAAAAAAAAAGTTTCAAATATATGTATTTTTAGCATGAAAGAGTAAAAAAACAGAGCACAAAGGCACCCAACCATAAAAGAAAAAAGACATTAATTAGACTTGATTAAAATTAAGAATTTTGTTAATTAAAAGACATCATTAAGGGAGTAAAAATGCAAGTTACAGGCTAAAAGAAAATATTTTAACACCTAAATCCAAGGGACTCATATCCAGAATCATTATAGAAATCCCAAAGAAAATGCAAATCAAAACTACAATGAGGTACCACTTTACACCAGTCAGAATGGCTGCCATCCAAAAGTCTACAGGCAATAAATGCTGGAGAGGATGTGGAGAAAAGGGAACTCTCTTACACTGTTGGTGGGAATGCAAACTAGTACAGCCACTATGGAAAACAGTGTGGAGGTTCCTTAAAAAGCTGCAAATAGACCTGCCATATGACCCAGCAATCCCACTGCTGGGCATACACACCGAGGAAACCAGAATTGAAAGAGACACGTGTACCCCAATGTTCATCGCTGCATTGTTTACAATAGCCAGGACATGGAAGCAACCTAGATGCCCATCAACTGACGAATGGATAAGAAAGCTGTGGTACATATACACAATGGAATATTACTCAGCATTAAAAAAAAATTCATTTGAAGCAATTCTACTCA
>ML664188.1:4779471-4864741 GCA_007570785.1 Antilocapra americana | reverse complement strand
AAACTAGTACAGCCACTATGGAAAACAGTGTGGAGGTTCCTTAAAAAGCTGCAAATAGACCTGCCATATGACCCGGCAATCCCACTGCTGGGCATATACACCGAGGAAACCAGAATTGAAAGAGCCACGTGCACCCCAATGTTCATCGCTGCATTGTTTACAATAGCCAGGACATGGAAGCAACCTAGATGCCCATCAACTGACGAATGGATAAGAAAGCTGTGGTACATATACACAATGGAATATTACTCAGCATTAAAAAAAAATTCATTTGAAGCAATTCTACTCAGATGGACGAAACTGGAGCCCATTATCCAGAGTGAAGTAAGCCAGAAGCAAAAACAACAATACAGTATATTAACGCATATATATGGAATTTAGAAAGACGGTAACGAGAACCCAACATACGAGACAGCAAAAGGAACGCAGATGTATAGAATAGACTCGTGGACTCTGTGGATGAGGGTAAGGGTGGGATGATATGGGAGAAGGGCATTGAGCATATGTTAATTTTCATATGTCTAATCAATCGCCAGCCCAGGATTGATGCTCGGGGCTGGTGCAGGGAGATTTCCCGGGTGGGGAGGGAAGAGGGAGGGGGGTTCCGGAGGGGAAGCATATGTAAACCCATGGTGATATCATGACAATGTATGGCAAAAACAATTAAAAAAATAAAAAAAAAAACTAACCAAAAAAAGAAATCCCAAAGAAAAACACAACTATTCCACCTTTAAGAAGAGTAATAAGCAAAAGATTATGAACAGGCATTTCATTTTAAAAGGATACCCAAATGGTCAATAATCATAAGGTTCTATACCATTATTTAACAAAGAAATGTAAATCAAAACCACAAGGAGATACCACTGCTTGCCCATCAGAATGGTACAACTGTAATTCTCATACACTCTGATGGGAATGGAACCACTCTGAAAAACTGTTAGGCAGTATCTACTAAAAGTAAACATAACTATGACCCAGCCAATTCCACTCCTAGGTATATACCTAAAAGAAATAAATGTGTATATCCATCAAAAGACATATACACAATAATATTCACATCAGCTTCATTCAAAATGGTCCAAGACTGAAAATAAACCAAAAGTCCACCAAGAGTAGAAAGGGCACCTGCCACTGCTAAGGTTTCAACAAACATCATTTTACTTAATCCTTAGAACTCTACGAGGTAAAGAATACCGCTCCATTTTAAAAATAAAGAAACTAAGGCCTACAAAAGTTAAGTAACAGGTCCCAACAGGTCCTGGAGAAAACTTGAAAAGACCTGTAGATGACTGCTTTGCAGATCACTCTTAAAAACCTAGTCAAGGTTTTAGAGGCAAGCAATTCTTCAGCTCAAAATTAACACTAACTCATAGTTTCTCTTCTAGAGTTAAAAACACAAAGATATTCTTTGAAATTCAGAGACACTTGGCTATGTGGATTTATGGAAAGTTTACAAAAAACCCCACAAAGCAGCAGTGGAGCCAATGAAATGAGGCAAAGCACTACTTCCTGTCCTAAAGGAGATGTTCTTAGGTAGTTAAAAGGACACCTGTTGCTGTTTAGTTGCTAAGTCACATCCTATTCTTTGTGACCCCATGGACTAGACCGCCAGACTCCTCTATCCATGGAATTCTCCAGGTAAGAATACTGGAATGGATTGCCATTTCCTTCTCTAGGAGATCTTCCCAAGCCAGGCATCAAACCCATGTTTCCTGCACTAGCGAGCAGATTCTAATAATTGGGTATTTAATGAATATTAGGAAATTATGAATGAGTATTAAGAAACAAAACCATGTTTTAGTGGATTATTGCTTAGAAGGAGGCTAAGTTAAAAAAAAACTAATGAATTTAAAGTAAACTGAAGGACAAATATTAAGTTGAGCATAGTAGAGGTAGGTAGATATGGTCAAAATCATACATATGGTCCCAGAAACCCTTTCATCTGGGAAGCACTGAAGGCTGAATGATCATAGCAGGCCTAAAGTAGACAAAACAGCCTGACTGCCAGCATCTACCCTTTAGGTAGGCACTGCTGCTTGTTTTTAAACTTCCAGTATCAGACAGCAACAAAAGGCTTGCCACATCTTAATTTTTTGCGAACTACTAGAAAACAACCTATAACTATAGATTAAAATGTCATGCTGGCATTATAATACACAGATACTAACACTTTTCTTCCCCATTATTTCCCATTATAAAAAGGAAACATTTTTGTGAATAATCTCTTGGCATTCTCACTGACACAAACAGCAAGTGAATCTGGGGCCTGAAGACCTTCAGTGTTTCATATAAAAGAACAAATTATAACAACTTATTCACAGCTTATGGATAAGGCATGGAGTTAAGTGCTGTGCAGTACTCAAAGCAGTACCAAAGTCCCTGAGACGGCTGGGTGCTCCCCCAACATCCATTTTTCTCCTGCTGCTATGGTAATATTTTTAGCTGGGCACATAGATGCTCAGAAGGAACACATTTCCAAACCAGCCCTGTATGCAGGGTATCACTACATGCCTAAGTTCTGACTGGAGATGACACAGCAACTTTCAGATCATGTCTCTTCCCCCTTCTTGCTGGCTAGCTGCAGAAGTAGGAGCAAGTCACCCTGGACCAGGGATGTGAGGGTAACACCTCAGAAATATTAGAGCAACAAGAGAGGCAGGGCTGAGGACTTAGTGTCGCAGAACTGCCACTGCCGGCTCACTTTCACATGAAAGGAAAATGTCCACCTTGTTTAAATCACTTATTTGAAGGGTCTAGGAGATAGCGCCAAACCGAGTAACCAATACAGTAGTCCTCCAGGACTTCACAGTTAACTTCATGGTGCTGGTTCTTTCCATTTCATCTATCTCACCATTAAAGTTTACTGAGCAATGTGAACTTCCTACAGAAAGCAGGCACACAATAAACAACTGTTAAATAAGAATGCGTGTGTATGTCATCTAGTCGAAAGCTACCACCCTAAGGATGCGGGGGGGTACTGTCAGGACAACAGGCATGGAATGCAACGTTACCTGGACTACAAACAAGAGAGAAAAATCCCGTGACAAAAGTTGCACTCAACAAACTGCACTTCAAGAAAAGATGAAGACCACTGAGGACAGTTTCTTTTAAAAAAAAAAAATGATAAAACCTTTCCTCATCTCTTCCTCTTTCTGCCTATAGTAAAGTGAAAAGGAAGAGAACCAGGCTATATTTAGTTGAGGGCGCCGGGGAGATCCTGCATTTCTCTCCAACAGGATACTAGGCACACAGGACTTTAAAAGATCTCAGTTTGGGTCCACTTAAGGGAAAAATCATTTTGAACTATACATACCAATAATTCAAACAGAGGTGCTCACTTTTCACCACACCATCTTTATCTCTCACTTCCTAAGACAACAGAACTATATTATTCATCATAAGTAAAAATCTTATTTTTAGATATCATAAAAATGTCCTTTGCTTATTTATCCTTGCATCTCAGATCCCCCCCAATCCCATAAAGCCCTTAATCAGAACCTCAGGGCCTTCTCCTTTAGCCATGCCAGCTTCCAACATTTCCTGCCTATTAGGTTGATCATTCAGGTCAACATCCCCAGAGCGTTGCTTTGAACTGTCACCTCATTCCCTAGGGCTGAACACCTTCATTACAGTACATAAACATACCATGACAGCAACTACGTAACAAAACTATCAAAAACATTTTATGGATTGATGGCTCAAAGCTAAAATCTTAATTCTGTAAGTCAAAGCCCTTCACCATTCACCCTACTGCCTTAGTTTCTCGAATTCTTTATTCTCCTCATCTTCCCAGGGAAATTTATACTCCTCCTAGGAGAAAGTTAGGATCCAGGTGGTGTTCTAATTTCAAAATTACAAATATACGGCCTACTCAACTACTTGTTTCCACGGCCTGAAACGTGCCTTCCACTTGTCTCCAGCAAACACTTACTCATCCATCATCACACCTTCCCTCTCCTCAGTCCTGACCTCCCACCCACTCCTCTCATCGCCCACCACTTTACACTAAAAAGCGATCAAGAGAGTCTACAGGGCTTCAATCCTTACTCTCTCACCTCCAGAAACTTTTGTCTTTTGTTCAATGCTATGTCCCCCAAGAACCAGAACACTGCCCACAGAAAGGAGACATTCAGTAAATATTTGCATAATAAACAAGCAAACTCCACCTCTTAGTCACAATGTGACTGTGGATAACCATCTATTTGTAGTTCCATTTATTTATAAAACTAATACCATCTCAAAGCAACAGTGTCTGACACTGTGAGTGTGCTCAGTCACATCTGACTCTTTGCAACCCCATGAACGGTAGCCCTCCAGGCTCCTCTGTCCAGGGGATTTTTCAGGCAAGAATACTGGAGTGGGTTGCCATTTCCTTCTCCAGGGGATCTCTCCAAACTGGGGATCAAACCCAGGTCTCCTGTGGCTCCTGCATTAGCAGGTGAATTCTCTACCACTGAACCACCTGTGAAGCTCATATGACACATACTATGGACTCCATCAAATGAACCTGTTTTCCTATTTCCACTACCAGTAAATACTATTGGGAGGTGGGGGGGAGGTTGAAGAGGGAGGGAACATGTGTATACCTATGACTGATTCATGCTGATGTATGGCAGAAACCAACACAATGCTGCAAAGCTATTATGCTTCAATTTAAAATAAATGAATTTTAAAAAAATACTAGTACATACTATTATTCCACTTGGGACTTCCCTTGTGGCTCAGCTGGTAAATAAACCGCCTGCAATGCGGAAGACCTGGGTTCAATCCCTGGGTCAGGAAGATCCCCCTGGAGAAGGAAAAGGCTACCCACTCCAGTATTCTGGCCTGGAGAATTCCACGGACTGTATAGTCCATGGGGTCACAAAGAGTCAGACACGACTGAGCGACCTTCACCGATTATTCTACTCATTACAACTTTATATTGTAATGAGCTCCTGGGGAGTAAAGAAACTGTCACATTCACATTCAGGCCCAGTAGCTACCATAGAATAATAGCTTCCTAGTGTTGTGAACACTAAACCCAACAGTACATGTAAAGAATTGTGGTAAAAGTCAATTTCTTCCCTTCCTCCTCCCAGTCTCCCTTCTGCCCCTGTCAGCCTCCTTGAATGTCTGTCTTCACGAACTCATCAACCCATTCCTTCTCATCACCTTGCCATCTGACTTTTCTCTCAATCTCTCTGTTGAAACCATTCTCTAGTTCATCAGTGACCTCGCCTGACAAATGCAATAGGCCTTCCTTGATTCTCATTCAACCCTACACCTGTGATAAAACACAACGGCCAACGACTTCTAACACTTCTTAAAACCTCTGGACTCTACAACAGTGCCCACTCTTGGTTCCCTTCCAGCCTCTCTATCAACCCCTTTTCAGCCTGTGGTACCTGCCAATGCCCCGCTTTAGCCTTGTGCAGGTCTGACTCTGTGCGACACCACAGACTACACAGTCCATGGAATTCTCCAGGCCAGAATACTGGAGTGGGTAGTCTTTCCCTTCCTCAGGGGATCTTCCCAACCCAGGGATCGAACCCAGGTCTCCCGAATTGCAGGCAGATTCTTTACCAGCTGAGCCACAGGGGAAGCCCATTAATTAATTAATTTCACTACACCCTCTATTTTGGTGATGCAACTTCATTAATTTCTAACCTGCACTTGGGTCCAAATGTGCAACTGCCTAAGGCATACATTCACCTGGATATTCCGCCATCAGCCCACTCTCAGAGGAGTATTACACAGAAATAAATGGGTATAAGAGTCAGAGGACAAGTTCCCGTTCCAGTTCTCCCACTAACAACCTATGTGATTCTGGACATGTGCAACCTTCAGTCTCAACAGTAAAATGAGTCAAGAGTAAACCTCTGCCATTTTATAACTCTGCATACAGCATCATTGGTCATTTACTATCATCAAAGTGAATCCTGTCAGCTACTCCACTCTTTCAAATCTCTGCCTTTCAGCCTCCACATCTTTCCTGACTCATTTGCAATGTACCACCAAACCCTATCATTTCTTCCTTCTATAACTTCAGCTTCTGGTTTGGCAAAGATTGTTATGCAAGTGAAGGAGTATGTACAGGAGAGAGGCCTTCCCTAACAAACAGGAAAGGCCAGACTTCAGGGCCCAGTTTCACACTAACTGTAACAGCATGAGTAAATCATTCTACTTACCTGTGTCTCAGTTTCCTCTACAAAATTAGGCAGTTAGGTAAAGCCATTTCCCAGCTCTAAAATTCAATGCGTCTTGAATAACTGAAAATTTCCTGAATTATCTAAATTGGCCAAACTTGTTACGGAACCTATTCGTGCTTTAGGTTAAGTTAAGTTGTATAGGCCTGGCTAAAGAACAGATTAAAATTTATGATAAAAAAAAGCAACTTGCACAGGAAGGACTCCACAAATGGGGAAGGACACCCCATTTGCAGTGAAATTACTTCCAGTTCTCAGGAATCATACCGGAGATCTAACCTCCAGGGATGGTGCTCGAAAAACCTTTAAGTGGCAACCTTATATGCCTTCTCCCTTAGGAAAGCAACCATTTTCCAAATTGACAACATTTTCTGAGTAACACTGACTTTTACGAACAATTAATATTTGTTTAGTATATGAAGAGTTCATGCTTTATTATGTTCACTTACATGAACAACAGATGTGACATTTTATACACATACAAAAGACATGCCTGACCAGTCATATCCATCCTCTGTATACACTTTAGGGGCGGGGGGCATCACAGAGCTTGTAGGATCCCAGTTCCCAGACCACCTGTTTACATTTAAGTAAACTTATAAACCTAAGTATAGGAAAATCTGAAGTTTAGTTAACTTAAAACCTAACTTTAAAAAAAAAAAGATATGGTAAAACTATTATACTGCCAATTATTAGTGCTGTAAATAGCTCAAAGTAATACTGTATCAGTCATCATTTCAAAGTATGTAGAAATGTTGAAAATATTTGGATAATTATAAAGGATTCCAATAACTGACATGGAAGTTTTCTCTAAGTACTTTTAAAGCACTGACTAGCCTCTCCTTTTTAACATGCACCTTAATCCATATTAATCACTAGGTTTAAATATGCTTATTTAATCGATGCATAATTGGACTCAATGGATGTGAGTTTGAGCAAATTCCAGGAAATGGTGAAGGACAGGGAAACCTGGCACGCAGCAGTCCATGGGGGTCGAAAAGAGTCCAACACAACTTAGCAACTGAACAACTTCACCAAAAGGACAGACAAATAGAATGGTTGAAAGACTAACAAGTGAAATTAATTATTATTGGGAAAAATTTGTAGAGACTATGCAAATTACAAATTTGTAGAGACTATGCTAATTCTTCCTAGATTTCTGAATTTTTAAAGAACAGAAGAAAACAATGTAGCAGCACAGGCTAAATAAAAGTAGATAAGACTACTGAATTATAAGTGGGCTTTCTGACCCTATGGAAAACATACATTTTAAGAAACAAATTCTATCAGAAAAAAGTATTATGGGGGAAAGAAATTTAAAGGCTCCTCAAATATTTGAAATCAGCAATAAACTCAATGAAACCAGTTATTTGGAAGCAATCACAATTGCTATTTCAGGTAATTCAGACAGAAATTAGTAGACCAAATGACCAGTTTAGACCAGGGTTTCTCAACCTCAGCATCACTGATATTTTGGGTGGATAACTCTTTGTTGTGGGGAGCTATCCCATTCACTGTAGGATATTTAGCAGCATCTCTCACCCCTCCTCACTAGCTATCAATTGCGCTCCCTCTTGACTGGGAGACCCATATGTGTCTCCAGGCATTGCTGTGTCCCAACCAGGCAAAGCCACCCTGGGTCAAAAACCACTGAGGCAGAGCGAGCCTAGGTTCTCATCCTTACTATCCACAGAGTTCTGAAAAGCAAATCCTAACTATCCTTAAAGAAAACATTTCACTGAGCAGCGTGCATGACTCAGGGTAAAGTTATGACCTGAGTTTTCCATTCTCCTTTTGAAATACCACATTTTCTAAAGAGCGAAAGCAACACACCCAAAAACAGAAGCATACCATTTTCATGCCTTGTTTTTGCTGGCAGTCTTTTAAAGTTCCCAATTCACAGAGAAGGCCAAAGAAAACACATCATCATATACAAGGGTACCTGGAAGCTCTCAGCCAACTTTAGAACCACTGGGTGTGGCTCCTTTTTGCTGATGGTGGGAGTGCCTTTTGTCTCAAGCCAGTATATTGGTAAATACACATATATTAAATACTATTTAAACACAACTCAATAGACTAGGGGAAATTTACATTCTAATTAATTAAAAGGTTTATGAGGAAGACTATTTCCAAGTCTTCTATTGTAGAAAACTTTTGTATTTTAGCACAGGTAGTGGTTTGGTCACTAAGTCATGTCCAACTCTTGCAAGTCCACGGACTGTAGCCTGCCAGGCTCCTCTGTCCATGGAATTCTCTTGGCAAGAATACTGGAGTGGGTTGCCATTTCCCTCTCCAGGGGATCTTCCCAACCCAGGAATGGAACCCAGGTCTCCTGCACTGCAGACAGATTCTTTACCTACTGAGCTACGAGGGAAGCCTCCGCAGAATGCTTAGCGCACAGAATGCTAAACAAAAGCACTTTTTCTTAGTCAATTAAGAATTTTGCAGTGCTTCATAGATTTATGAAAATCAATTACATCAGAAATGCAGAGACTGAATCTAAAAATGATGACAGCCTATACTACAGGAGAAAAAAACTTTTTAATAGAAGTCAATATTCACCTTATTTGACTTTACCCTAAAAAATAAGACTACCACCAAAATCAATTAAAACCTGGTTACCTGCATGTTTTAATTATTCCAGTTGAATAAGACTTTCTTAACTGGCAATATTTGATTTGGATTCCTTATCATTTCAAGACATAAAGAATTAATCTACTTCTCTGCTTTTTCACCTACTCTATCTGTAACATCTACTTTCTAATTTGTAATATACTTTAGCCTCCCTATGGACTGTAGCCCGCCAGGCTCTTCTGTTCATGGGATTTTTCAGGCAAGAATACTGGAGTAGGTTGCCATTTCCTCCTCCAGAGGATCTTCCCAACTCAGGGATGGAACCCCCGTCTCCTGTCTCCTGCATTGCAGGCGGATTCTTTAACCGCCAAGTCATTGGGGAAGCCCAGAAGAGAAACAACTCAATACAAAAATATTGACATTACAAATTAACTTCCTATAATGCAATAAATCAATTCAAATTAAGCAACCACCTATAGGGAAATTTGATTATTAATATAAAAATTAAATTATTTGGGTTTTAGGAGTTTTTTCACTAGTGCTTGGCCCCTCAATGAGTTAAATCAGAATCTGTGAGCTCCAATGATTGGCAGGTTTTAATAACCCCGAGTTAGTCTAATGTGCAGCAGAGCTGGGAACCACAGCTCTACAGCAACTAAAAGATTTTTTTTTCCTTTTAACTAAAAGCTTTCCCATTATGTTTCCCCCTTGATATTTTTTAGAGAATATGCTCTTAGAATCTCAAAGTCAGGAAAATGTTTTAAAATTCAGACTAACTTTAAACTATAGTTGTGTTGCTTAAACAATTTCTCAATACGAAACATAAAGCCACAGAAACTTTAAAGGCATGCCTAGTCATCAGAGGTAAATTTTAAATCAATTCTCAAACAAGTTCACACACCCTAGGGTTCCCTAATATTTCAAAGAAATATTAGACTATATGACCAAATTGTGAGTAATGGCTACCACTGAGGAACTGGGGAGGTAGAGAAGACATTTCTTCTCCATTACTTCATTTCAAATAATTAGTGGGAGCATATCTTTCATGACTTGGGAATCATAAAAATGAAAAAATGCATGTGCTACCCTTTAGAAAACCAATTTTACAAAAGCCTATTCTAAACAGGGAAGCCTGCCGTGCTGCAATCTATGGGGTCACAAAGGATGGGACACGACTGAGTGACTGAACAAGCCCTGTTTAGTGAAAACTAAAACAATTATACTAGCACACATGCACACATCATCACATTTCTCCTCTACTACTTCTTTTCTTAACTTTATGACTCCAATAACACAGTAAACAACAGCTAATAAAACAACCTGCTCTTCGAATGTAATGCCTCATTATAGATAGAGATCTTCAGTCAAGCGTTTCCTTGGCAGGTGTTAAACTGCAACAGAGATTTCTACACTTTGAGCTGGTTTCCGTGGGGACTGAAAAAAGCACTCACTTGAAACTCAACCCTGCAATGCTGAATAGGTGTCTCGGCTTAAAACTATGTAGGTTTTGATTCTCCAAAAGCCAGCCAGAACGTGAGACCACGTCTTTGGTCCGTTAGTTCTTTTCTCTCCCTCCCAAAACATTTTACCAACTTCGTGTTCAGATTTCAGGGCTGGGATTTATTGAAGAGTCTTCAGTGTTCTGTTGTTGCCTTTAGATTTCGCAAATGTTACGTCCGGCCATTTCAACAGCACACACAGCAAACAAAAATAAAGTCAGGTAAAGTGACAGATGAAATCAAAACCCACGAATTTATGGCGACCATTAGTTTTTATTTAACACTGTCACTATTCTATATGTCTTCAACAAAGCAAAGGAACGTTTTGTACCACATGTACTAAAAGAACGTCTTAAAAACCAATTTAGGCCACATTCTATTATCTCCTTTAGGGAGGTAAGTGTGGGTTGAAAATCAACCTTCCTAATCCTTCTTGTAACTCAAGGTCGTTAGGATAAAAATAAAGTTTCCAACTCAAAGACACTTCGCAGCCCTCCACAGCTTTTTGAAAGGTTGAACAAAACGGCATCTGCATTCTCTCAGCTTCCTGCAGCCGTTAACAAGGCCAGAGCCACTCAGCCCGCGAGCGTGCGAAGCGCCCAGGCAGGGAGGGGACCGCAGCCAAGAGCGCCCAGCGCGGCCAGGGCGGGGCCGGCTCGGCGAAGCCCGGGGACGCCGCCCCGGGACCACCGACCCTCGGGGCCGCCCCAAGGGGAGGGGAGGCGCCAGGCGCGCTGCAGCAGCCCCGAGGGGCACTACCAGTCTCCCCCGGGGCGCAGGGCCCGACCTCCGAGGGGGTCCGCTCAAGGCCGCTGGCCGAGGAAGGCGCCGCGCCCGCGCCCCACCGTCCGGACCCCGCGAGCAGCCCCCGGACCCGGATAAGCCGGCCAAGCGACACCAACGAGGGGCGCGCGGCCCCAGCCCCGGGACGAGGAAGGGCGGCGGCGCGGGCGTGCGGTCTCCTCAGAGCTACAGCAGCGAGCGCGGCGGAGGTGGCCGCGGAGCGGGCTCGGGGGAAGTCGGGCGCCTCACCTGCTCCTCCCGATGCAGCCGCTGCCGCTCGCTGAGGGGACAACATGGAGCCTCCGCCTCCAGCAGAAGCAGCAGGGGCGCAAGGGCAGGGCTGAGGCGGGAACGAGCCAGGCCCAGGAGGCGGGAAACGGGCGTGGCCTGGGCGCTAACAGAAACCAGGGAGAAGGAGGGGCGCGCGAGGCCGCGAGAGAGCGAGAACACACGCGGTCGGCAGGGGTCGACCAAGGCGCCAGGAGCGCCTAACGGACCGGGCCGGGAGAGCGCACGCGGCAGAATCCCGCCACCGCCCGACGCGTGTGCGCGTGCGCGGGAGTCCGACGCTCGGTCTGGAATACCTGGGGCGGCGCACTGGGAGCGACGGTCCGTGGGGAATGGTAGCCCCTAGCTCTCTGGTTACCCGCCGGCGGTTCCCGTTTGGCGAACTCATCCGGGGCGGGGAGGAAGCGGAAGAGAGGGACCGGGATCGTCGCGGCTCTTCGACGACTGAACTACAACTCCCAGCAGGCCACGCGGGGAGAACCGAGCCGGCCGGTGGTCCCCTCCCAGCTTCTAGTCTGGAGGCCTGGCCCAGGTCCGAGGCCTCGGTGGAACCGGCATCGGACCCCTACCCGCCGCGTTTGAGAGGGCTTCGATGTTTAACGCGGGCCGGAGCCATAGGTAGGCGGCACTCTACCCTAAGGACCGAAGGGAGTCGGGAGTCCTCAACCACGGATGACGTGAGCATCACTGGTTTTTTAAATGATTTTGACTTCACAAGGAGAGGAGGCCGTGACTTCATTATCACCATTACAGCTACTCCCGACATTCCTGTCTGCCCAAGGCTGATGGCGCACCATCGCTACGCTTTTACAGCTAACATAAGAACTTCCAGGGAAAGTCCTTCCACTGGCTTTGTCCTTTCTAAGCTATGGCCGTATTTTGTAAACCTCTGGCTTCCTGGAGCTTGTCTTGAAGTTGCTTTGGCAATGACACTTTTGCTTAAACTGTATGGTAGATCAGTACAAAACACGGTTCCCCAAAAATGCTTTTATTCACACTCACATGTGATTGCAAAACAGGCAGTTGTCACAATTGAAGAATATTGTTATTTCGGATTTGTAGGGGTAGGGACAGTTGTCTTGGGGGTAAGTAGCAGATGAGAGACTGAAGTGTCTGTCACCACCAGCCACCACCACCACCTCTTGCATCACCCTTGCTTCAACTTCACTTGACACATTATTCCACCTTCTTTCTTCTCTCTTACCTATTATAACCTACCCAGAACCTCCTTCCAGCCATCTCTAGGCTGTGCGATGCCCTTGATTTGTGTTTCACTCCTGGAGTGATTAGGCCAGCAGTAAAAGTAAAGAAGTAAAGATAATTCTACCTAAGCTTACCTAAAGAGGTCCTGTTTTGTTTTCTTTTCCTCTGCCCCTTCTGATTCTTTGCAAACTCTCAAGGTTATTTGAATTCCTCCTCGAGGCATTATATATGAGTCTAGATTCAAGCTAAACTAACTGACCAGCAGGAAACTAGATGTGAATATCAGGACAAGTGGTTACTGGGGTTTCACATTGTACACATAGAAAGCAGGACCTACAAGATATTACACAAATCCAAGGCATATGTGGCAGGCTCAGAGAAAGGGACCAGAGACTAATGACTTGTCACAATTGCAATAAACAATTTAAGAAATGAAATTGGACATAGTGGTGATGAGCATATAGTGTTAGTCATTCATTCATGTCCAACTCTTTGCAGCCCCATGGACTCCTCCATCTAGGAGGCTCCTCCATCCATGGGATTTTTCAGGCAAGAATACCTGAGTGAGTTGCCATTTCTTTCTCCGGGGGATCTTCCCAACCCAGGGATTGAACCTGGGTCTCCTACATTGCAGGCAGACTCTTTACCATCTGAGCTATCAGGGAAACCCCTATACTCCCTCATCCTTCTCCATAAGACTGCTCAACCTCTAGCTTCTGTTTTACTTTACTTTTCATTTGTCTCTTCACATTAGAACAAAAGTTACAAACAGATAGGAATTTTGTTTATGTTCACTGCTTGTATCTCCAGTGCCCCCAAAAGTGCCAGGCAGGAAGTAGAAACTCAAATACTTACTGAAAGGATGAATAAAGAAAGTACACGTTACACATAACACTGGCCACTCACTTTTTTGTTCCTTTAATACTAAATACCTAATTTTTGCTTTTGAACAACATACCCTGTTCTAATTTGTGTTAATCATTCATTCATGTCTGATTCTTTGTGACCCCCATGGGCTGTAGCCTGCCAGGCTCCTCTGTCCATGGGATTCGCCAGGCAAGAATACTGGAGTGCTTTGCCATTTCCTTCTCCACTGTTCTATTTTAAGGGTTCCCAATAGAGATACATTGAAATGCACCCTGTCAGGAAATGACAGCAAATACTGACATTACATCTTGCTCAGTATAACATCATCAAGGTCAATATCAGCACCGCAGCCTTCTGTATATATTGTAGAAGGTTTTGGCACTCGGAACAACACAATACAAATTATAGGTAGCTCTTAGGATTAGTCGCAACTCAGAAAACAACCCCTGTAAACAAGAAGCCTGTATTGTTATTATTGTTTCCTTCTCAAGTACTCATGGTTATCAAAACCCTGGAGATACAAAATGCTAAATATTGATAAGACTGATTTGAGCCTGCCTTCAGCCATCTCACTCATACAGTATGACCAGAGGCTGAGCTTTCCTTGTGGTTTTCAAGAAGTAGGTGACATACAGATATGTTTGAATGGTCAAGGCCACTTGCTTTGTGGTCAGACTGACCTGGTTCTGAATTCTAGCTCACTAGCTATACAGTTGGGTGAGTTAGTTTACCTCTTTTGAACTCGTTTCATCATCATCTGCCAAATGATTTGAATACTCAAGCCACAGAGTCGTCATAGTTAGTTAAATGAGATGTGTTTGGTAATTATGACTGATACATGATTAGTGCTCAAAACTTGGTAATTGTTATATTCATTCTAGAAAAGCAAAACAAAGTCATAAATATTCATCATACTAAAGTATGTTACAAAGGACAAAAATAGCAAAATTGTTTTCTGCAATAATATCCACTGTGAATCAGGTTCCAAAGCTTTCCAAAAACAGGGTGTTTGTTATGTACCAGGCACAGGGCTAGGCAGTAATGCTGCCACAATACATAAGGCACATTCTTGTCCTCCAGAGACTCACAGCCATGTGGGGTAAACAGCCAACTAAATAACCTTCACTCCCTGTGCTGGGACACACTTCAGCCTCCTCTCCTACCACCTACTCACAGGATCCACATTTAAGCAACAGTCTAGGCACTTGTAAGGGACAGACTGGACAACTGGGATTCCTGGGTGTCATTTAAATACCTTACTTTGCTTGTGTATAAAATGAGGGAATAACTTGGTGTCCTAGCTTGTCAAAAGAAAAGTCAATCCTAACTCTTAGGTTGTTATAAGTTGAATATCAGGCCCTCAATATAGTAACAGAATAAAACCTCTACATCTGCTAGCTGCTTTGTTATTGTTAACTGCAGTCAACAGCACAACTGTCTTAATGCCTCAAAAAGACATTAGAAAAGATCACTAGAATTTGCTGTTAAGGAAAAGAAGCAGTATCATTTGTGTTAAAAAGGGTGTGTGTGTGTGTGTGTGTGTGTGTGTGCTCAGTCATGTACTAACTCTGTGACTCCATGGACTGTACCCCCAAAGGCTCCTCTGTCCTTGGGATTTTCCACGCAAGAACACTGGAGTGGGTTGCCATTTCCTTCTCTAGGAGATCTTCCCAACTCAGGCATCGAACCTGTGTCTCTTGCAGCTCCTGCATTGGCAGGCAGATTCTTTACCAATACACCACCTGGGAAGTATTAAAAAGGTAAATAAGAATATAGACTTGCTATATTCACCTTTGCATTCGCCACAAAAAAGCTCCTAACAGCAGTTAATTCTGTGAGTGTAGAGGGGGAGACCAGTGGGTACAGAGAGGTTAGTGATAAATTAAAACTTCATAGTATATATACTTTTGACTATAAACATATATGGCATGTGAATATATTAAATTTTCAATTATTTTTTTTTCCTTAAAAGTCAAGGGAAAAAAACCTGATAATAAAATGACCTAGAAGACGAGGTGAGAAATTAGCTTTGTAAATACTATCCTATAAAGACAGGACCAAGAAAGATTTCCCAGCTCAGTGCCTCGGCTGTAAAAATTGCTCAGCAGAACTCGTGAGAAATGGCCAAACTCCAGTGAGCACTTTAACAGTTCCACCTGAGCCCTTCCCTGCCTGAAAACTTACACTGAATCCTCATGAGCCTTCATTCTTTACGGTTCTGCTTCTACTTCTCCTTACTCTGGCCCTGCAACATTTCCATTTTCTCTCCCTTTTTACACAATTCAAGCCCTTGGCTCTAGCCAACCTGGGCTAACTACACCCAAAAAATCTCACACTTCTAAGCCTCTAGTCACCACAGAAGGCTGTGTGGTCTTTGCATTAATGCAGCCTGTGGAATGGAAGGGCAAAAGGGGATCAAATCTAAGCTAAGTTCTGCCAGACAAGCCAGCACTGAAGTGCATCATGGACTGGGGTGGGAGAAAAGCATGCTTTTTTTGTGATTGGTCTGCCAGGAAGGAGGTCTTACTGTATATTTGCAAAAAAGCACCCCATGCATTTATTTGCTTTGCACCATTCTCTCTTGCTTTTAAGGACCTCCTTACCACTCCAAGCTCCTATGTGACTTAATTTCTTCATAAAACCTCCCAAGTCACTAAAGCTCCATAGTGATTCCATCTGCTCTTAAATTCATACAATTCACTTGTCATCTAATCATAGTGTTATAGTTTGTGTTGTTTGGGAGTTGTTTTGGCTGCTATTTAATTTGTATTTTGTTTTGTATGTTCTAAGCCCCACCTAGCTTGTAAACTCAGGGCAAACGTATTTTTTGGATCCCTCCAGATTTCCCAGAATAGTGTCAAACACACAGCAAATGACCAGTAAACATCTGTGCAACAAATCAGGTACACAAATAACATCCCAACCAAGAGTCAGTCTCAGGAAAACATACTGGTACAGCAGATGGAGCAGGAAGGAAAGGCAGCTTCAGGAACTGGACCGAGCACAAAAGCCTTTTTTAAAAACATATTTATTTATTTGGCTTCACTGGGTCTTAGTTGAGGCACATGAGATCTTTAGTTGTGGCATGTGGGATCTAGTTTCCTGACCAAGGATCAAACCCAGGCCACCTGCACTGGGAACACAGACTCTTAGCCACTGGACCACCAGGGAAGTCCCCACACAAAGGCCTCTTGCGTGAATAATCTGAAGGGTCTAAAGAGACCACCAAGACCACATCAGTGTCTTGATTTTTATCTTCTTTTCTCTCTTTCTAGATACGGAAATAGGGTTCCTTTCCAGGCAGGGTCTGCAGATCCTAGCAACTGCTGTCAGAGTTAGGGACCAGCATCCTTCATTTCCTTATACAGCATAATAATATAAATGCTTAAAATTTGTGTATTTATCAGAATGGTAGCTAACTGGTTTGATTATCATATTGGCTTGCATTTCTCTCTGTCATCCAAAGGACAGGCTGCTGCAGTATCAACTGATGCTTTAAATGCCAGAGTAAGGTATTTGCCACAAAGTTATTTTGAGAAATATTCTTCTGTGCCTTTTTTTTAAGTGTTTCAATGGCCAGAAGTTTTTTCTTTTCTTTTTCCTCCTATCTCGGCTTTACCTGACCTTAAAATCTGTCAAAGGCAGATGTAGTTCACCGCCTGTTCTAGAAGATTTCCACTGGTCAGATTGCTTTC
Source organism: Antilocapra americana (assembly GCA_007570785.1). NCBI lineage: Eukaryota > Metazoa > Chordata > Mammalia > Artiodactyla > Antilocapridae > Antilocapra > Antilocapra americana. The sequence continues at coordinate 4,847,644 of ML664188.1, read as the reverse complement.
CCTGTCTGTGGCTGCTTGGCTGACTACCTCCCTCTTCATGAGGTTGCATCTTTACAGGATCTGCTGATCCTGCATTTGCCCTTGGGATCATTGATGCTTTAGCAATAACAAGGCCTATAGCCTTGATTTTTATTACTCCTGGTCTACATTTCCCTTTTTAAAAGAATCATGCACATTGCAAATCATTTGTCCAGTTGTAGGTAGAACACTGAATTTTGCAAGCCAACCAGAGAAGCCAAAGAGTAAAATCCACTATTAACTAGATAGTATCTGGTTTCAAATACAGTTTCCACTAAGGACCCCTTTTAGGCGACGAATAAATTCAATTATATGTCTTTTGTGCCATATTCTCAACTTTTAACCCTTAATTTTACCATCCCATAGCCACAGCCAGGCTGTTGTCTTCTGGCTCATCTTTCTCATTAGTTTAGCTTTTTTTTTTTTTTCGTTCAGAATGTGTCTTCTCTGTTAGTTATTCGGCAGGGAACCGGCAACCTTGTGACTGACCCAAGGTAGACCTCTTTTTGGGGAAGAGTAACGAGATAAGAACGTGAAGCAGGTTCTGCGGATGCATTGCAATGTTATTGGACTGAGTAATAATTTTTCATTCTGCACAGCATCTTTCTCCACCTACCAAATGGGAGATCGTACCATCTGTCCCTCATGGTGATGAGGTATTAGGATATATCCAGAAAAATCCATAAATCACCTTGCAGAGTGGGCCTACCCTGTGTTTGTCACCATCGGAGTCACGAGTAGGAACGCATCAGACAAAAAACACCGGCTCTGGAATTTGTGGGAAAGATATACTCCACTAATGGAAGCAAAAATAAATTTCTATCATTAAAACATATAATCAGCCTAAGCTAAAACAATCACAGAAAAATCCGTGGAGAAACAATAAGCCGCAGGGCCCCCCTCAACTTCGGCCGCAGTGGTGGGCGGAGCTTGGGGTTGACCACGCCCCCTGCGCCAGGTCCCCGAGGGGCGCCGCCCACCCCTCCAAGGGCCTCGGCGCTGCGCGAAGCCGGTTTGGCCCCTCCTTCCCTGGAGGAGCGCCGAGGGACAGTTCTTGCGCCTGCGCCCTGCGTCACTGGGCGCGGGGCGACAGTCTCCGCCCCCGCCCCCCGCCCGGGGGCTCTTGTGCGCCTGCGCGGTCGCTCTCCCGCCCTCTCGCGGCGCTGGGCTGAGTCAGTCAGTCTGTCGGAGTCTGTCCTCGGAGTAGGAGAGGCGAGGTGACTTCGGAGAGCCAGCTGCCGGATTATTTTCTCTCTCCTCGCAGTCTCCCGTCCCACCTCGCTCTTCACCCCTCTCCCGCCTGTGCTCGCGCAGCCATGGCGGAGCCGTCGGCAGCCACTCAGTCCCCGTCCGTCTCCTCGTCGTCCTCCGGGGCCGAGTCCTCTGCGCCCGGCGGTGGCAGCGGGAGCCCGGGAGCCTGCCCCGCCCTGGGGACGAAGAGCTGCGGCTCCTCCTGTGCGGGTGAGGCGCGCCGGGGGACCCCGACTTCGGGAGGGGGGCCCTGGGGGGTCCGGGACGGCGCAGCGCCGTCGCGTGCTGGAGGCTTCAGCCCCCGGGAAGGAGCGTCTGGAAAACGGGCGAAGCGGGAGGGGGTGACAGGTCTTGCCGGCGGTGAGGAAATAACGGGGTGAGGGGGAAACAGACTGGGGGAGGGGAGATATTCCCGCGGGTGGGCGTTAACGCCGAGGCTGGGCAGGTGGGTGAAAGACACCAGAGGGTGGGGGGTGGCGAATCGGTCCTCTGAACCGGGGCGATTTAGTGGAGGATTAGAGAGACTGAGAGGATCGGGGCAGGTTGGTGGTAGGAGAAATGCCCTGTTAGGATTTTGAGGGGATGGCGGTGAAAGGGTAGGGTTGCATTGCAGGTTTGCAGACAGGTGTTGACATAACCGTTCATGGTTGTCTTCCAGGAAATATGGGGTTGGGTTTTTTTTTTTTTTTTTTTCGGTTGCCCGTGGGGAGGATGAGGAAGTTTAATGGAAACACTGAAGCCGTTTTCTGTGCTCTTTTCATCCGCCTTTAATAATTTTTTTTACGGCCAGACTCGGAATGTCCGATTTTTCAGAGGCCTGGAGGTAGAAGGAGGCGTGCTGAGAATAGCTCAGGGAAGATTTGGGAGGGAGCTTGCTGACGGTCCAAGATGGATCCGTGGCTGCATCTGCAACACAGCCTGCTCTTCACTGGCGCGGCGTGGGGGTGGGGACACGAGGTTAGCAGCTTATATTCTAGAAGAGAATAGATCGAGTCTTGCCAAGCAGTCGACATATTTTAATTCCATGCTCTTTGTCGGCTATTATTGATCGAAGTATAACAAAAGGGGGTGTTTTCCGCAGAATGGGAGGAGGGGGAGAAAATTCAGACAAAGCAGGGGCTGGTGGAACCCCCTTCTCCTCGCATCTCTGTGAAAGATTAGGAGGGAAGCTGCAGGCCGCTTTTAGTTTCCATTGTATACGCGTCTGCTTGCTGGTGGGAGCTGGCTGGCAAGCTCCCCTCGAGCGGAGATCTGCAGTGCAGATGCCGTCTTGAGGGGGAAAAAAAAAAAGCACCATGAGCAGGTGGTGGTGGTTCTTAAAGGAACTCAGTCTTTGTAGAAGAAAAGCTTTTTGTCGAAGAACCATAAGCTCGGAGGAGTACAGATAATTTTGCTCTTTATTTAGCTACCTTAAAGGATTTTGAGACGTTTTAAAATACTTCATTGTCTCCTTTGCGTGAATCTTGGGTTGATTTTCTAAAGAACGAAATTTATCTTAGCTTTAAATATATTCTCTAGGTGTTTTTCAAACAGTGGGTTTCCACATAAATGCTTTGGTACCCATTTGGATTTTCCAGTGTGGTTATGGACATATCAGTAGAAACAGTTATCAGAGGAAGCTTGTGCAAGGCCAAGATGAGCTGTCCAGATAAAGGAATGAGGCAGCAAATTTAGAATCCTTGTCCCCTTTAAACCACTACCATTTCTCCTCCAAATTTCTGTGTTCTGGGCAAAGGTCCAGATGAACAGCAGCTTCCTTATATACTTAGCAACTTGGTGTTTTGGCTTTAATCACTTGTCATTGGTTACTCTTCTGTTTGTTGTTGGCCCTTTTGTTGCATACCTTTTGATTTTCTTGATTTTAAATTTTTGATACACTTGAAAAATACTCTCGCCACCCTGAACTCTTATCCACTGCAAATATGTATTAGTATTGTATAAAAATCATTAATACAGTTTAAGTGAGTTCAATGCAAGATCCTCATTTGTCAGGTCACTACTTGAAAAGTTTAGCTTAAGACACTGTAGCATCTAGTCAGAATTTCATTGCCAAAGCTCTTCCTCCTTGCTACATGTTTTCTCCATCTCTCAGAGGAAATGTCTCAGGCTTTTGCACCATGAAAATAAGATGAAGTTTGTTATTACAAAATTTGACTCATAAAATGGGTTCTTAAATAATTTACCTTGATTGTTTTAAAAATTTGTGTTAATATCAACCTTTAGCTTCATTTTTGTTCACCAAGCTTCTCTCGGTTTTAGAAATTTTCAAAAAATAAAGAGTTTAAGGAAAAAAAAAAGAAGAGTAAGTGGTCACTTGGTGCCTGCAGGAAATGACTGACCTGTTAGTAACAAATTTTAGAAATTTAGTTTCTAATTAAAAGTGATTAGTGATAGCGCTCTCTCATCCCATTTGTTCAGTACTGGTGCAGCTGGCAGTGATGTATACCTGAGCAGGATTGGCTTCCCAGATTTCTGCCTTTGAAGAAGAACGAAGATTTCAAAGGCAGAAATTTGAGGTTAAGGTGAAAGATACGTAAATAATTAGCGTTCTTTTTAGGATGAGGGTTGCCTTATTAGATATCAGGTATAAATACCTGTCCATTGCCTGAACTTTAAAAGTGGTTTAATAGTTTACTGTCTGTAGCTTTTGAAATTCTTTAACTGCTAGAGACTGTTCTTTATTATTGCCCTGAAAATCATGGTGCCAAAATAAAGCTACATTTCTTGCATCTGTTCATGGAAGTTAGCTAAAAGCGAAAAACAGCTTGGACAACTGAAAAAAAAAAACCCACACACATTCAAGTTTTTGCTTTAATTACTTTTTTCCTCACTCGTGAAACTGAGTTGTTCCATGTACTTTTTATGGCTTCATTTTTACACTTTGTTCTAATGTATCGTCAGTCACATGGTTATGTAATTTGTATTTTCAGTCTCAACTCTTAAGTAAAAAAGAACTCTGACTACCTGTTCAGCACTGAAGTCTGTATTGTACACATGTCAGGTTAGCAATGAGTGTGTAATATGGTAATAAACACACAGACTTGAGTCCCAGAGATACTTATATTTCAGTCCTGTCTATGCTTACCGACCAAATGACCTTGTGTACATCCGAAGCCTCAGGAATATGACCTAGACAAATTTGCTGCCCTTAAATCCTAACTTTTATTGAATAACAATACCTAGTATTTGATACATCTATTTGTAGGTTTAAAATACATAGGTAGAACAATTGAATAAGAAGTGAGAAATCATAAATCTTGCTCACAGTAAAGGATGTTCTTATACTTTGTTCTTCTTTATAAAAGAATCAGTTGTTTCAGCTTTTGACCCCTCATATTTATAAGAGCTCCCACTCCTTTCACTCAACTGACCTGTTAAAGAAGTTGGTGGTGAAGCCAAGATGTTTCATAGTTCACTTGGCATCGGTATGCTAAGATATTTTCTGCAGCATGCTGACCATAAGTATAGTTATGATACATTATAAAACTCATGTCAGTGGAAGCAAGAGGACAGGAAAGGGCAAGAATGGTCATGTAGTATGGTTCACAAATGCTTGTTGATTTGAATGGTTTTTATTCCCCGGGAATAGAAGATATCTTTTAATGCTGTTTTCTTTCAGAGTCTGATTCACAAATAATTTAACCACTCTGATCAAACAAACCAGTCCACCTATATTTAATACTTAACACCTTCCTTAAATTTAAATCTCTAAGGAATTGTTTACTTAGTAGCTGGTAAGAGCATCGGTGTTTTTATTTTTAGTATTTTAGAGATGGTCTGTAAACAAAATGAAACTAATATTATCACTTTTATTGTAGTCTGTGGTGGTGGTATTGTCCAATCCCTCATTCACGTCCAGCTGTTTTCTGTGGTGAGGAAATTATATATCCTCACTGATACAGTAGTCACCTGTTTAATCCTGTGCAGTTTATAAGCATTTGTAAACAAAGCTTGGTAGTGAAGGAATTGGTGATGTGTCATTGAAGGGCAGAGGGAACATTAAGGTTTCCAGTTTTGTGTGAGCCAAGACATTGTTCTGTAGAAGGGCACGTCTCTTCAGCCATAAACCTAGAACTACCAGAGCAGAATTACGAAAGCTCCAAATAAATGACTAACTGTGTATTTTTTGTATGTACATACCTTATAGTCTGTGTCCAACTTTATTGTTAATGATGAATTTATAACTGCCTCCTTAAGTGTACAGACTTATGAAATAAATATAAATTTTGTAGTATAACTTTTTAGGTGAAAATTACCAAGTTGATATTATGTTCATATAATTTAAGTCATTCAGGAGTTGCACAGGAGACTGACTGAGGTTTTATCCCCTTTATTTATAACAGCTCTTCTAGGATTATTTTGGATCGTTGGGTATGTTATAGGTGTTTTTGAAAAAGTGTGTATACTAAATGGGCTTCCCAGGTGGCGCTGTGCTGTGTGTTGTGCTTAGTCACTCAATAGGGTGAGTTCAGTTCCGACTCTTTGCAACCACATGGACCGTACATAGCCTGTCAGGCTCCTCCATCCATGGGATTCTCAGCAAGAATACTGGAGTGGGTTGCCGTGTCCTCCTCCAGGGGATCTTCCCAACCCAGAAATTGAACCTACGTCTCCCACATTGCAGGCAATGGATTCTTTACTGTCTAAGCCACAGGGAAGTCCCCAGGTGGCACTAGTGGTAAAGAACCCGCCTGCCAACGCAGGACACCTAAGAGGTGCTGGTTCTATCCCTGGGTTGGGAAGATCTGCTGGAGAAGAGAACAGCAACCTACTCCAGTATTCTTGCCTGGAGAATGCCATGGACAGAGGAGCCTGGCAGGCTACAGTCGGTGAGGTTGCAAAGAGTCGAATACAACTGAAGCGACTTACCACGCTCGCATGTATATTAAGTAAATTTAGTTGTAATCAGTATTGCTTATGATTGCATCATTGCAGTGTTTTACTACATATCTGTGACTAGTGGGACTTCCCTCGTGGCTCAGACAGTAAAGCGTCTGCCTACAATGCGGGAGACCCGGGTTCAATCCCTGGGTCAGGAAGATCTCCTGGAGAAGGAAATGGCACCCCACTCCAGTATTCTTGCCTGGAAAATCCCATGGACGGAGGAGCCTGGTAGACTACAGTCCATGGGGTCGCAAAGAGTCAGACACGACTGAGCGACTTCACTTTCACTTGTGACTAGTAGCATCTGTTACTAGAGTAGGACATGTTACTCTGTAATCCTGCAATTTCAGAGAAAATCCTCTTATTTCTTACTTTTTTTTGTTGGTTGTGCTCCACTCTTGGTTGCACTCCACCGCTTGCAGGAATCTTAGTTCCTCAACCCAGAGACTGAACCCGTGCCATGGCAGTGAAAGCACTGAATCTTAATCAGTGGACCACCAGGGAACTCCTGCAGAAAATCCCTTTAAATACTTTATAGGATTTGTGTTTCTGTTTTACATTTTGTGATGGGGTGGGTAATTGTTAGCAGTTAGCTTCCTCTTGTGATGGTCTCTTTAAATTTCAAAGAAATTTTCTTATCTGTTTTTTCCAGTCTATTGGTTCAGTTTTCCTCGTCAGCACAGTCATTGTAACCTGGGGGTGGGGGCGTGGTGGTGGAGCCTGGAGCTCTCTGACTTCTTCCCCAGTGGCAGTTTGCCGTTGAGGATGTATTGAAAGGTATTCTGAAAAACATTTTTAGCAAAACTAATACAGAGCCACCTGAAAGCATTTCAACAATGGGCATTGTCTTCATTTTACATAAAAGGCAGAAATACTTGATTTATGTCTTACACTTGTGTATTGCTTTATAGTTTAATTTATGCCAGTACATTAACTTAATTCAACAAATATTTAAGCATATACCAAGCATTGTGGCTATGAAGTTAAAGGTAGGATAAAACAGGGTGTTAAGGATCCAACTCAGTTATTTCAAATACATACACTGCCTCTCTTTCAAATTTGAAACAACATGGGATAAAATTAGTTCTGTCACCCTTTTAAATTCAGTTACTGGTTAACCAAGTTCAGTTAACTTAGAAATCTTCATTTCTGGTCCCATGGTTTCTAAGCTAGATGGCTTTTGCTCCACTTTTCTACAGAAACTTCTCTCATCAGATACACCAGTTATTTTCTATGTTATTAAATCCAGTGGTTATGTCTCTTTCTCATTTTTTTAATTTCTTTTTTAACCTCACTGTGAGGAGTGAAGGATCTTGACTCCCTGACCCAGGATTGAACCCGTGCTCCCTGCACTAGAAGCATGGAGCCTTCACCACTGGACTACCAGAGAAGTCGCTTTTTTTTGTTTTAAATGCCCTTGGTTCCTCCCTTTCCTTTACGCAGCAATCAGTAAATCGTATTGATTCTACAGTGACTACCAGTTTTCCCATGCTCTATCGCTACTACCCTGGTCTAGGCTATTGTCATAGCTCTCCTGAATTACTGCAGTTGCTTCCTAACTGATCTTCAGACTTTCTCTCTTGGCTCTCTTCCGTCTTTTCTCCACACAGCAGCTGGTGTGAGTCTGTGAAAAATGTTAAATCAGATCATCTTACTCTAGTCACTTCTGATCACACTGAAATGCTGAAGTCCTTAGGAAGCTTATGAAGCCCTGTAATATCTGGCCCCATCCTGCCCCTTGCTCACCTAGCATTAGCCACACTGATCTTGTTATTTCCACACCAGGACTGCCTCTCTCAGTGTCTTATTTGCTGCTCCCCATGCCCAGGACGCTCCTCCCTCATCATCCTCACAGCCCTTCACTATCCCACCTCCTGTGGAGCTCTGCCTGGCTGCCTGACAAAACTGCATACGAGAAATACACCTCATAGGCCTTTCCTGCTTCATTTTTTTTTACCACTTGTCATAATCTGTCTTACAGTATTTGACTTATTTATTTTGTATATTGTCTGTCTGCCACAAAATAGACATTTCATCAGAGAGGAGATTTTTGCTGTTTTATTCACGGCTCTGTCTCTGATGCTGTCAGAACCTGGCACAAAGCAGGCCTTCATATTTTTTTAATGAGAGCAAAGACTTTATCATTTTTGTTCAGCAACTAAAACTAATCCTTGACTCATAATAGATGTTGAGTAAATATTTACAGAATGGATGAATAGATGGAGAACCTCTACTCCCAGGAACATATGCATATAGATGAAGTATTGCATGAACTTTCACAGATTCATGAACTACTATAAAATCTACTCATAAACCTCAGGTTAAGGTAATTTTGTTTTTGAAAATCAGATTGTAAACTTTGCAAAACCTTCCGCATATGGAAGTTGATATATTCATTTCAGTGCTGAGGAGAGACTTTTCACATAAGTGCATAATGCTATATCCAAATATACTGTATGTTTTAAGATTGTCTTCTTTTACTACTTCTGGACTCTAGTATTTTCCACTAATGGCTTTAAATCCAGAAAATTATAACTACTTGAATGCCACATTTTAGTGTATTAGAGACTCACTTCTATTAAATACTCAATAGTAGTGATGTGGCAGAATTTTTAAATGTGTTAAAATAAGTCTGATTTCCATCTTCTAACAGAATCTGAGATTTTGATTTAATATGTTTCAGACATTATTTGCAGAAGATTAAGATATTCCTAACAACAGTAAATGTAACACTACTTAGAAGTTGGGTTATTAAAACATTTGTAACTGATTTACTATTTTTAGCTTCACTTGGTTCTTTGTCAGACTTTCTAATTTTGTTTCTTTTGCAAGAAGAATTCTGCTTATTTTTCCTCTTAGATTGCATATGCATTTACTCTACATATATACAAATAAAGCTTTCTAGCTCTTGAGTGTTGTAACAGAGTGAGCTTCTTCACTTCTCCTAGATTGAAATGCATAACTACTACGTTAGTAGGGCTAATGTCCAGACTCAAAGCTTGATTCTGATTCTTGAAATTTGTTTCCAATAGCAAATAAGTTGAATGGATATTAGATCTTACTTGGTTTATTGATTCCAGAGGGCCAAAACATAGTTAATTGGTCTATTATGTATGGGAACAGGGTCTTATCTTCTTCATTCTATAGAGTTTTAAAACAAACTTGAGAGGGGAGGAGAGTATAAATGCAGGGTTGTTAAGATTTGTTTGAAATTAAGGGATCAGCAACCTAAAATAATCACATATATAGAAACCTTATGGTAACTGCAAACCAAAACTCTGTAATAGATACACACCCAAAAGAGAAAGGAGGGAATTCCCTGGCAGTCCAACAGTTAGGAAGGACGCTGGGCTTTCACTGCTGAGGGCTTGGGGTCAAACTCTAGTTGGAGAACTGAGATCCTGCAAGCAGTGAGGTGCAGCCCAAAAAGAGGAAAGAGAGAAAAAGGAATCCAAACATAACACTAAAGAGAGTCATCAAATCACAAGGGAGGAGAGCAAAATTTAGTGGAAATTAATACAAAGCACAGTCTTAGTCTCTGGACTGCCAGGAAAGTCCCTAAAATTTGAAGTATAAAAATTTTGAACCAGTGACACTAAATCCTTAGCTTATATAACTAACCAATGAGAAATAAGATTCCATACATAATAAAATAATCATGGGGCTTGAAAATATATATATAGATGAAAGAGAGGATTGGGGCTCTGGAAAAGTCTATTGCTCAACTTTTCTCATTACTCAAAATTATTTACTCAAAATCATTTACTCAAAAAGTACCCTATCATGATAAAGATGCACATGTATGCAGAGGATATATGTGAAAAATTAAAAATTCATGAAACGTTAATAGAAACAAAGCAGTATTTCTAAATGTTAAGTGTATCACTTCGTATAATTGAAGTGTATTACCTAGTACTTTTAAATGTTAAGTGTATTACTTTGTATAATTTGATTCTGAGTTCATATGTAATTAAATTAATAAACTGAATATCATAAGTATAACCACCACAAAAATATATATCATAAACTTGATTAGTAAATTTTCAGGTAAGTAGCATATACGTTACAGACCAGCAAAAGAGACAAGTGATCCGGCTGGTAGAGAAGAAGCATTGGCTTTTAAAAAACATTCAGGTTTAAATCTTGATTCTGACATTTATAAGCTTCAGTTTTTGTAAGGATTTGATTTAATATGTATATGAATACTTAATTCAGTGTCTCTCATAGACACTTGGGACTCTGTAAGTGAAACGAAGCTCTCTTTTCAAAGAGAACTTTTGTTTGTTTGTTTGTTGTAGTTTTGACAGTTTGTTGCAGCTCAAAGTATTATGAAGATTGAAAATCCAGTGGTGTAAAGACTAGTAAGATTATTCACTAAACAGTTTCATTGAGAGACCTGCTAGAGATCCTATTTTAGATGTCCTTTTTCTCCCTCTAAGGTAACTAATCCGTTTTCATGTAGGTGGGAAGCACAAGCATGTGTTAGGAATTATAAGAAAGATGAATGTTCATAATAGAAAATTTAGTAAACAAAAACATAAGGAAAATTAAAAATCAATGGGTAGCATATCCTTTATTTTATAACAATAATCTCTTGAAATAATACATGTTCCTCATATTCAAAAACTCAAAGAAGAAAGAAAGAAAACTCATAATCCCTCTACTCAGAGAGTAAATATCATTATCCATTTTTCTTCTTAAATGAATTTCTATTTTTTACCCAAATGGAGTCACATTATTTAAATTACTTTTGTAATGCTCTTTTTTATTCATTGTATTATCAGCATCATTTAGTGTGAATAAATTCTCATCTATTGTACAATTTTTAATGAATAATATCCCATTGTATGGATATACTAAAACCTATTTAAGCAGTTCCTAGTAAGTTTTATTAAATTTCCTTAATGTTTGTGATGAACAGTCCTATAACTACATATAGGCACAGATTTATTCTTTTACTTATAAATCTGGTTACATATTGGAATTAGGTTTCATCAGGTCCACTTGTGGTCTTTTATCCCTTATCTTCTAGCAACTTCCTGGACTTTTTTCCTGCAAATATTGCTTTTTTTTCATATTCAGTCTTTTTCCTTCTACTTGTGCCTTTCTCTATGTAAATACACTTGTCATTTTATTCCTAAAAAATCTGTCAACTCTGCCTCTCCCTCTAGCTGCTGCCCAGTTGTTAGTCCTTCTCTTTATCATCCATACTTTGCACGCTTGCTTCCAGTGCTTTTTAACTTCAGTTCACTCAATCTTCAGTGGCTGGCCCCCTCATCCCTCTAACCATAGAGTCACCAGTGCTGAATTACTTAATTACTTAAGTTCAGTGACCCGTTTCAAAGTCTTCACCACTCCTTGGCTTTTAACTCTGTTAATCATTCTCTAAAGCTTTCTTCAGGTGACAAAACATTTTCCCCCACATTGACTCCTTTCTGTCTCCACTAGTGATTCTTTTTTGAGTCTCTGTAAATATTAGTCATGTATCTCAAGATTCCACTGTTAACACCTCTTTGATTCTCCCTGGACAAATTCATTCACTCTGGTGGTGTCAGTTCTCATCCAGGTGTTAGCTCCTAGATATTTATCTGTAACCCTTACCTGTCTCCTCAGCCTGTTCATATTGGTAATCAGTGTCCATTTAGATATTCCTTATTGTTGTTCAGTTGCTAAGTCGTGTCTGACTCTTTGCAACCCTATGGACTGTGTAGCATGCCAGGCTTCTGTCCTCCACCACGGCCCAGAGTTTTCTCAAAGTCATGTCCATTGAATTGTGATGCTATATAACCATCTCATCTTCTGCTGCCCCCTTTTCCTTTTGTCTTCAATCTTTCTCCCATCAAGGTCTTTTCCAATGAGTCAGCTCTGTGCATCTAGTGGCCAGAGTATTGGAGTTTCAGCATCAGTCCTTCCAGTGCATATTCAGGTTGATTTCCTTTAGGATTGACTGGTTTGTTCTCCTCGCAGTCCAAGGGACTCTCAAGAGTCTTCTCCAGCACCGCAGTTGAGAAGTATCAATTCTTCAGCACTTAGCCTTCTTTATGGACCAACTCTCACATCTGTACACAACTACTAGAAAAACCATAGCTTTGACTATATAAGGTACGCCTTTGTTGTTGTTGTCCAGTTGATCAGTCGTGTCTGACTCTTCGCAACCCCATGGACTGCAGCACGCCAAGCTTCCCATCCTTCACCATCTCCCAGAGCTTGCTCAAACTCAGGTCCACTGAATTGATGATACCATCCAACCTTCTCATCTTTTGTCATCCTCTTCGCCTCCTGCCTTCAGTCTTTCCCAGCATCAGAGTCTTTTCTAATGAGTCAGCTCTTCGCATCAGGTCGCCAAAGTATTGGAGCTTTAGCTTCAGCATCAGTCCTTCATGAATATTCAGGATTGATTTCCTTTAGGATTGACTGGTTTGATATCCTTGCAGTCCAAGGGACTCTCAAGAGTCTTCTCCAACACCGCAGTTCAAAAGCATCAATTCTTCAGTGCTCAACCTTCTTTATGGTCCAACTCTCACATCCATACATGACTACATGAAAAACCATAATTTTGACTATACAGATCTTTGTTCGCAAAGTAATGTCTCTGCTTTTTAATATGCTGTCTAGGTTTGTCATAGCTTTTCAAGGATAAAACTTTGTTGTAGATATGCCTTAGACAGCTTATTTTTTAGTGGAAGTTAATACAGAGAATTCCTCCTCCTCATACCCTAGCCAGCCACATTTCATGTAGTTCTTCTGTCCTTTGACTTTTGCTTCTCCAGTCTCCAACATCCAGTGATTCAAAATCCTGTCCATTCTTTCCTGTCGTATCCATCCTCTCATTCCTATCCTCACTGCCTTAGTTTAAGCCCTCATGTCTTGCCAAGATTATGCAGTAGCTTTTCAGTGAAATCCATACTTTACCCCTGATGGCTCAGTTGGTAAAGAATCCGCCTGCAATGCGGAGATTGCAGGGGAGACCCCGGTTCGATTCCTGGGTGAGGAAGATCCCCTGGAGAAGGGAAAGGCTACCCACTCCAGTATTCTGGCCTGGAGAATTCCATGGACTGTATGGTCCATGGGGTCATGAAGACTCTGACACAACTGAGCAACTTTCATTTTCACTTTACCCTGCTGCCAGAGTTCTTTAAAACACATGGGATATTGTCAATCCCTTACCTTCAGTGATTCCTCATTACACATCATATGATAGAATTCAGATTTCATTATATGATATTTAAAGCTATCTGGAATCTGGCCAGATGTTCGGTCTCTCCAGACTGCCTTCCCTTGTCTTGTTCACCGGATGAATATCCTCTCTTCTGCCTCTGCTGTATGCATTCTTCCCATAATGCAAACAGTTTTACTAGTTTGTCTTTTTCAGTTGCTTGTGGTCACAACCATCATCTCTGCACTGTTACAGTGCCTAGACCTAGTTGCTTGTAGGTAATATTTGATTTAATTATTAGTATTTGTGAATTAAGGTCACCTTTTTTGGGTGCAGTTGTCTGCATCGATATGGCATATGAATACGATGTGGTTTTGTAAGTTAGAAGAGCTCTTGCAATATTGTTGCAAACTACTTCTGGTTATCTGTGCCCTGTATCGGAATAGATGTTGTTGCATAAAAATTTGTGGGTTGAAATTTTCCATTAGGAGGGTGTCGGGTGGAAATGAAAAGATAGGTGCATGCGATCTTTTTTAGCATCAGGCTTACTTGGCATTTGGATTTTCAGGTTTATTCAGTTGGCAGAGATTTAATGTTGAAGATAATTGCATATAGACATTAACCCATTTGGAAACATTAAGGAAATAGAAATGCTTGTTAACAGTGAATTTTAAAATTCTGGTCTTGAGTTACCAAATTACTGTCTCTTGTCCACTAAGTTCTGTCTTGGTGTTAATGTGCTACGTATCTGTCAACTAAATAGTTTTCTTTTTTTAATTGAAGTATGGTTCACGTATGATATTATGTAAATTACAGATGTTCAGTACAATGGTTCACAATTTTTAAAGGTTAAACTGCATTTGTAGTTCCTATAAAACATAGGCTATATTCCCTGTGTTGTGTTTAGATTAGTACTTACAGATATAGCAATGGCCCAGTGCTTTAAAGCAGTCTCCTCATTTTAAGTATATTTCTGATATTTGTGAAAACATTTTTATAATTACAAGAAAAAAAGGAGTTAAGTAAAGATCAGTATACTTAGGGGTGCTTTTTCAGGGTTTTGTTTTTCACATGTTGTTTTATTATTTTTTTTTCCATTTTTACTGAAGGCAATTTATATTCTTTGTTTAATCTTTTTTTTTAAGGCCAAAGGTTGTAATGAAAGGCAAATCTCCCTCCTGCCCTAGACCTCAAAGTTCCTTTTGTTGTCAATTAACAAATGGAAGCACACTGTATGCACTTCAGTACTTTTGCTTTTCAATTTAATGTATCAACGTACATAGCTGTACCTCATTGTTTTTCGTAGCAACAAGTATTCCATTATCTGGAGGTAGCTATTAACTAGACTTTTATCGATGTACATAGCTGTACCTCATTGTTTTTCGTAGCAGCAAGTATTCCATTATCTGGAGGTAGCTATTAACTAGACTTTTATCGATGATCATTTTATTTCTGGTATTTATAGCCAGTGCTCTTATGAATATCCTCGCTGGTATACATGTCTTTGTATATGTATGCAGATACATTTACCAAGTTAAAGAATATGCACAGGGGTTGGTAGGGGAAGTCTATGCATTTAAAATTTTGATATATGTTGCCAAATTTAGAGAAATATAAGTCTCAGTTTTAGAGATAGGAGATTTCTTATGTTCATCCTGGTTTTCCCAGTGAATTAATTATGATTTAAATTTTTTTTCTTTTTTTTCATTATTCAGGGTCAGTTTTATTTATTTGCCAACTATATATATTTAAATGCTTATATTCATGGCTGACTCCTCAAAATAAATTTAAAAATGGTTTTAAGCAAGATCAGTTAGTACTCAGATACCTATTTTTTCTTTCCCCCATGAAGTTTCAGGGGAGCATTATCTTTCTTGAGATTATTTAAAAATTCTAGGGTTTCCTCTTTTCTTCCTTTATGAGTGAGAATATCTGACAGAAAAAAATAAGTTGATTAACTTTTAGAAATGCATTTTGAAAATGAAAAAAAGGTTTTGCTGCCAGGTGAGTGAAAATAGTAATTGGAAATATAGATTTGGGTTTTCCCCTCTTGCTTAAATCCAATGAGATTACGATGCTTTGCCAAATTAAAAAAAAAAAGTTGAAGTTCAAATCCCTATGTGAGGTTGTCAAATTCTCACGCTCTATATTTTCTTTCAGATTCCTTTGTTTCTTCCTCTTCCTCTCAGCCTGTATCTCTATTTTCGACCTCACAAGGCAAGTCTGTCATTTTTTGTGTGCATTAATAAAAGAAAAATGTTGAGAAAGAGGCTGTAACTGGGGAAATGAGGCACGAGTTTTCTGTTGCCCCCAAATTCCCTGAAATAAAAACTAAATACAAGTTAGCAACTCCTAATGACTTTCTCATAAAGCTCAATAAAGTAGAATGAGGCTGGGTGGATCCTTTAACATAGTATGAGCTTTAATAACTGAGTATTTTAAAAACTAAAAACTTGCCCACAGAACTTGGAGTAGAAAGAACTGCAGCTCAGAAAACACACTTTCTCCAGAATGCATTCAACCTGTTGATTTGCAGTTATCGAACTTGTTTGGAGAGGTAGTGGATTTGGGAAAACTATATAAAAGTGTGCTTCCACTGAACTAATATACCATCCTAGCTAGAATACTTGAGTGTGGACTTACCTGAGATTGGTCCCAAGAGCTAGGCCAGTTCCAAATTGCCTAGGAACACTGAACAAGTTGGTTGAATTTTTGGCAAGCAAGGCTTGTTTTCCTGGAGATTAAATTATGGTGTTTTGGGGGGGTTTGTGTTCATCAACCAGTGAGGAAGGGAATCGGAGCTGATAGCTATATGGAAGAGTGTGCTTTGTGCTGCTTCGATTTGCACTAAAAAAAGTGCTGTTTGATTTGTGCTCTTGTACTCCACCTCAGGGGTAGGTCAACGGAAAATCGTTATTTTAAAAAAGATGATTCAGCTCACTAGATAGGTCTAAGAAGCCATGTTCAAAGAGTTTATTGTCCTAGCTGGAATGAAAGTCAGCATGCTGGTTTGTTAGGAAGACTTTTCACCTTGTAAGAATAAAAAACCTAATGGGATAAACATAGTAAAAGTTTTTTTCAGAGTCTGATCTGCTTCTTGGGAAACATGATAGACAGTTTATTGCATTCAGTTCAGACTGATAGCATTAGAGTCCCCAACTCTTTTATAATGTGCCTCACTGTGTGAATTTGGCTATCTTCTGGGTCAAATATGAACTTTGAAATTAACTTGTTTATATTAAAAGATAGATATTTTGTGAATGTTAGAAAATGAACATGCAAATTGATCCTCAACATCTAGAACCCAACCAGATTTACATTTTTAAGGGTATTTTTTTCCTCATGAGAAATTTAATAATTTAGGCAAATAGATGTTACATTTATTCTATTCTGGAGGATGTCAGTTAAAAATATAGTGCAAATAGAACAAATAATTATATTTTCTCAAAGTATTACAGATCTTTTAAGATACTTTCTTCATAGTCACTTTTTTCATATAGAAAGGAAATAATTGATAGCCTAAATAGTGTAACAATACAACCTAATTACAACATGCCTAATATATAGAATGTTGAGAAGGTATGTCATTGTTTTAAAAATTACTTTAATCCATATTAGGAGAAATTACATACACACTCAAAACAGAGGTAAATAAAAGGAATTTTTCTAGTTAAAACAAAAGTTCAAGTAGGTTTCAGTTTCACAGTGACTGAGAGTTTGTTAAAAAAATAGATTTGTCATTCTTCCTTTTATAGTTATTTTAACCAGTGCAGATTCAGGGTATCTTATTGTTAAAAGGGTATTGTATTGTAAAAAAAAGCAGTTAAAAATGTCATATCCCTGAAGATGTTCCAATCTAGCCTCTTATTACTACAATTTTCTCCTGCAAAAAAGACATAATGGAAAAGCAACCCAGTTGGTGCTCTACTTCATTGGCAGATCTAGGGATCAGCTGATTCAGTTTTTTGAGGGCACTCTTTGGCAAGTGATTAGGTGTGTTCTAGGGTGGCCAAGACTGGTAGCTTCTAGTCTGCCTTGATAAAAGCAAGGGAAAGGAAGTTGTTGATGTACTTAGTTAACTGGATTAAACCCCATGGAGAGAATAGCTAGGACCAGTTCCTTCCAGCTCCAGGCCTTTCAGAGTGACTGTTGCCAGCACGTACCTTTGAGTCCATCACTGGCACTAACCCAGCTAATCTGTCTCTGGCTTCTGTATCCCGCAGCCATTTAGCCTTGGAGGATGTGCCTTGCTTATATATGTCCAAGCCATATTAGGGCTTCCCTGGTGGCTCCGCTGGTAAAGAATCCGCTTGCTATGCAGGAGACCTGGGTTCGATCCCTAGGTTGGGAAGATCCCCTGGAGAAGGGAATGACCACCCACTCCAGTATTCTTGCCCGAGAATTCCATGGACAGAGGAGCCTGGCAGGCTACATTCTATGAGGTCACAAAGAGTTGGACACAACTGAGCAGCTTTCACTTTCACTCTTTCTTTTCAAACCGTACTAAGCAATATGTAGCAGTAATTAAAAATGACATTTTCATATTTAAGAATGACATTTTTAATCTTGAAATATATATTTATCATTATTGGACTTCAAGGAGAGGCATGTACTAAAACTTGTCTTTTCTATTTTTTGATCATGTTGCTAAGCTCATGGGATCTTGATTCCCCGACCAGACAGAGGTTGAACCTGGGCCCGTAGCACTGAAAGTGCGGACTTCTAACCATTGGACCACCAGGGAATTCCCAAAGTTGTCATTAATTTGGACTGAGAAGAAAGGGCAGTTAAATCTTTCAAAAGGAAATTATGTAGTCTTTATTAAGTTGTACTACTTTTAAATATACAGCTACTTAAGCTAACAAGTTGGGCTTTTTGAAAACTAATAGATTCGTGTTGAGAATGTCAGTGGAATAATCAGTTCTTCTTAAGTTGTATTCCTGAGTAGGTCCTTTCCAATCTTTTGCTTATTGATTCCTTTTTTAATTCATCAAGCAGAGTTAAATTTCAACTTAATCCTGGAGCATTTCAAAATAGGGGAGTAAATTTTAACATTTTCCTGTACTGTTAAATAAGGATATTAACAAAGGTATAGATGTAGTTTGTATGGTCATTTGGGGTGGGTTGTTTTTTGTTTGTTTTGAGCTTTTACTGTGGTTAGTACTTTATCTCATTTAATCATCACAATTTTATGGAGGAAAGGTACTGCTTCTTTTACTAACTGAGGAAATTGGGGTTTTAAATGGTGAAATAACTTGCTCAAGGTCACACAGTGAGTAAATGACACACCTAGGACTCTGAAGTCCATGTATATAACCATTACCTCCAGTAAAGAAGATGTATTAGTGATATTTTAAGGTTTACAGGTTTTTTAGGATGTCATGTTAACATCATGAGAACACAAGAGGCAGAAATGACCATTTTAGCCATATTATTGCTGTTAGTGATGTAATTTAGTATCATCTGGGGGATGTACTCCCTCCATCAGACACAAAATTAAATTTGGTTTCTCCTTTTGAAATCTCTGATAAAAAGTAGAGGCTGGAAAATACTACAATTTTCTGTAGAAAACATTAGAAGAAAAGTGGGTGAAAATAAGATTATAAGGAGGATCTATCCACCACCCAGAATTGGAAGCATGTTTGCAGTAGTGAATATTTGCATATAATTTGAGTAATGCAGTAGATATCTGGAATAGGAAGTTAAACACTGAACTTTGGGGCAAGCATTGAGGGAAAAAAATTGCCAGTTACAGCCTTTTTTTTTTTTTTTCTTTACAAAAGCAAAACATTTTTCTTTGTACAAAATAGACTTTTTGTTTAGGATCTAGCTTGGCTGCAAAGTGTCTGCTGGCTAACTTCCTATTTGGATGCTTTGGCTGAAAGTTGCTGATACTGTTTTGCACGATAATTTGTCTTTGCCTCTTGTTTTGTGAACGTGAGAAAATTCAAGTGTAGGAAAACCTATACCTGAATATTTCAAGCCTCCCTTGTATGAATACACATAATATGTATGTGAACACTTAACTTAGTGGCTTACTGCCGGCTGGCACCCTTTCTTCACTCATGTGTATGCTTTTTCTATGTTACCAACTAAAAGTAATGAATTTCCTGAAGCGGGGTAGTAACCAAATGGTAACTGTAGCATAATCCCAAGTTATTCACTCTTTTAAGGAAGAAGTGTTATATACAGCATTCATTATTGCTTACCTGTTTCTAGATCACATTGTGTTTTCATTGTTAAGTTACAAAACACTTGAATATAAAGTACAAAACCCTTTTCTAAAAGACAGTTTGGGAATAAGAGAAGATATTTTGAAGGATAAAATAAAGAGTACATGAAGAGGCTTTTTCAATTCAATGTATTCACTTGACACATGCACAGTATTCAGTTAAAAGTTGCTCCTTCATCCTGTGATTGGGCTTCCTTGATGGCTCAGTGGTAAAGGGTACACCTGCAGTGCAGGAGACTCTGGTTTGATCCCTGGGTCTAGAAGATCCCCTGGAGGAGAAAATGGCAACCCATTCCGGCATTCTTGCCTGGAGAATCCCATGGACAGAAGAGGCTGATGGGCTAGAGTCCATGAGATTGCAGGAGTCAGACATGACTTAGCAACTTAACCACATCTTGTTCTGTGAGATAAAATACTCTGGATATAGAAGAGGGGAAACTTTTTCAATTTCCATGCAAGATTCTCTAGTCAAATGGAGCTTTTGCCTTATTCCAATCAAAATTTTGAGTTCATATATTAACTCAATTTTCATCCTCATAGCAGTTCTTAAGTTAGGTGCTTTAGTATCCCAATTTTCAGATGGTATTAAGCATCTTGACAAGGCCACACACCATTAGTAAGTATGATGAAAGGATTTTGCAACTTTTAATAGGAATTTTGGGTTTGGGAGTGGTCTGGAAATGTAGATTATGACCACCAACTTAATTTCCTAGTCTTGTTTAAGATAATATACGTAAATAGAGACTTCTGAGTAATGACTAGTAAGTGTCATGCTGACTAATTGGAAGAGTCTGCCAATGGAGCTTGGTTTCCTTCTAAAGACCTATTAGATTCTGGTCTTTGTTTTAGTTAATGTTTTCTTACCATTGCAAGCATTTTACTTCCAGACCAGTTTTTTCTTTGTCTTGATAGAAGTCAGCTCTCTTCAAGTTTGTTAGAATTTCACCTAGCCAAATGAACTTCTTCCCATTTGCTGAAATTTTAAGCAAGATAATTATTAAAGTTAAAGCAAAAATGCTAACTTACTTTGCTACATGTGGGGAAGCTTGATTGACTGTCATGAGAGCTAATAGCTGCATCTCCTAATTACTGAAGAAAGAATGCAGCATCATAAGCTGTTTAGCCCCTAAGCCTGTCCCTCCAGAAAACACTGTCTGCTCCAAGTATTGTCACAAAATTATTATTAGAGAACATGATTAAAGTTATTTTTGTGTATACAATAGTTATGTCATTTTAGAGAATCTTTAGTAAAATGAAGTCTGTCAAAAAGTTATGACATTCAGTACAGAACTTGGTATTCTGAGAATAAGATTTCTAACCTAATCTAGTTTTTACCTCAGATTATTATATACCTAATTCTAAACTTCTGGAGTATTAAGAGTTCAAGGAAGTTAGAAAAGAAACAAGGCTTAGAAAACTGAGAATTTTGTGTCCTGACAAAGTATAGAATATTTCCACCACCCTGTTTGTGTGTGTGTGTGGCTGCACCGCACGGCTTGTGGGGTCTTAGTTTGTCAGCCAGGTCTTACTGGCAGAGAAAGCATCAAGTCTGAACCACGGGACCACCAGGAAGCTCCCTACCATGCTTTCTTTTGTTTCTAATACTGTGTGCATTCTTTCATTAGCATCCAGTATCAGTTGCTTTCTTTTTCATTACATCAAATCCATCATCATCATCATTTTATCTGTTGATTTTGCTTCTTTTCTGTCTCCTAGTCTGTATTATAAGCTCCACAAAAGCAAAGAGTTTTTCCGTGTTCACTGGTTTCTAATCTCAATTCTGAAACGGTGTCAGGCACCTGATAGTGGCACTCTGTAAGTAACAATGAATTATTACTAATCCATTCTGTCCACTTGTGTCTGTAAAGTGACAAGTCTAAATCATCTGAAATCTCATTCTCTATAAAACATACAAGCTGAGCCTTCCCTATGAGAGGTGGAGTCAGTTTTGTTCAAGATTCCATTCCTGTTTGAAGGGAGGGGGTCCCAGTTTTACCTTATTCCAGATTTAGTTCATTAAATGTCTCCTGGTAGAAACATTCACCATTAATTTCGATAGTAATGCATAGCTCAGATTGTGGAATATTCAGATATTAATGTATTCCATAGTTCTTTAAATTTCAAGTCTTTAAACCTTTTAACCTGCAGTGGTGAGCTTCATTTATCCTTAGTCAATCTTGCTGTGTATCCATACTGTACAATGATAGGTGCAAAGCCATGTTTATTGCATTAGAACTAAATATGAATTATAGCTTACTTCTATCTCATGGATACAATTTGTACCACCGAACTTCAACTATTTTTTCTCAATTTACAAAGACTTCTTCCCCAGATTATGGTTACACTGTGCTAAAGGTCAGAGATCCTGTTACATCAGATTTCAGTAATGTTTTAAATATAGGAACTTTATCTGGCATTTGGAAACACTTTTTTGTAATAGTAGAATTTTGTTTCTTGCAGTAAGATATTTAAGTATTTCTTTTCATCTTTATCAAATGATTTTGAATAGAATAAAGTCATAATTTTGCTTTTGTCTAATTATTATTCAGCTTCTCAAATGAAAAAACATAAATTGGATAAAAGTAATCCCATAAGTTTTTCTCTCTCACATCTTCCCAGTTGCTCATTCACACTCAAGGAAGGCATTTCTGTCCTGAGGCCTACTCAGGGCTCACCTGAGCAAGCTGAATCTTTGATTCATTCATTTGGAACTCTTTGTTTAAGATCTACTCTGTTCCACTCCAGAGATACAACAGTATATGAGGACGATGGTGCTTGCCCTTGGGACAGTTGTTCTGATCTTTTCTCCAGTAAAAAACTTCCTAGGTTGGAGAGTTGGAAAACAGGGCAGTAAATCAGTGGCTACTGCGATATTAAAAACTGGTAAGACCTAATTAATGTATTGCTTTTAGGGGAATATTTTCTGTTTTATTTATTTATTTTTTTTATTTTCTGTTTTAAAAGATTTTCTGGAGTTCATTCTTCTTAATAAAGGAAACCAGTGTACACAGTTCAGTTTTCAGTTGACAAGTTGGTACAAGAGATTTTGGAACAGACCAACATTTTCAGTACCCTTTAAAATATTAAGGCCCTCTCTACCTGGGACCCACCTTCCCTGTGGATGGAATGGAGTATTTCTAACCTGATTTTTAGGCTGGGGGGGGTCCGCTGTATCTCTTGGGGAAAAAAATACTCTCCTTACTTGTTTTCCTTTTCAGATAGTCAAGCTCTTACCAGTGGTTTTATAAAAGGGGTGTGTTCTGAATTGTTCCACCTACAGATGAGAGTGTATCAGTACTTCATAATATGTTTTGTTTTATATGGATTACATTGTTTCTGCTGAATAGCTCTACTAAATACCAAAGGAAAAGTAATAAACACTTCCCCAGATTATCCAGTCTTTAGTATAACCTTCTTCATGCTTTACCATTAAAGGGAAAATATAGATTGATAAGTATTTTGTCATGAAAATTTTTTGTCATTTGCAGTTTGTAGCATGATAAGCCTTTTCTGTTTCACTGCTGGCGGTTTTATGCATGTCTTATAGGATAACTGTTGATCATTGTTTTGTTTCATATTTATGTGTGTGTATATATACATCCTGTGTATATATATGTGTGTGTGAATTTAAAAATAAAAAGCATGCTGATTGGCCTGACTAGCTAATGTATAATTGTACATGGTAAACAACTGTTTTTCTTTCCAAATTCTGGCCATAGAGGGATTGAGCTCCCTTTGCTCTGATGAGCCACCTTCAGAAATTATGACTTCCTCCTTTTGTTCATCTTCTGAAATATGTAACACTGACCTTACAATACTACATGGAGTAAAAAGCAAAATGTTAGGCAGCCAGATTCTTTTAGCCCAAGAAGAAAAAGACTGCTTGGCTCTTCTAGATGGGAAAAAGATGGAAAAGCCTCCAGGGACCAGTAAAGACATAGACGACTCCCCAGTTTCTGCTGCAGAAGGAGTTCACTGTGACCGTCCTTCCATTCCTCTTAGCTTCCTGGGTCATCCTGCTTTTCTCTCAAAGGAAATTGGTCAAATGGAACAACAGATAAATAAAGATCAAGAGTCCAGGAACCCAAATGAGGAACAAAATAAGGATGATATAACTCCCTTGGATGCAGATGACAAGTTCACTTTGCTGACAGCCCAGAAGCCAGCCACCCAGCAGCCTAAAGCAGAAGGCATTTGTCCATATTCCTTGTCTCCTGAAGCTTCAGGAGGTGGTGTTATGGAAAAGGATTCCCCTGAATCACCATTTGAAGTAATTATTGACAAAGCAGCATTTGACAAAGAATTTAAAGATGCATATAAGGAAAGCATAAATGATTTTGGTAGCTGGGCAGTGCATACTGGTAGAGAGTCACCTGCAGACATTTCAGAGTCTAATGACAAAGTATTTCCACTGAGAAAGAAAGAAGCAGGGCGTTACCCAGCCTCTGCATTGCTCACCAGGCAGTTTTCACACACAACTGCAGCATTGGAGGAGGTGTCTAGATGTGTGAATGATATGCATAACTTTACTAATGAAGTACTGACTTGGGATTTGGTTCCCCAAGTGAAACAGCAGAGTGATAAATCTGAGTACAACACAAAAACTACAGGACCTGGCATGAGTGAATATAATTCAGAAATTCCTGTTGTAAATCTTAAAACGAACACTCAGAAAATTCCTGTATGTTCTATTAATGGAAGCACTGCTAACACTAAATCACCAGGTGACTGGGCGGAAACATCTCTCCCACAGGAAAATGCTGTGCCAGACCATTTTGATTCCACACAGGAAGTCACTATCAAAGGTGTGCAAGACAATGTGCAGAAAAGAGATGGCACACTTTCAGAGTTACCTGGACCTCCACTGGAGAAATGTGTCTCTCTTGGTTCTGGAATGGCCACAGATAAAGTGGTTTTACCCGAAGGCCTCCTGAAGGGTGGAATGAGCTGGCAGACCTCTGTGTTGGGAGAAGTGACAGAGGCTGATAGTTCTGGTGAATCTGATGACACAGTAATAGAGGACCTCACAGCATATAATTCATTTGAGAGCAACAAAATTCAGGCTGAAAAACCTGTTTCCATCCTAAGTCCTGTTGTAAAAACAGATGGAGAAGTCAAAGAGATCCTCAGTTGTAATAAGAAAGACAGAACATCTGAAAATTTTGAAGGGTCGGTCAGTGACTCTGAACCACGAAAAATTCAACCTGATCCTCTTGAAAGGAGTCCAGGTGAGGCAGTATGTTCACTAGTATCCAATAAGAATGGCACATCAGAAGTGAAACAGTCAGGTAGTAAGCATGAAGCTGTTCCTGAAAAGCCTGTTGCAGCTGAGAACCCAAAACTCTCTTCAGAAGCATCTCCTACAGAACTCTCACGAAGTGTGACACCCTCTGCCTATTTCGAGTCATTGCATGAAAAAAATGTGAACGAGATAGATGATTCTTCCCCAGAGGACCTGATGGCAGCCTTTACAGAAACCAGAGAGAAAGGAATAGTGGGTCAAGGTGAAGGAAATACCTTCGAAGCACTATCAGAGGAAACTGAGGACTTTAAAACAACTCTTCCTCTAGATGTTTTGCAAGAGAGTAAGTCAGGTGGTTCTGAAATTAAAAACATAAAAAGCAAATACAGTGAACAAAGCAAAGAAACAAATGGGAATGAGCTTCTGGAAGTGTTCCCTACCCAAGGTACTCCAGTAGCATCTCTTGACTTAGAACAAGAACAGCTCACAATCAAAGCACTTAAAGAACTGAGTGAAAGGAAGTTTGAGATATCTGTACAGGATAAAGGAGAATCTCCTGAAGAAATATTCAAACAGACTTTAACATTTGCTCCAGAATCTTGGCCACAGAGATCATATGATGTCCTGGAACACAAAGATGCCAAGACCGGATCTGATCTTGAGACTTCCAAGAAGCCCACTATTCTTAAAGAAACTACTAGGGTAGAGGTTATTTCCAGCCTTAGCAAGACCGAACCAGTAAACATGCCTGTCCTAACAAGACTTCTGACAGACTTATCAGGTAACCATTTACATTAGAAATACTGCATGTGGGGAAAAAAAGAAATACTGCATGTGGTTAATTCTGCTATGATTGATTATTTAGAGGGCCATTTTTCTTAGTCTCTGATGTCACTAAATTATAGCTAGAATAAAATATACTGTACAGAAAGGGAGTTTTTTTTTAATAGTTGTCTGATTTGGTTTTCTTATACAAATGTTTCCCAAAGCAGGAGACTACTTGTTAAAATTAATATTCTCCTAAAGAAAAATAATGTCATGATCCAGTTTTTTCAAGGTCCTCCTTTCATTGTACATTGACTGTAGGGGAGATTGCTGCTTTTAAGACTATCACTAGGCTCTTATTTACACAGGTTATTATAAAATCTCCATAATAGTAGCACTGCTTAGCCCTTGGGTTTTTCACTTGGCCCTTGTAAAATCTATTTAGCAATCAAAGAGAAAGGAATTCCTGCTGGGAAGATAATAAATGAAACTTTTAATTAATTTGATCTAATGCCACAGAGATTTTATGCTCTGAAAGTAGGTAACCAGTACTGTAGTACAGTCGTGCCAGTGATACTTTAGGAGAACTCACGCATTGTTCTACTTTGGACCTTGTTGACATTCTTCAGGTCAAAACTCATTGTATGGTACTAGAAGCCCTTCTGCTTATCTTCTGTTTATTTGAGTGATTATTTTCCTAGCTGTTGACCTTCATTTAAATTACTTCAGATGCTGTCTGTTCTGGTGTCTTAGTGTAATGAAAAAAAGATCTGTAAAGCCTCCAAAATCAGCCCCCAACCTCTGATCTGATATGAGGTTCTGCACTTGCTATAGGATCGGTGTGGTCAGAGTTAGGTGCTATGCAGGGCTCTGTGGTTTTCCAAACTTTTCTTTTTTAAATACAGAAATTATATTTATTTCTTTAAGCATGTGGTGGTGGTGGTGGTTTAGTCACTAAGTGATGTCCAACTTTTGTGATCCCTTGGACTGTAGCCTGTCAGGCTCCTCTGTCCATGGGATGCTCCAGGCAAGAATACTGGAGGTTGCCATTTCCTTCTCTATCCAAACTTTTTAAACAATAGATTCCTCTTTCAAATGAAATCAGACACAGAGCTATAATATTTAAAACAAAAATGAGAGAAATTTTTTAAGTAAGGTTGTACCATTTACTTTTTTTTCCCCTGTAAAGGCTTTATTATGCACAGAGTAAGGAGGGGGCTCAGTCCTTAGCAGCCACTTCCCTCTGGTCACTTCTTCCAACGCTAACTTGCTTTGCTTGGTTAGGTTCCCTGCTGGCATCTGTGGGTCACCTTGAAGCCCACAGCCATGGGCTGCAGCAGAACCATGACTGCTGCCCGTCATAGCCTACACCAGAAAGGCACCATTTACTTCTTATTTTATAGAGGTATTTCCTTACTGAAGACCATGGGCAGGTTATTAATAGTGTGAAGATTACAAGTGTAAATGCAGGTTACAAAGGGCCTCAGTTCATTCAGTTCAGTCACTCAGTCGTGTCCGACTCTTTGCAACCCCGTGGACTGCAGCACACGAGGCTTCCCTGTTCATCACCAACTCCTTAATTCATCAAACCCATGTCTATCAAGTCGGTGATGCCATCCAGCCATCTCATCCTCTGTTATCCCTTTCTCCTCCTGCCTTCATTCTTTCCCATCATCAGGGTCTTTTCTAATTAGTCAGTTCTTCGCATCAGGTGGCCAAAGTTTTGGAGCTTCAGCTTTAGCATCAGTCCTTCCAATGAATATTCAGGACTGATTTCCTTTAGGATTGACTGGTTTGATCTCCTTGCAGTCCAAGGGACTTTCTAGAGTCTTCTCCAATGCCACAGTTGAAAAGCATCAAATTCTTCAGTTCTCAGCTCTCTTTAGAGGGCCTAGTATATAGTAAATATTCATTTAGCTGCAAGTACAGGACCTGGCATATAGTAGGACCTGGATCGGTATTTGTTACTGAATGCAGTGTTAATAATTATCTGTGAAAACACTGAGGCTTTTTTATCAACTCAAAAATGTGAAATGGCAGTTAAGGATACCTGTTATACTCCAGAAGCTGAAGATAGTTGAACCTGGATTAAAGAGACCTGAATCCATATTGTTGCTTTACACTGTCTAGAAATGTGACTTTAAACAATTAAGTTGCCACCTTTTGGGGCTTCAGTTTCCTTATCTGTAAAGTGAGGATGTTGATACAGATGATCATCAATACCCTTTCCCTGACCCTGGTAAATACTAGCTTTCTTCATGAGTTGTTGTCAAAATTCTTAAACATAGGTTTTTGAAGTGATGAGGTATATAGAAATTAGGTAACAATCCAGTGTCTCATTCTGGCAAATTCCTGCTTCAGTGTGACCTTTGACAATTAGCCAAATTGGTTTGGCATCTTCCTTTGTTAATATTGTGGTATTTTGGCCTGCTTCATAGTGTTATAGTAAATAAAGTACTGTGTAAATACTAATTAATAGTAAATCTCAACTGAGTTATTTAATCTACTGTGAGAAGTGAAAAGGACTATGGAGGTTTAGGTTGTTTGTCACTGACCAAATTCTACAATTAACAGATATTTTTAGATGATAATTAAAGAAAACTAGTATAATTAGACAAAGAAGCTAAAAGATCTTCCTTTGAAGGTTTCAGAATTGAAAACCTTTCAACATTGTTTTACATCATGAATAAATCTTTTAAGATGTAAATTATACTAATATATACCAGCATCTAGCTCTAAGCAGTGTATCTGAGCAGTCTTCGTTTCTAAAGTAAAACCAATTCTGTAATTATATTCTGCCTAAAGTTGTTGGGGAAAATAGGCAAAGGAAGCTATGAAAACATTAATGGTATTTTGTTTTTCTTTTGCTATTCTGTGGTATATGTGGCAGTATATAACAGACCTGGAAATGACCTAGCAATTTTGTTTCTAGGTATGTATTCTAAGGAGAAAAGAAAATTATGTGCAAAAACAACTATAAAGATATTCTTTGTAGGGCTGTTTACAATAGTGGCAGCTATCTTAGTGCCTTAACAGTTAAAGATTGTTGGAGTGTATAGCATATCTGTGCAGTTGAATGTTATATAGCCATTTGAGTTGTAGGTTGATATGAAGTACAAAAAGACATACACTTGTATTTCTGTATATTAGAATTAACTTCTGTTGTTAATTAATATTTGCTTTTGAGCTAAAGGACCCATTGATTACCATCTGACCCAATTCCCCCATTTCCCCAGAAGGAAATTATCTTATAGTGTTGTGTTAGTTTCTGCTTCACTACACTTTAAATGTATGTGTCTATGGTATTGTTTTGTGCTTTTAAAACTTTATTAATTTTATCTTTGTTGGGACTTGCCTTGTGGTCCAATGGTTAAAAATCTGTGCTTCCATTGATAGGAGCATGGGTTTAGTTCCCAGGTAGGGGAACTAAGACCCCACATACCATGCAGAGCTCACCCAAAAACTAAATTAATATAAATTAATATTATTTTTGTTATGCAACTTGTTTCATTCAACATTAGGTTTTTTTAACTCTTTTAATATGGAGGTATATATAATTTTATTTATTTTAATAGCCATGTAGTAACCCATTTTATCACTATATTATTTTTCTTTTAACTAATATTTGGGTTATTTTCCATGTTTTACTATTGTAGAAATTGCTGAAGTTGCCATCCTATACTCACCTGTTTTTATACACATGCACATATTTCTCTTGGGTCCTTATGCCACTGCTTATCGATTTCACTTCTGTGTATGTGCATTGTTTTTCTAATTACTGTCAAAGTTGGAGTTTCTTCTGTTTTGCGAAAATGTTCATAGTTTATTAATAAAAACTATATTATTTAACAGTTTTTATTATATGATGAAAAAGTAGAAAAAACAAGTTAGAAAACAGGGTTTTCAGAAT
This sequence comes from Antilocapra americana, assembly GCA_007570785.1. Taxonomy (NCBI): domain Eukaryota; kingdom Metazoa; phylum Chordata; class Mammalia; order Artiodactyla; family Antilocapridae; genus Antilocapra; species Antilocapra americana. Next base: position 4,818,186 of record ML664188.1, on the reverse strand, counting down.
AATACTTATTTTCATGTCACTGAGAGTGAATCTGTATATCTACACACAGTGTGATTCTGAAGTAAATTTTTAAAAACAAGATCGCACTGATTTTTCTTGCTATGTGGCCAGGTAGGCTTTTACTGGACCTTTGTTGGAACTTCTCTGGTGGTCTTATAGTTAAGAGTCTGTCTTGCTGTGCAGGGAACACTGGTTTGATCTCTGGTCCAGGGAGATCCCACACGTGCGGAGCAACTAAGCCCATGTGCCACCAGTGCTTGAGCCCACGCTCTGGAGCCTGCGAGCCGCAACTCTCAGGCCATGTGCTGCGAGTGCCCAAGCCCACATGCTCCAGAGAAGCCGCCACAACGAGGAGCAACCCCCGCTCACCGCAAATGGAGGAAGCCTGCACACAGCAGCCAAGACCAACGGGTATAAATAACTGCAATTTTTTTTTAAAAAAAAGGATCTGCACTTCCATCTCAGGGGACACAGGTTCATTTCCCTGATCAGAGAACTAAGATCCCACATGCCGCAGGGCACAGGTAACTTTCTGCAGTAACTATATACTCAGAACAAAATTGTGGGGACAGGAAGGGAGACCTGAAAGCACTGGGAAAATGAGCAAAAGCGGGCAAATGCTAAAAAAGGACTGACACTTTCAAGAAGAGACAACAAGGACTGACACTTTCAAGAAGAGACAACATGAAATTAATTTTCTATTTTTACTGTTTCTTGCCAGAGGAAGACTGAAGTTGGCATCTGACAGGGTGGTTAAAATTTTAATAGAAGACTTATTATTAGGGCTTTCCTGGTGGTCCAGGGGTTAAGAATCACCTTACAGTGCAGGGGACACCAGTTTCTTCCATCTCTGGTCCAGGAAGATCCCACATGCTGCTGGGCAACTAAACCCGTGCACTGCAACTGCTGAAACCTGTGCTCTCCGGAGCCTGTGCTCCACCACAGGAGACGCTGCCACAGTGAGAGGCCCATGCGCCACAACTGGGGAGTAGGGCCCGCTCGCTGCAACTGGAGAAAAGTTGGCCCACACAGCAGCGAAGACCCAGCACAGCCAAAATTATAAACAAGTAAAATTATTAAAAAAAAAAAAAAAACAGTGGAATTCTGTAATATAGTAGCTGAACTTAAAATTCACCAAGTAGCCTTAATAGTACAACAGATGATAGAAGAATCAGTGAACTTGATGATAGATGAACAGAAAACTATCCAACCTGAAGAACAGAAAGAAAAAATTTATTACCAAGCTTCAGGGAACTTTGGGATGATATTATAAGACCTAACGTGTATAGTTGGAGTCCCAGAAGAGAGGAAAGTGAAAAGTTGGGGAAGAACATATTTGAAGATAATATGGGAAAAAAAAAAAACCCAAAGTTTTTGAAAAACACATTTACTGATTAAAGAAGCTTGGCAAACACCTGTTAGGATAAGGATGAAGAAAACCATACCTTGGTACATGTGTCAGAGGCTCCCAGGGCTACTGTCAGATTCAGTGATTTGCTAGAAGGACTTAATAGGATTCAAAAGCTGTTACACTCACCGTGCACAGCAAAAGGACACAGATTAGAATTGGCAAGGGGGAAAGGCACATGGGATAAAGTCCAAGAGGAACCAGGTACAAGCTTCCTGGTGTCCAGTAGAGTCACAGAGCTGTCCTTAATTCTCCTGCCGATGATCCATGACAGCATGTGCAAAGTGTTGCCAACTAGGGAGGCTCACTGAATCCTGGGTTTTCAGGATGGCATGCTGACCCCCATGACTGACCTCAGCTACTCAGACCCCAGCCATCCAGAGCAGGAACACGTGTTTGCCATAAATCATATTGTTCAGATAGACTTAAGTTGTCACACTGGTGCAGCATGGCACAAGGCCCCAGGCACACAGAAGCACTTATCAGCCAACATATGCTACTGGCTCAGATTTCATCTCCCAGTCCTGAAGACAGACCTTTCTTTGGCATGTGCAGGGTTTGAGCATTCCAGAACCGCTGAGTTAATCCTTTCCTGCCCAGTATATCTTAGTCATATTGCTTGAAATGAAAGATACGGAGAAAAATGACACAAAGAAATGACAGTTGTAATTAGTGCTTGCTTAACCCAATACCGCAGGCTTCCCAGGTGGTGTTAGTAACAAAGAACCCGCCAGCCAGTGCAGGAGACATAAGAGAGGGGGGCTCAATCCCTGGGTCATGAAGATCCCCAGGAGGAGGGCATGGCAATACATTCCAGTATTCTTACCTGGAGAATCCCATGGACAGAAGAGCCTGATGAACTATGTCCACGGGGTCACAAGGAGTCAGACACAACTGAAGCAGCTTAGTATGCACGCACATCAAAAACCACAGATGCCAAAAAAGAGTGAAATAACACCTTTTAAAGTGCCAGACGGGGGTAAAAAGTCAATCCAGATTTCTCTTTTCAACAAAAATACCCTGCAAAAATGAAAGCAAAATAAAGACATTTTCAGATAGAAGAAAACTAAGAAAATATGTCGCTAGAAGACCTGCACTACAAGAAACACTAAAAAAAGTGCTTCAGATTGAAGGGAATTGATACCAGATAGAAACTGAGACCTTTCAGAACGAATGAAGAGCGCTGGAAATGGTAAATATCTGAGTAAATACAAAAGACTTACTCTTTTCCCCCTTCTATAAAATATTTAACTGTTTAAAGGAGAGATTATACTGTGTGTAGGGATTATAATGTTTATTTGATAGAACAATTTATAGCAAGAGTATGTGAACCTAAACTATAGGATGAGATTCTACATTTTTTATAAAGTGCATGATATTTTAAGTAGGTTGAAAAGTCAAGGGTATATGTTGTGCTTCCTAAAATAATAATGCAGATACATACAGTTGAAATTAAAACTTTCAAATAATCAAAAAGAAGGCAAAAAGGAAGAATGAGGGAACAAAAGAGAAAAACATGGTAATGAAGTGGGAGACCTGATGCAGTCATTATCAGTATATTAGTGGACTAAAGACAACAATCAGAGTGATGGTCTGCATGAAAATGCAAGAACTACTTATATACTGACTGTAAAAAGATATGCATTAAATGTAAAGACATATTAGTTGGAAGTAAATGGATGGGCAAAGGTATACCAAAAATATATATAAATGTATGCTATGCAAAAGTAAGCATAGGAAAACAAACAGTTTTACCAGAAATGAAAAGTGACATGTTATCATGATAAAAGATACCAGTATGTCTTGACAGTTGTAAGTATGTATGTACCTCATAACAGCTTCAAAATAAATAAAGCAAAAATTGGCGGAATTGAAGGGAGAAATAGCCCATTCTTTAATCATAATTAGTGGCTTTAATACCTCTTGCTCAGCAGTTGACAAACCAGCTATGCATACACACAAAGATCTGAACAGCACAACCAACCACTGTGACCTGCATCATACTTGCAGGACGCTGTGCCCTACAGCGGCATAAAATACCTTCTTTTCCAGATGTACAAGGCATATATTCACCAGTATAGACGATATGCTAGGCCATCAAACAAAGCAGTAAATTTAAAAGATTAAGATCATACACAATATGGTCTCAGACCGTAATGAAACAAAAATTTTAAACAATGAAAATAAGATACCTAGGAAAATTCCCAAATGTTTGAAAATTAAACTAGTCACTTTTATATAATCAATAGCTCAAAGAAGAAATCATGAGAAAAAAATCAAACTTTTTAAACTGAATAAGAGTGAAATTACAATAATCAAACTTATGGAATGTAGTGCTGAGAGGAAAATTTATAGCTCTAAGTGCACATATTAGAAAAGAAAAATGAATTCAGTGATCTAAGGTTGCAACTTTATTCCAAGGAGTAAGCATCTTTTAATTTCATGGCTGCAGTCACCATCTGCAGTGATTTTGGAACCCCAAAAAATAAAGTCTGTCACTGTTTCCACTGTTTCCCCATCTATTTGCCATGAAGTGATGGGACCAGATGCCATGGTCTTAAGTTTTCTGAATGGTGAGTTTTAAGCCAACTTTTTCACTCCTCTTTCACTTTCATCAAGAGGCCCTTTAGTTCCTCTTCACTTTCTGCCATAAGTGTGGTGTCACCTGCATATCTGAGGCTATTGATATTTCTCCCGGCAGTCTTGATTCCAGCTTGTGCTTCCTCCACTCCAGCGTTTCTCATGATGTACTCTGCATATAAGTTAAATAAGCAGAGTGACAATATACAGCCTTGACGTACTCCCTTCCTGATTTGGAACCAGTCTGTTGTTCCATGTCCAGTTCTAACTGTTGCTTCTTGACCTGCATGCAGATTTCTCAAGAGGTAGGTCAGGTGGTCTGGTATTCCCATCTCTTTAAGAATTTTCCACTGTTTGTGGTGATCCACCACAGTCAAAGTATTGGAGTTTCAGCTTCAACATCAGTCCTTCCAATGAACATTCAGGACTGAAACTCCAATACTTTGGCCACCTAATGCGAAGAGCTGACTCATTTGAAAAGACCCTGATGCTGGGAAAGATTGAAGGCAGGAGGAAAGGGGATGACAGAGGATGAGATGGTTGGATGGCATCACCAACTCAATGGACATGAGTTTGAGCAAACTCCAGGAGTTGGTGATGGACAGGGAGGCCTGGCGTACAGCAGTCCATGGGGTCTCAAAGAATCAGACGTGACTAATCAACTGAACTGAACTGAAGGTTTCAAGTTAAGCTAGAAAAAGAGCAAAGTAAATCCAAAGGAGGTAGAAGAAAGGAAATAATAAAGATGAGAGCAAAAATTGATGCAATAAAATTAACAAAGCCAAAATTTGGTTCCTGAAAAATATTAACAAAATTGATTTCTTAACTGATTCAGGTAAAAAGGACACAGGTTACCAGTATTAAACATGAAAAGGTAGTTATCATTTCAGATCCAATGGATATTAAAAAGTCAGTAGATATTATGAACTTTATGCCAGCTTAAATTAAACAAGTTGTTTGAAAAATACAGTTTACCAAAGCTAACACAATTACATATTAAAGTCCAGGCCCAGCAGTTTCAATGGGTGCGGGAGGGCGGTGGGGGTGGGATGTGTTTCAAGCATTTATGGGAAAAGGAGGCCAACTTTCCAACTCAGACTAGTATATTTATAGTGATACAAAAACTAGAGAAAGACACTACAAAGAAAATTATAAACTAATATCACTCAGGAGCATAATAAAATGAGAAGTCCTTCACAAAATATCAACAGCAAATCAAATCTGACAATATATCAATATGTTTATGTATCATGGCTAAGTGGGGTTTGTTCTTGGAATAGGAGCTTGTTATAAGATCAGAAGCCAATCAACATAATTTGTCACATTAACATATAGAAAATCTATGTGAGTATGTGAGTCAATACAGGAAAGATATTTGAAAAAAACTCAACATCCTTTTCTGATCAAAGCTTTCAGCAAACCAGGAAGAGAAGGTAATCTCAGTCTAATAAATGGTATTTGTTGAAAACTACATCTGACATTATAGTTAATGCCAAAATATTGAACACTTCTGCTGACATTGGATACAAGGTAAAGATGTCACCCTCGCCATTTGTATTAGATCCTCCTCTTTGAATTAAGACAAGAAATAGAAATAAAAGGAATGACTATTGGGAAAAAAGTAGTTAAGCTGTCTTAATTTGCAGATTACATAATTGTGTACATAGAAAAATCCTAAGGGATCTTCAAAGCAACTGCTAAGACTAATTAATTAATTATTCGGCAGAGTTAAGGATATTAGGTTAATACACAAATTTCAGTTTTATTTGTTATATGCTAGCAACAAATAATGAGAAAACAAAAAAAAAATTTTAAGTTTAATTTACAATAACATGAAAGCATAAAATAGGAATAAACATAACTAAAAGAAAAAATATGCAGGACCTCTATACTGAAAATTACAAAACTGAAGAAAGAAGCCAAAGAGCTGTCTGAGAACCATGCTGTATTCATGGATTGGAAATGTTGATATTGTAAAGAAGTCAGTCCTACCCAAATTCACCTATGGATTCAGTACAATTCAAAGTCCTAGAAGAATTTTTCAATAGAAATTGACAAGCTTATTCTAAAATTTCTTTGGAAATACACAGACCAAACACCCAAAGCACTCTTGAAAAAGGACTTGGAATAATTACTCCAGGACATTATAAAACTCCACTAATAAAGACTGGAACTTGCAGAAGAGTCAACAAATAAATCAAAGAAACAAAGAATCCAGAAATAACACATTACCAAAAACTTGGTAACTTAACACAAGTTTATCATCTCAAGGGCTTCCCTGGTCACTTAGATGATAAAAAGTCTGCTGCAATGTGGGAAGCCTGGGTTTGATCCATGGGTTTGGAAGATCCCCCGGAAAAGGTATAGGCCACCCACTCCAGTATTCTTGCCTGAAGAATTCCATGGACAGAGAGGCCTGGAGGGCTACAGTCATGGGGTTGCAAAGAATCAGACACGACTGAGTGACTAACCCTGTACTTTCACAGTTTTCAATGGTCAGGAGTTCAGGCACAGGGTGGGCTGGATCCCCCATTCAGGAGTTGATTTCCTAGTTTATTGGCTGTGGGGCAGCAGTCTCGGCTCAGCGCCCAGAGGCTGCGCTCAGATCCCCGGTCTTTCAACTCTCACAATATGCTAGCTTACTTCTTCAAAGCTGTCGGGGATTTCTCTCCAGGCTGCTCCAGGGTCTTACATGAATGACTTAGACATGAGAGTGACTGTCCCATCATATTCACAGGTCTTGCTCACATTTGGGGGCAGGAGGGAATATTATATGCGACATGTACACCAAGGAGTAAGAGTTTTGGGGGCCGTCTTAGCCATCTGCCTGCCACAATCCCTACTTCATATGATGTGCAAAAATGAAGTGAAAATGGATCAGAGGCGTGAAATAAAAACTAAAATCATGAAACTTTTAGAAGAAAGCATAGAATATCTTCATGACTTGAAGGTAGCCAAAGGTTTGTTAAGTCAATGCACTCATCATAAGATAAAGGATCAATGAGTTAGACTTCATCAGAAAGCCTTATTAAAAGTGCTCGTTAAAAGCCGCCACTAAAAAGCCAGCTATTGACTAGGACAAAGTGTTCACAAAATATGTATCTGATGAAGGAATAGTATCCAGAAAATACTTAAAACTACATTTCAACAATAAAAGGGCAAATAACACAAGAAATAAATTTGGCAGAAAAGATTCTGACGCTTCACAAAAGGTACACAAATAACCCAATAATCCCATGAAAATGTTCACCCTCACAAGTCTTCATATAATTAAGATCATTAAACATCCACCTGATGATTAAAGACTGACAACTAACTCTCCAACTATTGGTAAGAATGCAAAACAGTACAGATATTTTGGAGAAATGTTGCCCAGTTTCTTAAAGAACTAAACATGCCCCTGCCCCGTGACCTAGCAACTCCGCTGTAGAGAAATGAGAGCATTCGCGCAAACACCTGAGTATCTTCATAGCAGTTTTCTTCATCACAGCTATTCATCAGTAAAGGAACAGATAGCCTGTGGTGCAGCTACTTAGTTTTTGATACTTGCAACACTTACGGATGAATCTCAGAAACTCTGAAAAGTAAAAGAAGCAGTACAGCAAGGATTCATACTGCACAATTCCATTTATATGAAATTGTAGAACAAGTAGATTGTTGTATGTACGGAAAAGAGTCAGATCAGTGCTGTGACTGCCTCTTGGCGTGTTGGCTAGGAAGGTACATGAGTAAACTTCCTGGGGTGATGATGATGTTCTGTCATTTGATATAGTTACGTGGGTGCGTGCGTGAGTCCAAACTCAGGGAATGTATTGTCTGTCCTCATTGTATGTAAATCTTATATCAAAAGAAAAACAATAAATATTGAATTTTGTTAATCATATGCACACTGAAGATGATTTCCTGATATTTGCCATTTACTTTGGAATACGGTAAAAAATTAAAATGGACTCATGGACAGATAAGAGGAACAAATATATAAGTAAGCTTAGCAAAGCATTAATGATCATGGTGATGGTTAGACAACAATGGCTGTACTTAACGTTACTGAACTGCATACTTAAAAATGGTTAAGATGGTAAATTTTCTTACATATATTTACCATGTTAAAAAAAAAGTTAAAATAAGACATTGCTAGTAAAAATATAGTTAGTGGATTATATGGGTGTTCACTCTAAACTGTTTTGAGCTTTGCTATATGTTGGGAGAAAATTAATGCTGAGGTGGTGGGGTGCAGAATAAAGCAGAGTGGAGGGAAGCTGTCCCAGTTACCAATCAGATTCCTATTTTCCTATGAGGGAAACATTCAGCAGAGCTGAGGAAAATAAGAGTACCTCAAAGGCCAAGGGTATGTGTATTATTAATATAATACCTAATACTTTATGTTTAAAATTTCTTTTGCTTACTACTGGTAAAGACTTTAGGGACTGTCAGCTTTTTTTAAAGAAGAAAATAGTTTTATTACTTATTATGATAGTCTGAAACCATGTCACTTATCTGCATTACTTAACAGACTGTCAAAGAAGCATACAAATCCAAGTGTATCATAACCACAGGAGAAATGTCACATTACTATAACAAGACTAGCATGGAAGATTGAATTAGAAATAAATACACACAAAGGGCATAAAACCGCTTTTCAAGTTTGACTGGGCTTTCACATTAACTAGTGTTTTGCTTAATTTTAGATTTGATCTGATAACTTCTACAGACTTAAGTCTAAACTTTTTTAGTTGGAGAATTAAGTGTTTGTCAAGCATGTGGAAAATAACCAACTGGACCTAGAAGGAAAGAAAAAAGCTAAGAAACTAAAGCCAGGATTTTGCGTCTTTATCCTTTCCATCATGGCTTAGCACTACATTTATTATCTTTAATTGTATTCTTTAGATAACTTAGTTCAAAAGTTCACATTTTCAGATCCACTGATTCTGTTGGGGAAGGATAGTCAGTACCATTTTGTCTTCTGTGCTTTTAAAATCTAAAATTGAAGACATGGGGGAAGGAGATGTTAGATTATTTTAATGAATGAAAAACTCTTTCCAGACAGAATTTGAAAGGAATGCTGGCTTGAAAGGGGTTCCTACAAATTTCCTTGGCCTGCTGCCAAGTGTATGCATGACCGAAAATATGTATGTTTGTCACTGACAGAGTTTTATATTCTGTCAGTGACCCTTCTGTGCCATTCTTGAGGGAGTGTCTTTGTTAAGGATCAATCTGTAGTAGAGCAGACTATTAACCCATTTCAGCAGCCATAGAATTTGGCTCTAAGTTTATAAATGCATTATCCAATGTCTTATAACTCAAAAGTGGCTTCACTTACTATGAATTATTAACACAAACGTAACCAAAGAAAATAATCAGTGTGGACATGTCTGTATACTTTTCTTTACAGAAGTAATTATTCATATAAAAATCTTAACTGCCCAATTTCCCCATTTGTTAAATAAGTTTCGTATTGTAGTCATGAATTTTTTTTTCCTGTAGTTATTGCAGTCACTTTTAAATCTTAGAGATTTGTATTAAGAAATTTTGAAAAATTAGTGCTCAGAAGGCAGAACATGTTGTATGGATCCTTAGAGAGTTATTTTTGAAAATGAAGTTAAAGCTGATGGACTACCAAACCTTAAAATTTCTTGGCACATTCCTTTTCAGAATAAGCGTTTGAGCAGCCTTTCTTTTCTTCCTTTGAGGAGTACACTTGGGAGAGTAAAGCTTGAGAATGGCTTTGGGAATGGTTGACATTGGCATCAAACCAAGAGGTTTATCCGGTTTAGTAATAAGAGTCAATAGGCAAGGAGTCAACAAAGTTTGGGGCTGTTGTCATTGGAATTGGAAGAACCGATTTCTTTACCACTGGATATATTAGTGCCCTCTTTTGGTGTAAGAAGGTTACTGCATCCTTAAATAATATGGGCAAAAGGTGAATGTGAGTTACAGTTGCTCAGTCATGCCTGATTCTTTGCAACCTCATGGACTTTACCCTGCCAGGCTCCTCTGTCCCTGGAATTCTCCAAGCAACATTAGTTTTTAAAGTAAAAAATATGCTGAAGATTTGGAAAATTAAAGAAAGCAATGAATCACTCATAATTCTATCAGCAATATAAATACCCTTGGTTAATATAGACATTCATTGTCATATGCTTAATCTGCCATTAGCAAAATAAGATAACAGAATTTTGAGTTTGTTTACATAAACTTATACAAAGAAGCTGGAAATGGATTCTAAGAAATACTAACACAAAACTTTAAAAAGATTGAAACATAACTAGAAAAAAGTAAGGGTCTTTCAAACAAAAATAAATTTTAACCTATGTGATAATAAAGATAAAGTTATAACTGAAAAGTTAGGAAAACACTAGCTTTGTAGTTTTGGAACTTTCTTTCATTTTTTCCCAACACCCACTGTACTAGCTTGGGTCAGTACTCAGGATTTTGGAAGAGGCTCAGTTCAGTTCAGTCGCTCAGTTGTGTCCGACTCTGCGACCCCATGGACTGCAGCATGCCAGGGTTCCCTGTCCATCACCAATTCCCAGAGCTTACTCAAACTCATTTCCATCAAGTCGGTGATGCCATCCAACCATCTCACCCTCAGTCATCCCCTTTTCCTCCTGCCTTCAATCTTCCCCAGCATCAGGGTCTTTTCCAAGGAGTTCTTTCCATCAGGTGGCCAAAGTATTGGAGCTTCAGCATCCGTCCTTCCAATGAATATTCAGGACTGATTTCCTTTAGAATGGACTGGCTGGATCTCTTTGCAGTCCAAGGGACTCTCTAAAGTCTTCTCCAACACCACAGTTCAAAAGCATCAATTCTTCGGTGCTCAGCTTTCTTTGTAGTCCAGCTCTCACATCCATACATGACTACTGGAAAAACCGTAGCTTTGACTAGATGGACCTTTGTCAGCAAAGTAATGTCTCTGCTTTTTAATACGCTGTCTAGGTTGGTCATAGCTTTTCTTTCAAGGAGCAAGTGTCTTTAGTTTCATGGCTGCAGTCACCATCTGCAGTAATTCTGGAGCCCCAAAAAGTAAAGTCTGTCACTGTTTCCCCATCTATTTGCCATGAAGTGATGGGACCAGATGCCATGGTCTTAGTTTTCTGAATGTTGAGCTTTAAGCCAACTTTTTCACTCCTCTTTCACTTTCATCAAGAAGCTGTTTAGTTCTTCGCTTTCTGCCGTAAGTGTGGTGTCATCTGCATATCTGAGGCTATTGATGTTTCTCCCAGCAATCTTGATTCCAGCTTGTGCTTCATCCAGCCCGGCATTTCGTGTTATGTACTCTGCATATAAGTTAAATAAGCAGGGTGACAATATACAGCCTTGACATACTCCTTTCCCGATTTGGAACCAGTCTGTTGTTCCATGTCCAGTTCTAACTGTTGCTTCTTGACCTGCATACAGGTTTCTCAGGAGACAGGTAGTAGGTCTGGTATTCCCATCTCTAAGAATTTTCCACAGTTTGTGGTGATACACAGTCAAAGGCTTTGGTGTAGTCAATAAAGCAGAAGTAGATGTTTTTCTGGAACTCTCTTGCTTTTTCAGTGATCCAGCGGATGTTGGCAATTTGATCTCTGGTTCCTCTGCCTTTTCTAAAACCAGCTTGAATATCTGGAAGTTCACAGTTAATGTACTATTGAAGCCTGGCTTGGAGAATTTTGAGCATTACTTTGCTAGAGTTTGAGATGAGTGCAATTGTGTGGTAGTTTGAGCATTCTTTGGCATTGCCTTTGTTTGGGATTGGAATGAAAACTGACCTTTTCCAATCTTGTGGCCACTGCTGAGTTTTCCAAATTTGCTGGCGTATTGAGTACAGCACTTTCACAGCATCATCTTTTAGTATTTGAAATAGCTCAACTAGCTCACCTCCACTAGCTTTGTTCGTAGTGATGCTTCAAACATTGGAAGAGGCTAAATAAGTGTAAATGTTAGCTGCCCAATTGTGTCCAACTCTTCGCCACCCCGGCTCCTCTGTCCATGAAATTCTCCAGGCAGGAATACTGGAGTGGGTTGCCGTTTCCTTCTCCAGGGCTCCTGTTGGGGCAATTAGAATTGGATGCCTCAAGTCTAAGGGAGCCCCCCAGCTATGTTCATTATCATTGGAAGAGACTAGCCAAGGCTTAATTCTGTCTCAGATAGTGTACTAGAGTGGCAGTTTGTTAGCCACTGACTCTCAGTTAGGACCCTATTTTCCTGGGAATTGATTCCAGAAGGTAGGCTTTGCCAGGCCATGGTGTTTGAGTGTAAGGATGAGGGAGAAGGAGAAATGAGCCCTATTTCTGTATGTGGATTACTGCTTGGAGGGTAGAATAAGTGGGTTCGAGGTGTTCTAAAATGCCTGTAGGTGACATCTTTTTTTCTCCTGGCTTTAGGTTTCCACCTCTAGTTCGGTACCTCTCATCTATGCCAGCTCAGTCTGCCCTGTAGACCCACCTGTCACGTTGCGTTTACCTCCTACCCTCTGCTTCCCTCTAACTTTTTACACACCATGCTCTTTATGTAATTAGTGCTGACAGTGCAACTCCTTTTTCATAGGAAATTTAGCAACAGAGAGAAGAAAAATCTTTATTTCTTTGTAACAGATATTAACTTTAGCTCTTAATTTTCCATTTTAATGGTAGTAGGGATTGGCAGTCAAATGAATAATAATAATAGCAAACATTGTATTACTACCTAATCAGTAGTGTTCTGAGCACTTCTACTCATTAACCCAATTAATGCAGGCAACGTCAGTATAAACCAGATACTGTACTTACTGTTCCATTTTGCACATGAGAGACCCAAGGCACAGAGAGATTGTGTCTGGCTCAGAATCACACAGCTAGTAAATGTAAGAGGATGAAAACCAGGCAGTCTGGAGCAGGGTTTGTTCTTGGGTATACTGACTCTAAAGCTGGGGATAAAGTGTGTCATCAGGTGGGGATCTGGAGCCAAGTGGAAGCCAGGAGGCATGAAGGGGCTCCAAAGAGAAAGCTAGAGTAATCCCTAAAATAAGTGCTGCTTGTTTCAGTATCGTACCTAAAGCTGGGTCTAACTAATGCCTTTCATAATCATCTCTGATGTCGCCTTTAGCATCCAGGACCATAGGTTGCTCCTCTGAATAACACAGTAACCAGATTGCTAGAGCAAAGTTTCCTTTGTCGGTAATTTTTAAATAAAATTTAATCTTTGTAAGTATGTATACATTTGTTGTTTATAAATCATACTTCTGAGTAGTTTAAGGGGTTGGGAAACTTATTTATCAGACATTTTTGCTTATAGACAATATAGAGGTAAGCTTGGGCTGGTTGGAATATTATGAAGTCTGAATTCATAGTAGAAGACTTCAAATTAAAAAGGCTTTACTGTTCACTATTCTTCCTTTTCCTCTGATTCTGTCTCATGAATCATTGCTAAGTTTTTAATTTGTTAGAATAACCACTTGAAGATCAAAAGGAATGGTCATTTAACTTAAAAAAATAAAACTTGTTATTGTGGCTTAATTGCTGTGCAATAAGTTACACATATTTAAAGTAGATAACTTGGTAAGTTTTGACATATGCCTACACCTGTGAAGCTATTAGTGCAGTCAAGACAGTGAACAACTGCAGCACACAGAAATCTCATTGCTCCCTTTTTTTAATCTCTCCCTCCTGCCAGGCAGCCATTCATCTACCTGCTGTCACTAGAATGGTTTGCATTTTCTAGAATTTTATATATATATGGAATCATAAAGTATGTACTATTTTGAGATTCATCCATGTTGATGAGTGTATTACTGAGTAATTTTCTACTACTGAGTAATTTTCTATTGTATGGATATACCATTTGTTGACAGACACTTGGGTTGTTTTCAATTTTTGCTGAAGTTTTGGATTTTCAGTTTTGCTAACTTATTTTATAAATAAAGCTGCTATGAACATCCATGTTTCATCTTTATGTGGACACAACATATTCTTTCCTCTTGGGTAAATACTTATAAGTGAAATGGCTGTATCATAGGATAATTGATTTAACTTTGTAAGAAACTGCCAAAATTTTTTTCCAAAGTGGTTTGCATTACTTTATATACCAGCCAGCTGTGTATGAGAGTTGTGGTTCCTCCGTATACTCACCAATATTTGTTGTAGTCAGTCTTTTAAGAGTAGACATCATGACAGGTACATAGTAGGCTCTTATTGTGGTTTTAATTTGCATTTCCCTAATGACTGATGGTGTTATGGTGTTAACTATCTTTTAATGTGTTTACTTGCTATCCACATATCTTCTTTGATGAAGTCTGTTCAGATTTTTACTAGTTTTTATTGTGTTTGTTTTTGAGAATGTGTGTGTGTGTGTGTTACACAAACATTCTGTATACAAGTTGTTTATCGGATATATTCTTCAAAGAATACTTTCTTCAGTCTGTGGCTTATCTTTTTATTCTTTTAACAATGTCCTTCAAAAAGAGCAGAAGTTTTAAATTTTGATGAAGTATGGTTTTTAAAGTTTTTCCTATTATGTATCAAATTGATGTATATAAGAAATTTTTCACAGTTCAAGGTCACAGAGATTTTTGTTTGATTTCTTCTAGTAGTTATATAGTACTAAGTTTTATATTTAAGTCTGTGATCCTTCTGTGTTAATTTTTAGGTATCATGCAAGGTATTGATAAAAGTTTGGAGGTTTTTGCATATGTATATTCTATTGTTCTGACACCATTTGTTAAAGACTCAGTTCTACCATGAATGGTCTTCTGCTTAGTCACTCAGTTGTGTCTGACTCTGCGACCCCATAGACTGTAGCCCACCAGGCTCCTCTGTCCTGGGAATTCTCCAGGCAAGAACACTGGAGTAGATTGCTATGCCCTCCTCCAGGGGGTCTTCCCAACCCAGGGATTAAACCCAGGTCTCCTGCATCGCAGGCCGATTCTTTACAGTCTAAGCCACCAGGGAAGCCTGTCTCAGCTGAGACAGGGAACTGTCTTAGCAGCTTTGTCAAAAAATAGTCTGACCTATTTCTGAACTTTGTAGACAGTCTTATTGCTCTGTTGTGTCTTTAAACCAGTGCTATACTGTCTCGATAGTGGTAGCTTTATACAACCCTTGAAATCAGGCAGTGTTAGTCTTCTAACTTTATTCTTCAAATTTGTTTTGGCTCTTTTAGGTCCTTCACATTTCCATAGGAATTTTAAAATCAGTTTGTCTATTTCTATTTTTTAAAAAACCTACTGAAATTTGGACTAGAATTACTTAGAATTATAGATAAATTAACAATTTAGCAATTTTGAGTCTTCTAAGCCATGTAAACAATGTTGTTGTTTTTCAGTTGCTAAGTCATGCCCGTCTCTTTGTGACCCCATGAACTGCAGCACACCAGGCTTCTCTGTTCATCACTGTCCCCCTGAGCTTGCTCAAACTCATGTCCATTGAGTCAGTAATGCCATCCAACCATCTCATCCTCTGTCACGCCCTTCTCCTCTTGCCCTCAATTTTTCCTAGCATCAGGGTCTTTTCCAGTGAATCGGCTCTTCATCAGGTGGCCAGAGTATTGGAGTTTCAGCATCAGTCCTTTCAAGGAATATTCAGGATTGATTTCCCTTGGGATTGACTGGTTTGATATCCTTGCTGTCCAAGGGACTCTGGAGAGTCTTCTCCAGCTCCACAATTCAAAAGTGTCAATTCTTCAGTGATCAGCCTTCTTTATGGACCAACTCTCATATCCATACATGACTACTGGATGGACCTTTGTCTGAAAGTGATTGCCCTGCTTTTTTAATACACTGTCTAGGTTTGTTGTAGCTTTTCTTCCAAGGAGGAAGCATCTTCTTTTAATTTCGTGGCTGTAGTCACCGTTATGTGTTGATTTTGGAGCCCAAAAAAATGGAGTATGACGTATTCCCCATCTGTTTGAAAACAACATAGCTTTCCATTAATTTAGGTCATCATTAGTTTCTCTCAGCAGCATTTTATAGATTTCAGTGTACAGGTCTTATACATCTCTTGTCAGATTTATGCCTAAGTATTTCGTATTTTCATGCCATTTTAAATGGTGCTTTTAGCTCAGTTTCTTATTGGTTAATACTAATTCATGGAAATATAATTAATTTTGTATCCTGCAACGTTGCTAAAATTTATTAGGTTTTTTGTAGATTCCATCAGATTTTCTATATAGGCAACATGCCATCTGTGAATAATGACAGTTTTACTTCGTCCTTTCTAGTTTAATGGCTTTTAATTTCTTTTTCTTGATTTACTGTGCTGGCTAAAGCCAGTAGAAGTAGTAAGAGAGAATATCCTTGCCTTCTTTCATTAAATATGATGTTAGCTCTAGATTTCTTGCAGATTATTTTTATTAACTAAAGGAAATGCCCTTCTGTAACCTCATTTGCTGAGAAGTTTTATCAGAAGACATATTGGATTTTATTTTTCCATATCTCTTAAGATGATCATATGGTTCTTTAGTTTGTTGATGTGGTAAATTATATTGACTGATTTATGAACACTAAGTCTTACATTTTTGCAAAAAAAAAACTTGGTTATGATATACTCTTTTTTAAGTGTTACTTATATTTGGCTGTGCTGGTCTTTGTTGCTGTGTGGGCTTTTCTCTAGTTGCGGTCAGCAGGGGCTGCCCTCTCGTTGCAGTGTGAGGGCTTCTCATGCGGTGGTTTCTCTTGTTGGGCAGCATGGGCTCTAGGGCATGTGGGCTTTAGTAGCTGCAGCATGTGGACTCGGCAGTTGCAGCTCACAGGCTCAGGAGTTGTGGCACTTGGGCCCAGTTGTTCCATGGCATGTGGGACCTTCCCAAATCAGGAATCGAACCCATGTCTCCTGCATTGGCATGAGGATTCTTTACCACTGAGCCACCAGGGAAGCCCTATCTATTTCTTGAGTGAGCTTTGATGGTCTGGTCATTGGAGAATTTGTCCACTTCCATCTAAATTTTCTAGTTTATTGGCATAACATTGATCCTAATATCCTCTTATTTTTTTAATGTCTTTAGAATCTGTAGCAATGTCACCTCTCTGATTCCTGATATTGGCAATTTATGTATTCTTTCACTTTTTCTTGATCAGCCTAGCTAGAGTTTTATCTATTTTATTGGTATTCTCAAAGAACCAACTTTGGTTTCATTGATGTTTCTGTTATCTGTTCATTGACATTTGCTCTGGTTTTTATTCTTTCCTTTCTTCTGTTTAGTTGGTATTCAATTAGTTCTTCCCCTAGCTTTTTAAGGTTGAAAATGAAATCACTGATTTCTCATCTTTCTTCACTTATAATATAGGCACTTAGCTGGACACCACAGATTTTGATTTTCATTCAGTTCAAAATACTTTGTAATTTCCCTGTTGATTTTTTCCTTTGGTCTATGAGCTGTTTAGAAGCATATTGTTTAGTTTATACAAAGTTTATCATTGGTTTTCTCAGTATCTTTCTGTTATTGTTTCTGATGTAATTACCTTATAGTCAGAAAACATGAAAGTGTCTTGAATCCTTTTCAAGACCCAGAGTTAAGTTTATCTTGGTAAATGTTCTACATGTACTTGGAAAGAATGTATGTTCTGTTAAAAGTGTAGAGTGTTCTTTTGAATGTCAAATTGGTTGATAGTGTTTACGTCTTATGTCCCTGTTTATTTTTTGTCGACTTATTCTGCCAGTTACTGAGAGAGGAATGGTGAAATCCCTGACTATAATTACAAGTTTGTCTCATTTCTTTTTTTTAATACCTTTATTGAGATATAACTCATATACTATACAATTCATCCGTTAAGGTTTACAACTAAATAATTTTTTCCATCACCACTGTCCAGTTTTAGAATATTTTAGTCCCCCACAGAAGAGAAACCTCATACCCATTAGCAGTCATTTCCCATTTCTAATCAGCACCAGTTCAGTTCAGTCGCTCAGTTGTGTCTGACTCTTTGCAACCCCAGTGGACTGCAGCACGCCAGGCCTCCCTGTCCATCACCAACTCGCGGAGTCCACCCAAACCCATGTCCATTGAGTCAGTGATCCCATCTAACCATCTCACCTCTGTCATCCCCATCTCCTCCCGCCTTCAGTCTTTCCCAGTATCAGGGTCTTTTGCAATGAGTCAGTTTCACATCAGGTGGCCAAAGTACTGGAGTTTCAGCTTCAGCATCAGTCCTCCCGATGAATATTCATTCAGGGCTGATTTCCTTTTGGATGGACTGGTTGAATCTCCTTGCAGTCCAAGGGACTCTCAAGAGTCTTCTCCAACACCGCAGTTCAAAAGCATCAATTCTTTGGCACTCAGCTTTCTTTATAATCCAACTCTCACATCCATACATGACTACTGGAAAAACCATAGCTTTGACTAGACAGAACTTTGTTGGCAAAGTAATGTCTCTGCTTTTTAATATGCTGTCTTGATTGGTCATAACTCCATCACCACAGCCCTAAACCACCACTCATTTACTTTCTCTCTTTACAGAGTTGCAGATGTTTTATGTAAACGTAGTCATACAATATGTGGGGTTTTGTAATCGGTGTGTTACAGTTGACATAATGTTTCCACATTTTATCTATGTTATAGTATATAGTATTGGAATGTCATTCCTTTCTTTGGCCAAATAATAATTACATTGTGTAGATGTACTCATTTTATTTGTCCATTCATCAGTTGATGGATGTTTAAAGTGTTTCTACGTTTTCCATGTTATGAATAATGCTTCTGTAAACACTGTTATACATAAATTTTCGTATTTTATGTTTATATTTCTCTTGCATATTTGCTTAAGAGTGGAATTCCTGGGTCATATAATAACTATGTTTAACTTTCTGAGGAACTGCCAAATTGTTTTCCAAAGCAGTTGTACCATTTTTCATTCCCACTGGGAATGCATGAGGTTTCTCCACATCCTTGCCAACGTTTGTTATTATATTTTTTATTATAGCCAATTTAGTGGGCTCATCGTGGTTTTGATTTACATTTCACTAATGACTAATGATGTTAAGCCTCTTTTTATATACTTATTGGCCATTTGTGTATCTTGGAGAAATGGCTGTTTGGATCCTTTCTCATTTTTTTTTTTCTTTTTTTCATTTAGGCTGTTCTTTTTATTATTGAGTTGTAATTTCTTCCTATCTATATTTTGGACACAACCCTATTAGAAAAATAATTTGAAAATATATCCTCTTATTCTATGAGTTTTCTTGTCATTTTCTTGGTACTATTTATAACACAAAGGTTTTTAATTTTGATATAGTCCGGTTTATCTTTTTGTTCCTTTTTTTTCTTTTGGTGTACTGGAGTTGGTTGCCAAGGATCAAACTTGGGTCTCCTGCATTGCAGAAAGATTCATTACCGTCTGAGCCACCAGGGAAGCCCAGTTTATCTTTTATGTGTGTGTGTGTGTGTGTGTCATTTGTGCTTTTGGTATTGTATCTCAGAAACCATTGCCTAATCCAAGATGACAAAGATATACTCCTGTTTTTTCTTTCAACAGTTTTAAGATGCTTTTGATTTTCTTTTCTTTTTTCTGCCATGCTGCATGGCATGTGGGATCTTAGTTCCCCAACCAGGGGTCAAACCTGTGCCCACTATGGAGGCAGTTGGAGTGTAGGGTCTTAAAAACTGGACCTCCAGGGAATTTCCACTTTCAGTTTTCTGAAACAATCATTTCATATCTTTTCCTCACTCTATAAGCCATTGTCACCCCCCTGCCCCAATTCTAGATGATGACCTCATCCCCCTTTTGTTGAGAAAACAGAAACATTCAGAAGGGAGTCCCTCCTCTTCCATTCTTCAGATCTGTGAATGGGCCTGTCTCTCTTCATCCTCTTCAAGGTTACCCCCCTCCACCTGGACTCTGCTCCATCCGTTCCTTCTCCAGGACCTTCACTGCTTCTGCTCCCTGTCTTCAGTCTCTCCTTGTTTGTGACTAAAGCAAGTTTTATAAGCATACTTTAGTGTGTCCCGTCTTTGAAAACCCTTGGCTCCAGATATCTCTACTCCCCTTCATACCCATACTTCTTAAGCGTTTTCTCTCCCATTGCCTCCATGTCTCACCAGTAATTGCTCTTCAACCCCCTCCAGCTAATCACTGAGCCAGTCTGATCAGAAACCAGCGATCTCCATGTTGTTAAGTCCAAGGTGACTTTTTCCCTTTTTCAGCCTCAGCAGCCAGTTTGCGCACACTTCTCCACAAAGCACTCCTTTCTCAGCTTCTGTGACTCGATACTCTCCTAGTTATCCCCACTTCCTTGGGTATTTCCTTCTGCAGCTCCTCTACTTTTACTCAGCTACTAAATATTGGAGCACCTCAGAATTAAGACTGGGCCTTCTTCCCTGTAAACTAGGTAACCTTATCCATTTTCATGACTTCATGTTATTTGTGTGCTCGTGGTTTCCATATGTGCATCTCCAGCTCAGGCCTGTCCTGTGTGCTCCATACTCGTAGATCTGACCACCTTCTCTATGTATATCTCTAGACATCTATCCAGAACTAACATGCTCTCTACTCTGCTTTTTCTCATCTCAGTAAATGACACCACATCCATCCATTTGCTCAAGCCCCCAAACTAGGTCTTGTCCATGTTTATTTCCCTCTGTCACCTCCCACATCAGTTCATCATCAAATTCTGACTGTCCTGCCTCCCAAATATAGTCTGTGTGTCCTCTCTGCTCCATCCTGACCTAATCTAAACGCCCATCATCTCTGACTTGAACCCCTGTGTTAGCCTCCTAGGGAGTCTCTCTGCCTGTACTCTTGCCCCATCCCAGTCCATTTTCATCAGAGAAGCCCATTATAGGTTTGACAGTGGTTATCATTGTAGGTTTGACTATTTCTTGCCACAGTTTTCATGAGTAAGGGAGGTTTTATCTAATTTGCACCAAGGTAGATTTGCATCTAGGCTAGCATTTTTATGCCTTTTCCCTTCTCTGATACATCAAGGTCTTTTTCTGTCTAGGCCCCAGCATTATCCTCTAAGCTTTTCTTTCTTTCAAATATTTCAGACTTAAAGAACTCAAACAAAAAAAACTGCCATATAACCTTTGCGCCTAAGGAGTCTCTCTGCCTGTACTCTTGTCCCATCCTAGTCCATTTTCTTCGCACTTTAGCTTCAGTCTTTCCAATGAATATTTAGGAATGATTTCCCTTAGGACTGACTGGTTTGAACTCCTTGCAGTCCAGGGGACTCTAAAGAGTCTTCTCCAACACCACACAGTCCCAAAGTATCAATTCTTCAGCGTTCACCCTTCTTTATGGCCCAGCTCTCATATCCATACATGACTACTGGAAAACCATAGCTTTGACTAGACGGACCTTTGTCAGCAAAATAATGTCTCTGCTTTTTAATACACTGTCTAGGTTTGTCCTAGCTTTTCTTCCAAGGAGCAAGCGTCTTTTAATTCCATGGTTGCAGTCACCATCTACAGTGATTTTGAAGCCCAAGAAAATAAAGTCTGTCACTGTTTCCATTGTTTCCCCATCTATTTGCCATGAAGTGATGGGACCAGATGCCATGATCTTAGTTTTTTTTTAACATTGAGTTTTAAGCATACTTTTTCACTCTCTTTCACCTTCATCAAGAGGCTCTTGAGTTCCTCTTCGCTTTCTGCCATAAGGGTGGTGTTATCTGCATATCTGAGGTTATTGACATTTCTCACTGCAGTCTTGATTCCAGCTTGTGCTTCATCCAGCCCAGTACATTTCTCATGATGTACTCTGCATATAAGTTAAATAAGCAAGGTGGCAATATACAGCCTTGACGTACTCCTTTCTCAATTTGGAACCAGTCCATTGTTCCCTGTCTGGTTCTAACGTTGCTTCCTGACCTGCATACAGGTTTCTCAGGAGGCAGGTAGGGGGTCTGGTATTCCCATCTCTTTAAGAATTTTCCACAGTTTGTGGTGATCCACACAGTTAAAGGCTTTAGCACAGTCAGTGAAGCAGAAATAGATGTTTTTCTGGAATTCTCTTGATTTTCCTATGATCCAGTGGATGTTGGCAATTTGATCTCTGGTTCCTCTGCCTTTTCTAAATCCCGCTTGAACACCTGGAAGTTCTCGGTTCACGCACTGTTGAAGCCTGCCTTGCGGAATTTTGAGCATGGCTTTGCTAGCGTGTGAGATGAGTGCACTTGTGTGGTAGTTTGAGCATTCTTTGGAATTGGAATGAAAACTGACCTTTTCCAGCCCTGTGTCCATTGCTGAGTTTTCCAAATTTGCTGGCATACTGAGTGCAGCATTTCAACAGCATCCATCTTTGAAAGGATTTTAAATAGCTCAGCTGGAATTCCATCACCTCCACTAGCTTTGTTCATAGTGAGGCTTCCTAAGGCCCCCATGTCAAGTTACCTTTGGTTTTATAGTCTGTTGAACCAACTGTTGACAATTTATAAGCCCGTTTTGCTTAATTTAGTCAACAGTTTTCAAGCTTTTCCCAAAGTTGCTCTACCGAAACATTTAAAGTAGATGACACTTTATTCCATTGTACTTGAGTGGCCATGACTAAAAACTAAGTTTCTAAGTTTCTATAAACCTGTCTAGAAACCAGAAAAACCTTTGGCAGTGTGAATCATCATCCTGGATATAATTTGATATCTCCTTGATTTTTATTTAGTCTTAAGGAGGGGTGCACCTGTAACCGCATGCTAGTGTAAGGCTTGTCAGGTGTGCAGAACACTGAGTGAACAGCCTCGGCCTTGGGACTCGTGAGAGGTCATCTAACTTAAGCTCCCTTTTCTGTTGGCAGTGCACGACTTGATTTTCTGGCGAGATGTGAAGAAGACTGGCTTTGTCTTTGGCACCACGCTGATCATGCTGCTGTCCCTGGCAGCTTTCAGTGTCATCAGTGTGGCTTCTTACCTCATCCTGGCTCTTCTGTCTGTCACCATCAGCTTCAGGGTCTACAAGTCTGTCATCCAAGCTGTACAGAAATCAGAAGAAGGCCATCCATTCAAGTGAGTTGAAGTATCATAAGTAATGCTCTACAATTTAGGGAAGGGTTTGCAGAGGCTGGTCTGATCCAAATCAGACCTGATTAGAAATCAAGAATTATAGGGCCTAATGCGGCTGATCAGTGGCATGAAATGTCAACTTGAGACTACTTTATGAAGTGACCAAGTTAGGAGCCAGGAACTTTTTGACAAACTAGAGGTTCATCTAAAGGAACTGTCTGAATTCCTGGCAGGATCACCCTGCAGAGAAAGCAGAGCGTCTGGACAGCACTCAGTTAGATGGGGTCCCAGGTACATGTTTAAGCCCCACATGGTTAATACTTAACAACAGCCTCGGAATGTTGTTGTTGAGGATCCATTCTTGGCAGCATCAGAACTCGGTGTGGATATCCTTGGTTTTATTACTGGTTTCCTTCCTATCTCTCCTTAACACCAGGGGCAAGTCGTGATGAAGTCAGCAGGTAATGTGTTTGCAGAATCCAGGTCTTAGCTTTTCCAGCTGTGCTATGACTTTAACAAACGTTTTCCTCGCTCCTTTCCTCTTGAAAGTCTTGGCCCGTAAAAATTTTTAACATCAACAAATGGCAGTACTTTATTATTTTCAAATGGCAGGTTTTTAAAAACCCCTTAGCATGGAAAAAGAAGTATTTCTGTGATCTCTCAGAACTATGACAGAATAGGAGTCTAGCTGCAGCTTCGGTCCTTGTGTTTTCTCCTGGTGAAAATAGAAGGAATAATTCAAGCTATATATGGCATTTAAAAAGTTACTTGCAAATTAGTTTTAACAAATCAGTAGTTGTTGATTGATTGAGTGGATAAATTTTACTGTTTTGCCACAAGCTGCAATGTAGAAGTTGTTGGGGTTTTTTCTCCTTTCACATGTTGCTGTTATAGATTTATAAAATGTGTTTTGCTGGGTTGTATTAATTACAGCATCTAATTTTTATAACCTTTGTGTTTGATAGTAAATATTTCCTTAATAAACAGGAAAGAAAAACATGCCTATTACTCTTCTGATTTTTCCTGCAAGACTGTAGGCTGTTTGAGGCAGAAGCAGTTTTATTTTTCTGATATCCCTACACCTAGCGGAGGGTCTGGTACTCATGGGCACTCAGTAAGAGCCGAGTGAATGAACAGATTATGAACAGGTGGTTACATCTCAGAACAGAACCCCAGGTCTTTGTGTTTTTTTAACAAATATTTGATAATGCTTCCTTTATCATTTTGAAATGAAATTCATAGATAATATTACTGGTAAGCAATTTTTTAAACTGATCATAATTATAAGGAGTGATAAAATAGAAAGTCATTGACAATAAAACAATAAGCATTTCAGTCAATATTTTAATTTCTTTGCAATAAATATACCAAAAAAAAAAAACTAAAGATACTTTAGATCAGATACTTGCATGTACATTTATAATCTCCCTTACAGATGTGATTTTCCAAAATGGCAAAAAAAATCTTAATAAGGTTTCAGCATAAACAAAATACAGTTTTAGACAATTCTAGATATGTTAAAATTGTGGGGAAAATACTTTGTTTTTATGTGTTCTGGGCTCTTGATAATTATAAATAGGTTTACCTTCATGAATATCCTATGAGATAGTAAAAGTTATGCAGGACATTGGGCAGTTCTTTATTGTACACGACCGTCCCACACTGCGGACATGAGGCAGCTTTGCCTCTACCTACCAAATGACAGTCATGTCCCCACCCCACCCCGTGTTAGCAAAAACTGCCTCTGCAGATTTCTCACACCCTTCAGGGGATTTCACTCTCTGAAGAACTTCTGTGCTAAGAGAAGGAGATCATCTCCTGCCATGTCAAATGTGTGACTGTTGTTTCTTCTTCTGGAAGAGCCTACCTGGATGTCGACATCACTCTGTCCTCAGAAGCTTTCCATAATTACGTGAACGCTGCCATGGTACACATCAACAGGGCCCTGAAACTAATCATTCGTCTCTTTCTGGTGGAAGATCTAGTTGATTCCTTGAAGGTTAGTTGCCTCTATACATTTTGGTGGTGAGGCTGAGGAAAACCAGGGACTGATTTTCAAAGGAAAGGCAATAAATAAGGTTTTATCAGACAAAAAAGCAAAATGTATGCTTGTCTCAGTCGATCTATAAAAATGGAAGTAGGAGTGGTAAAGAAGGTACTTTCTGCACTGGGAGAACTAACATCAGAATAAGGATAATGTATGTAACTGATAGAAATGCAGTTACAGTCTGTTTGGGGGCCTGAGAGAACCACTGAATTCTCTTATGCACCCTCAAATGTATAATAGAAATGAGGTAACCTTCATCTTGAAATTATTAATGGCATACATCACTAAATTTATGAGGACTTAGCTAGAAAAGAATAACATCAAATAACCTGAATTTTTTAAGATCCCCTGGAGGAGGGCATGGCATCCCACTCCAGTATTCTTGCCTGGAGAGAGGAGCCTGGTGGGCTACAGTCCATGGGGTCGCAAAGAGTCAGACACAACTGAGTGACTAAGCACAACCCAACCTGCATTTTGCATTATGATTACTCCTGCTTAACCCTCTGATGTTGGCCTTCATAGCTTGCTGTCTTCATGTGGCTGATGACCTATGTTGGTGCCGTTTTCAATGGGATCACCCTTCTGATTCTTGGTAAGGTGGCAAGGAAAATGTCTTCAGGCTCTATGAAGTAGTTGGTAAGAGTAAGAGCAAAGAGCTCCGCATGGCTCCAGTCCTTTCACACTGGCCCAGCCTTTAACATCCATGAAGACCTTGACTAGATATCGGAGGAACCTGTGTTTGTGGGCACAGGTTTATTAAATGGTCCCACCTATAAAGAAACATCCAGACAACTAGAGATAAAGGAGCGTTGTCTAGATTTGGTTTAAATATGAGGATCTTCATAATTTGGAAATTATTTGTGGTACAAGAGGGAAGCCTGTATACCTGTATCTAACTGTCCTTAATTGAGAGCTCTAGCCAGGATTTCTCATATTGATGAAGTTCTGTGTTTCCCTGTATTTCATGAAGAAAAATATCGCTGTTACTTGAGACTTTGTCTCACACTTACACTTGCCATGTCTCCTGGTTCTGTCTTACAGCTGAACTGCTTGTTTTCAGCGTTCCAATTGTCTATGAGAAGTACAAGGTAAGTGAGCGTTTGTTTTGAATCAGATATGGCAGTTAATGTATGACTTAGTTATACATTAGTTCTTTTTTATTCTTAGTTCTTTTTTTATTTCTTTTATTTATTTGGCCACATCAGATCTTTAGTTGCGGCATGTGGGATCTAGTTCCCTGAACCAGAGTTGAACCCCGGCCCCCTGCATTGGGAGCACAGAATCTTAGCCACTTGACCACCAGGGAAGTCCCTAGTTCATTTTTTAGACATTGAAAGTTCATAGCAATCTTTCTGTAGCCGTTTTTGCCGTCTGATTTTGTAAGTCAACTGTCTACAAGAAACTGGTAACTGGTTTCCTCTAAGAAGTGAAACTGAATGTCTAGAAAAGATAAGGGTAGAGAGGGAATTTACTGTGTTACCATGCTGTGTGCCTTTTGAGTTTTATCAAATGGATCTGTTCCCCAAAAAAAGTTGAAAAAATGCTTAAATAAAAGCTGGTGTCTGAGAAGAAACAAACTATTAAAAGAGTTGTGGGAATCCATCAGTGTGAACAGATGTCTGCATTGTAGAGTGGTTTATACCGAATGTACTGGATGCTGTGAAGTTATTCTTGATAGATTGTTGTCATTCATCTGACTTGATTCATGGCTTTTTGGTATTAAATGAATTAGTCTCACCAGGACTCAGAACATATTTGTGTTTACTGATTATAGATTAGACGCATGGTTTCTGGTATTGAGAAAATGGTTAAACTACACCAAAGAATCTTAGCTTCAGGAAAATTGTTAATCTGTGTGTTGCCACAACTGAATGACTTTTCTTCCTTAAAGACCCAGATTGATCACTATGTTGGCATCGCCCGCGATCAGACCAAGTCGATTGTTGAAAAGTGAGTATGCTTAGCTTCCACATTTCATCATGACATGAGCTTTTTTCCCCCCAATTATTTTTGGTCTCCTATGTAAAATGCTAATGCCAAAGAAAGTAATTTTTATCCTGGGGAAAAGGAAAAGCTTGGTTAATGGTTTCATTTTACTAGAAATTATTTCATCTGCTCCTTTGTAAAGCATTCTTTGTATCTTAAACTGAAAAGGATAAAGAGTTAGGACCACTCTGCCTTTTTGAACTGGTTTTTAAATGTTTATGGTTGTTTACTCACCTTGATTTATTTCCACAAATTCAATATTAAGCCAAACTCTTCCTTTCCTTTTCAGAAATAAAAGTTGTAGTAAATAAATATACTAAAGCTCAAAACTACCTCTTTTCTACGACTACAGATCCTTCTGTTTTAATCAGTTTCATATTTAAATCAAATAATAAAATATTGGTAGAATTTTTATGGCTCCCTATATCAAGGAACTATAAGTTCATATTTTTCCATATTTTCTTCAGATACTCTTTTAAGAAACAAAGCATCGCAAGCAGTTAAATTCTCTTTGTGCCCACCCCGCCTCTAACTTTGGTATGAGGAAACCTTATCTATACCCAGACAGCCCAGACTTAATGCCTTGATCTTTACCTACTTTTTTGCTTAGGTAGACATTGGAGCTAAAGCCCAGCAAGGGCAGTTCACACAGATTTGTATATGGTTGTTGCTCATTGCTGTAGAGCACAGCCAGCAGGCAGTGTGCTTACATGTACCTCATTCTCTGGCATCCCCAGTGAAGGGAGCCAGGAGGTTTGGGCACGAAAGAGGCCAGGCAGCAGGCTCAGCGGCAGGGAGCGGGTGGGTCTTGGGGTACTCTTTCTTCAGCTCATCCCAGGCCAGACTCAGCCCCTGCCTTTTCATCTAGAGGAAGCCCGGTGAAGCTGGGAGGTTGTTCACATGACACTACAAAGTCCAAGAGTCGTCTTCTAGGATCAGTGTGAAAACAAAAATCTAGAACTAACATTGATATTTTCACTCTTTTTTTCTTTCCTTTTCCCAATAGGATCCAAGCAAAACTCCCTGGAATCGCAAAAAAAAAGGCAGAATAAGTACATGGAAACCAGAAACGCAACAGCTACTAAAACACCATTTAATAGTTATAACGTTGTTACTTGTACTATGAAGGAAAATGCTCAGTGTCAGCTTGAGCCTGCATTCCAAGCTTTTTTTTTTTTAATTTGGTGTTTTCTTCCCTCCTTTCCCTCTACCCTCAGTATCAAGCACAAGAATTGCTGGACTTGAAAAAGAAAATCTTAGAAATATCTGGATCAATATTCTGGAGTTAAAAAAGAACTGATATCTTAGAAAACCCAAAAGAATAAGGAAAGTCAAATTAATAGGATAAATCAGTACCTTAATGATGGTGGAGCTTTTACCTATAACTTGAAAGGAGCAGGAAAATTGGAGGTAAAGGAGAAAATGAAAAATAAAACACATCTCTTGGGTTCTTTTATCCAAATTTCAAGGACTAGTCAGTCTTCTGTAGCTTCCCATCATAGTTTTGCCCTTATTTTTAAGTTAAGAAATAATGATTAACTTATGAAGAAATTATCTGGGGACAAGAATGGGATTCCTTCCCTTGTTTTTTTTTTTGTTGTTGTTGTTTTGTTTTGTTTTGTTTTGCAGTCCTCTGATCCCATCTTCCTGCCCCACAATGTGAGCAGCTACTCCTAATCTTCTTCTTCATTTAATGACATAACTTTCAACTCTGTGAATAACTTATAGTTGATAGTGATGATCCCTGATTCCCAGAATACCATCTGATAACCAAGAAGGGAGATGGAAGGTCGGATGGAGGAGGAGTACACGGGAGCACTGGTGTGACTCCTGCGTGTCCTTAGGAAGGAAACGCTCCACCACGTGGGATGGTGGCGTCTGTGTCATTTCTTCTGGACGCCAGTTCTGAGCTGTAGTTTAAGAGCTTATTCCTGAATGTGCTTTCCTCCCTCTTTCCTACCCTCGAGTTTAATAAATATGGTTGTACTTTTCTTATTATAAAATAAATGTCTGTAACTGCTGTACACTGCTGTAAACTTGTTAGAGAAAAAAAATTAACCTGCACGTGGGCGCCTCCGTTATTGAGTTATTGTAATCCTGTCTCAGTCTGTGGCGGGGGAACATTCTCAAGAGGGGAACTACAGAAACACAAAGGCCTTTTTCTCTTTTCCCTACACACTCCATCTTTAACCTGTGCTCATCATTGTACCCTGAGGACCAAAGCTGAGCTGGCTTGAGAGGAGACTGTACCTGTGGTTAAGACACCACAGGTGAGTGTAGGGAGGTGCGCTTTGTGGTTCCGGTGGAGCTTTAACTTAGAGGCTAGCTTATTGGGCGTGCGTTTGTTTGAGGGTTCCTTCCATTTTCAGGCACTTAAGATGCCTTAGCACCTGTACCGTGGCGCAGGGTCCTCCTTTTGAGAGTGTTTTCCAAGAAGCTTTAGGTAGGGTGACCAGGCAGGGCCAGGTTGTGTTGGCGGGCTCCATGCACAATTAAAAAACAATAAAACAGTTCACTTTGATATCAGATGGAGGGCATTTGGGAATCTTTGATTCCCACTTGAGACTTAGTCTTCCTCCCCTTCCAACATGAAGATTCAGTAAACTTGAAAGAAAATCATCTGTGAATTCCTTCAGGTTGTAACTGACAGTCGTGATAATCTAGATGGTATATGCACTGGTGACTTTAAAGTAAGGGCTATAATCTTTGACGGTCCCAAAGCAGTGCAGCTCTGTAGAAGGTAGTTGAAAGACATTTTCTTTCTACTTTGTTGAGGAAATTACTTAGGAATTTAGATGGGCAAAAGGTACCTTGCCTTACTCCACTCTTATTTTCTTAGCCCCCTTCCCTTTTGAAATGTTTTAACTCATTTCACGTCATGGTAGGAAATTCACTCTCCCTCTCCATTCCTTTGCCCTCCCAAGAAGTCAGTGTACGGATTGTCTTTTTGGACTTCCCCTCCAAAGGACCTTTCCCTGCACTGGAAGCCTCCACACCTAGCTTTTGTTTTGTTACTGCTGTGTTCAGATTGATCGGACAGATCTTTGTGCCACAAAGGAATTTTTTTTTTTTTTAAGAAAAATCTATAGGTGAAAAATTACTAATGAAACTGTGTGCGTGTATGTGCGTGCAACATAAAAGTACAGTAGCACCTAAGGAGCTTGAATCTTGGTTCCTGTAAAACTGCAAATTGATGTGGTATTAATAAAAAAGAAAAAACAACAGTGACTGTGGTGTCATTCTGCTAACTTTATTCTTTATACACAGTTTGGGTAAAGTAAGAACCAAACGAGGCTTCCACTGGCCCCCATCCCCATTCCACTTTTGAGTCTTTAAAAAGTGACTAATAGTTGATACTAGTAATGATTTCCAAGATTGCAGAATTTCCATAGAAGAGCAAAGCTGTGCATTTGGTTTCTGAAAGAAAATAAGAGACCCTCTAAGAGGTGACCATAGGAGAAAGATGATGAGTGGAAGGGGCCAGGGGGGTCTGTTGTCCCAGTTCACACCAACCTAGGAGGGTTCCCCCACCTGCGACATGAAGCAGCCTGTAACTCCCACACAGTCACACTGTACTTAAAATGAGACTCCGTCACCATGGAAAATGGAAACTTTTCCATCAGGTCTTTGCTGAAAGAACTTATCTTGGATTTGCTCTTTCCTAAAACTGAGGCTGCCATGACCCTTAAGCTGATTTTTTTAAATTTATTCAACATACCTCTTAGAAAACTTAGGCTGAAATTTTTAAAAAGTAACTGATGCAACCAACTTCACAAATACGCATACAAATGTTCAAATAATGTCACTAACATGGTATATAAATATGTATTCAGAGTAACATTTACATATTGGCCATAATAGCAAGCATACCATTAACAAAAACGATGAAGAAACTTCACCTGTTCATATCATACTCCCAAGGCAAGGAGGAGGCACCTAGAGATGAGAACCACCTAATCTGACTGTTAATTCAAGAGGCTATAATAGCCGCATAGTGGTAATAACTACAATGCCACTGCGTAGTTTCACTGGTGCTCAGAACTTCAGCGTGCCTTGTGATCATTGGAGGGCTTATCAAAAGATTGCTAGGCTCCATGCCAGTTTCTGATCCATAAGGTGCCGCCCAAGAATTTGCATTTCTACTAACTTCCTAATTTCTGTTGGCCACACTTGAGAACCAGTGGGGTGCTTGGGGCTGCTTCTCAAAGAAGACATCCACTCCTGCCCTCCTAAGGCCTCTCCCTGCCTATAGAGAGTAAAAACCGTTCTCACCCTGCTCTCTGCCTCGGCTTACCTGAATTTCGGCAGAGGGTGTGGATGACTACGATGGTTGCCCCAGTCTGCCTACTGGTTTTGAATAGGCAGAGTAGCAAAAGTGGCAGAGCACTCTTTCTGGATCTGAAAACACCATGCATGAAGGAAAAGAAAAGAATGGCAGTACCCAACCTGGGGCCATCCATAATCCCTGCTCTTTTAATACTGTCTCAAAACACCTGGAGGTTCCAACACTCTAGGAATTCACTTTTCAGAGACAGCCCATGCAGCATTTCCTGAGCCCCTGGTGGCATCAACAACACAATGCCAGAGCCTTTGCCCGGCAGGGAGGCCTTGGGCCAGGCGGCAGGCAGCCCTACTTCCGGAGTTCTGCTCTGGAAAGCTCCCGCTGGCACCCTCCAGCTGAAGCCAATGGAGGCAGGGCTGCCCTGCTGAATACTTGTTCCAAGAGGGTGCTGCTCTTTGCCACCCCCAGGAGCCCACAGCTGCACTGGGAGGGCCTGCGGAGCCCAGCACACGCCCTCCTTCGGCAGGCCTAATGGTAAAAGAAATTTTAACTTACCAGAGACGGGGAGGCCATGTGGTGTAGTGCAAAGAACACTGAACTGGGAGTTGAGGTTTCTGCTCTAGTCCTAGTACTGCTCCTACCTGACGTGTGATAATTTCAGCTCCTGGACTCCATCTTACCTATCTGTGAAAGGGGTGGGGGCTGGTACTGGTTGATTTCCAAGGTCTTTCCAGCTCAGACAATCTTGAGTTATATAAAAAAAACGCTATAAAATCCGTGGTATAAAATTCATTTCCCAATCAGAAGTCGAGGGGACTGGGCCTGAGGCACTTGAACCTTGGGCTCTGGCCTGGGAGCACTGAGATGAGAAAGGCTTTCCTCTCTGCTTTCCCACCCACAGAGGCAGCTGCCAAGGCCGCTACCCCTCCAGACCCAGCTCTGAAGTCCCCACCCGCTGATCTCCCCACTCAGCCTTTAAGACCAAAGGACCCGGCCCGGCTGTGTGAAGAGCACACAGTGGGTACTAGAGTTTTCGGAGGAGCCTGGTGAGGCACACATTAGTCTGTGGTGTTTGGGGTCCTCCCGTCCGCGCCTCCTCGCTCCTCCTACCTTTAGGTCCTTCCTCCACCACCTCACAGCTTATCTCTGATACACGCATAATAAATAAGACATTTGCACATAAGGGTGACGGACAGCTCTCTTCCCGCCCCTCCCCCTCTCATATAAAAGCATTAAATACAGTTTCAAAATAAAATACAAAGAGCAAAAAGGGCCTGATCCCGGGGCCACCTGTTCTCCACAGGAGAATGAATGTACACATCCCTCTCGGACCTGCCTGGGAGATCGCGGGGCCCGTTCCCAGCCCCTCGCGGCCTGGCTCTGCCGCGGAGAGAGAAAGGAAGGCCGAGGCCCGGCCCCAGGCCCAGAGGGCTGCGAATGGGTGGCACAACCGCGGCGTACAAAAGGAGGGGGCAGGGAGGGGACGGGAACAGAACTGCAACTGCCGGGACCACCAGTGTCCCGAACTCGGACTGAGGGCGCTGAAGCAGGCGCGCCTGACTGAGCTTGGGGGTACAGGGAGACCTTGGGAGGAAGCGAGCAAATGAAGAAAGTGCTAATCCCTTTACTAGATCGCTGCGCCAGCGGGCGTGGTAGGGGTCGGGCAGGTCCCCGCAGCCCGCCCCTTGGGCGGGGCTCTGGCCTGGCCCCGCCCGGCCCGGCCCCGCCCGCCCGCCCGCGGGCCGGCGGGCTCCCAGGCCCCACTGCCCATCCTCCCGAGGAGGCCCTCATCCGCAGTCCAGACCAGGGAGCGGCCGCGACGGCCAGTAACGAACAGCTGAGCGGCAGCCGGCCCCGACCCCCGAGAGCCGTACCTGCCGGCGTGCCTCTGTGAAACCTGGGCCCCGCCCCCCCCAGCCAAGGTAAAGGGACTGGCGCGTCCCTTTTGCACCTCCTCCGCCCCACCTACTTGGGACCCTAATACTGACGGCGCCCCGTCCGCTCAAGGCTGGCCTCGCGGGGTGCAACCGGGGGCCGAAAGCTCTCCGTGCAGACTGACGCTTCTTAGAAACTTGGGGGCTGGAGCGGCGAGGGCCCGGGCTCAGGGTCCGAGGGGGACAGCGCGCTTCCCGCGGCGGCCGCACTAGCTTGAACCGGCCACCCAGCCCAGTCCCGAGAGTCTCCGCCCTGCCCGGCCAGCGGGGGTGGGCAGCGGCCAGGGCCGCGGGGAGCCAGGGAAGCCGGCCCGACGCCGCCGCCTTCCCCCTCGAGCGACCTAGGCCCGACACACGGCGCCCGCCTTGAGGTCCGCGCCGCCGTCGCGCGGCGCCGCCGGGGCGGGCGGCCCGAAGCCCTCGTGACCGTAGCAGCGCAGCGCCGCCTCCTCGTAGGCCTCCAGGATGGTCTGGCGCTCCTCGGGCGTGAAGTCCATGGAGAAGGGGTGCACCTGCAGGATATGCCGCTTGATGGTGCTGACCTTGAGCGTGGCCAGCGCGCCCCCGCACACCATGCACACCAGGCCGCGCCGGCTGCCGTCGTAATCCATCAGGTACTCGCCCCGCCAGCGCGGCTGGTAGTTCCGCCGCTGCTCTCGACTGCGGGGCGGGGGAGGTGGCGGCGGCGGCGGCGGCGGCGGAGGGAAGGCGAGCGCCCCGGGCTCCGGGCCGTCCTCGTCGTCCTCCTCTTCCTCCGCCTGCCGCTCCGACGGTTCCCCGGGGGAGAGCGGGACATCTCCTATGACGGAACAAAGGACCGCGCTGGAGCGTCCCGGCCGCGCGGCCCTCCCACCCGTGCCCTCTGGTGGCCCCAGCCTCCCGTCTCCCCATCGACCTTCCACTGTCCCCACCCGCCTTCTACCCCTAGCCCCTCTCCCTCTCCTCCTGCTCTGACCCAGCTCACCCCACCACTCCTCCTCCTCTGGCTGCTCCTCCTCTGCCCCTCCCCCCTCCTCGGAGGCTGCGGCTGTGCTGGGGGCGGCGGGGTCCCCGGGCGATTCAGGGCAGGGCAGCCCCAGGACCAGCAGGTGGGCGGCCTTCTCGCTCCACTCCTGGGCGATGAGGGCCCCGCCTGGCCCGCCGAGGCGCGCCGAGCCCGGATGGCGCCGGCGGATGTGCCGCTTGATGGTGCTCATCTTGAGCGAGGCCAGCGCGCCCCCGCACGCCAGGCACACCAGGCCGCGCCGGCCGCCGTCCAACTCCAGAAGGTACTCCAGCCGCCAGCGCTCCGGGCAGTGGCGGCGGGGGTCGCGGCCCCGCGCAGACCGGCCGGGGACCCCCACCCTCTCGCCCTCCTCCGGCTCCTCCTCCCCTGCCGGCCCGGGCGCCCTCTCAGGGACCCAGCCAGCCTCTTCCTTTACGTCTGGGGGGCTGAGATCCTGAGAGGACGGGGCTCCAGCAGCGGGGGCCGGGTCCCGGATCTTGCTGGTCAGGTCCTGGGGGACGAGGTCATCGTCTGTTGGGGAAGGGGTGAGGGAGAGGGGCTCAGCTTGCTGGCTGGGTTGCCCTTACCCTCGAAGAGGGGGTCCCTTGCTTCTCATCCCAGCCCTAAGCTAGAGGCCCCACCAGAATGTGTGTGCGCGTGTCTATGGGGTTGGGGTGGGGGTGAGGGAGGTATGTGTGTGTCTATACAGCGGGGGGGGGGGGAGAAGAGTCCCCCCCAACCAGAACCTGTGTGTATGTGTGTCTGTGCAGGGGGTGTGTGAGCGTCTATGTGGAGAGAGGGGTGTGTCTGGGAGAGTGTCTATATGGAGAGGAGGAGAGATGAATCCCTCCCAGTTTGGGCCACAGACCTCACTTTGCA
The DNA here is from genome assembly GCA_007570785.1 of Antilocapra americana. Classification (NCBI taxonomy): domain Eukaryota; kingdom Metazoa; phylum Chordata; class Mammalia; order Artiodactyla; family Antilocapridae; genus Antilocapra; species Antilocapra americana. The sequence continues at coordinate 4,783,204 of ML664188.1, read as the reverse complement.
GCCCTTATACAAGGGGTCCTGGCCCTGGCATAGGCCTCGCACCTGGTGGGGACTGGGTGAGCTCAGACAGCGCCTCCGGCTGGCCACCCCAGGCCTGCAGCAGGGTGCTACACTGGGGGGCCCTGCGCTGGGGACCTCGGAGCCCCAGGCAGCTGGGGTGCACCTCCAGCACGTGGGCACGGATGTCATCCAGCTGCAAGCTGGGCAGTGCCCGGCCACAGGCCATGCACACCAGCCGGTTCCCCCGCGGGTCATAGTCCATGAGACACTCTGCCCGGAACCAGTTCTGCAGGGACTCCTTCAGCCTCCGCTCCAGCCGCCGGGCACCCAGCCCCCTGCTGCCCCCAGCCCTCGGGGAGGCAGAGAGGCACCGCTGCCGAGCCCGGGGTGCCCCTGGGCCCCCTCGCCTCTGGCGCCGGCCTCCCCCACCAGCTGGGGCTTTGCCTGAAAGGGTTGGAGGGAGGGAAGGAACTGAGATGCTGGCCCTCTGGGAGAGCCCCCCCCCACCACAGCCAGGACCTCCAGCCACAAGCCTCTCCCTCACTCTGACTCTGAGCCCTCTGCCTAAATTTTACCCTTCCCTTCCTCTCCCCTCAAGTCTTAACTCCTTCATCTCCTAATCCGCCTACACACAAACCCTCAGTCCCACCCGACTCCCCCCAGGTCCAGAGTCTAGCCCCTTCCCTAGACTTCACCGTCAAATCTCTGCTCCCAGTACCCTCTGCTCCCAGGCCTCTCTCCAGCCTCCACTCCCTGAATCCTTCTAAAACTACAGAATGTCAAAACTGCGATGCTGAAGACCTCCTTGTCCCACAGCCCCTCACCCACTAGTGTTCAATAAGCAGACCTCACCCAAAAAAGGAGCAGTAACTTGCTCCAGGAAACCAGCTAGTTGGCTGACAAGCCCAGGCTGGCCCCACCTGGCCCCATCCACCACCCAGGCCCCAGCTTCCCCAAGTCAGACGTTACCTGGGCCCTTGGGCAGGCTAGCCTGAAGGCCAGCCCCTTCCTCCTCCTCTTCCTCGTCGTCGTCCTCCTCCTCCTCAGGCCCCTGGGCCCCCAGCCCCTCGGCCTCTCCGCAGGCCCCCAGCCCCAAGTGGGCATCCCAGCTGTTGCTGATGACTTCCTTTTCCCGGGGACTCCAGTGCAGGGAGTAAGGGTGCTTTTGGCGGATGTGTCGTTTGATGGTGCTGAGCTTGAGAGTGGCCAGGGAGCTGCCACACACCATGCACACCATGCCGTGTCGGGCAGGGTTGAAGTCCATCAAGTACTCCAGCCGCCAGTGGTCATGGTAGTAGCGACGATGGTCACGGCCAGGAATGCGGCTTTTTCCAGGCCTCGAGGCCCGGGCCTCACAGTGGTCTGAGTATTTCCTGCCTGAAGATGCTGGTCCCCTAGCCCTGGAGGAGGGCAGGGGGGCACTCCCCCAGGTCCCTAAGGCACCCCCTTCCAGCTGAAGATCTTGCCCTGAAGGGGGGAGGGAAAGGGAGACAGTTTCTCAATCTCTAAGATTTCCAGGTAAAGAACCTAGGGCTTCCATCTTGCAAGAGAATGGAGGTGGCAGAGCAGGGAGTCAAAACATTAGTCCTTTACAAAGAGTGAGACCCCTTTAAGAGAGGATCAGGAACAAAAGAATGCAGGGCACAGCTCTAATTTTTTTCAAAAAATGAAGGTAAAGGCCAAGGAGGCAGCAGGCTCTGCAAGGCACCTCTTCTAGATGAGCGCTGTCGAGGTAAAGCCAGGGAAGCGGCCTGCTGCAGCGGTTACAGCCGGAGCAGAGCCAGAGAACAAAGGGGGCATCTGTCTGCACACAGGACCCACCACCCGAAGCCCCAGCCCGGAGGGCCCCACCCAAAAATGATCTTTTTCCCCTTTCTGCAATAATGCCTCAAATACACCCTCCTAAGAAGCCCATTTTAAGGGGCACTAAGCATTGTCAAGTCCCGCAATTAAGGGACCCCATGACAAAGCTGTCAGCACCTCCAAAGAAAGGAGTTTTTAGGACTAGAGTCTGGGAGAGGTGATGACTGGAAAGGGCCGGCAGGAGGGCCACCAGAGTGGCTATTGAAGACACTGCAGCAGGGAGTGGCCACCACCCACCAGAGTCCATTAAGTCTTTCTGGGGATTTATTTTTTGCTCTGGCCGAGAGCCGGCCACTTCCCTGCAATCAGCGGGCAGGCAGTGGAGAGGCCACCAACCCAGTGGTGTCCCCTTTTGCCAAACGGAGATCCTGAGCTTCCCCCCCCACTCTCCCTACAGTTTGGACCATATTTTATTTAGAAAAGGGTCTCCTGGACAAACAAGCTGAAGAGACAGGTGTGGTCATCCTCCCAGCAGAGAATCTCACCATATGGAAAACAAAAGGCAGGATCAGAGCAGGCTCCTGTCACCATGTTTTTGTTTGGTTTTGATTTAAGTACATCGAAGAAAAAGAAAGCACTAGTTTCAGAGTCAGAAACCTGGGTTTGACTCTGGGCTTCACTGATAACTTGCTCTGTGACCTTTGGTAGGTGATGTCCGCTCTCTGGGCCTAAGTGTCTTTGTCTGCAAAGGCACTGGATAGCTAGCTGGTCTCAGCATCCTTCCAGCGCCAGATCTGTAAGTCTAAGGTGGACTGGCCCTTTAAGAGCAGAAAAAAGGGGAGGAGCTGGGATTCTTTAAAAACAAAAGGGGAAGGGGAATTTCTGGGAGGCGAGCTCCAAGATTTAAGGACGAAGCTCCAGAGCCTGGACGCAAGCTTCAGGGCTCTTAAGACGTTGACCCCACATAGAGAAGCCACCTTTGAGAGCAAACGGGGAGGACTGGCTGGTCCCGCTATAGCTGACAAATTGTGGCAAAATTTCTGAAAAGGTGGCGGGGGGGGGGGGGGAAGGGGGGGGGAGGGTGTGCCACTGTGGGCGAGCCCATCTCTTTAAAAACTGCCCGCCCGTGGGCAAGGTACTGGTAGGTCCCCAAGAGGCGCAAACCATGCCCTCTAATAGGGAGAACATAGGGGAAAGAGAAAAAGGGTGCCCTTCTCTAGGCAAGGCCCCAGAGGAGAAGACAGCCCAACTTAAAGCAGCGGAGTCCCCAGCTCAGTTCCTCCAGAGGGAAGCCCCGGAAAGGGACCCAAGGTCTGGGCAGACTTTTAAGAGAGAGCTGGTTAAGGGAGACCACCTGGGAGTCTGGAAGAGAAAGGGACGGGGGACGCAAGTCCCAGCAGCCTAGAGCGCGCGCCCCGCGGCGCCAGGCCCGGCCCTTCGGGGCCCCTCCAGCCCGGCCTCCGAGGCGGGGGCCGCGGGGCCCTTTAAGGGGGACGGGATCCGCCCGAGCCCCGCGGGCCCACCCCGGGAGCTGGGCGGGGGGCGCCCCCGCGGGCCCTGCAGCCGCGACCCGCGCCCGCCAGGTGGCGCGCCCGCCCGCCCTGCCCGCGTCCCCCGCTTTGTTCGGCGGCTAAGAGGGGCCCGGAGCCCGGAGCCGCAGCCCTCCCCTCCCCCACGCCGGGGCCCCCGCCCGCGCCGCCGGCCCCAGCCAGCTCTTACCGCCGTCGTCGTCCTCGGGTTCCGCGCTGCCGCTCGATCCGGCGGGCGGCAGCCGTCGGCCCCGTGCCGAGGCCGCCGCTGGCCCGGGGCCGCCCCTGCCGCCGCCGCCGCCGCCGCTCCGGCTCCGGTGGTCCCCGCCAGGCTCCATGAGCTGCGCTGCGGCGCGGGGCCCCGGGGCGGCAGGGCGCGGGGCCGCGGGGCCGGCGGCGGC
>ML664188.1:4739804-4779071 GCA_007570785.1 Antilocapra americana | reverse complement strand
CCTGTCTGGGGCCCCTGGGGCTCCTTTAAGGGCTCCTGGGTAAATTTAAAGGGGCCGCGCGCTATTTCCTCCTGCCAGCTCGCGGGGGGCTGGGGGCAGCGTCCGGAGGCGCAGAGCCCGGCCGAGGCTCCGCAGCCGGCGCCCGCCGCGGACGTTAGGAGCACGGACCTCGCCGCCCTCACGGGCCCGCGCTGCCGCCTGCGGGGCTCGGGTCCCGGCTCCTGGAGGGTCACCGAGGTGGCCAGGGGCGCCGCGTCCGCTGCGACGCACTGCCACCCAGGCTCGGCTTGCAGCCACTGCCTCCTCGGGGCATCTCAGCGCCCGGCTTCTCTTCTCGCACCCGCGCCGGCAAAGGGGGTCGCGGGGCGGGGAGGTCCGGGCCCCTGCCAGGGGCTGCCTCCGCCCGCGCGAGCTCGGCGCGGGCCCCAGAGCGGACGCGACTGGCTGGGGCCCCAGATGGCCGCGGCCCCACGGAGAGGGTGGAGCCCGGGGGCGGCCGCGCCCCCTCCCGCGGGAGGCGCTGGGGAGCGCTGAGAGCTCAGGCTTCAGCCCTGGAGGGCGGACTGGCCGAGCGCCCTCGGAGCTGGCCGGGGCGGGGACCGCGGCCTCGGAGATCCGGGCCGAAGAGAGGGGGCGCGCAGGAGACGGTGGAGAGCCGGCCGCGCAGAGGCCCGACGCCGCTGGGCGTTGGGGGCCCCAGGATGGAAGCCGGGAAGAGAGGGGATGCGCCGCGGTGTCCCTGGCTCCTGCCCTCGCGGGCTTGGGGGGTGGCAGACGCGGTCCCGGACCCTCTGGCCGGCACGAGGAGGCAAAGAACGCTGACCCCGAGCGAGGTGTCGGACACCTGGGGACGCGCCCCACCGCGGCTGGGAAGCGCTGGGGCTAGCCCTGGCTGCGAGCCCCTGGATGCTTCGGAGCCCCCAGGTCCCGGGAAGCTGAGGAAGGGGGCCCGGAGAAGCAACCAGGGGCTCGGTAGCCCAGGGTCCTTCCTCGAGGACCGGCTGGAGGAGCAGGTGCTTTCTTTGCCTGTGGTTGGTCTCCCACAACAAAGGCGATTCCTAGAGATCCAAATTACAGGGTGCGGGAGGCCGTGCAGGGTCTTATTATCTCGAGGTGGGTTTTATTCTCTTCTTTGGGGACGTGCCCAGCAATCTGTTAAAGTCACGCTTGACACACATTCCTTTGCTCACTCCACACCTACTGTGTGCCAGCGGGCCCCTAGGCGCTGGGCAGACCGCAGCGGGCAAGACCCACAAGTCTGATGCTGACTTAGCACCCACGGCTTATGAAAAGCAAACAGTTCCGCCCCTTGGGGAGCCATGAGAAATTCTAAATTACTTGCAGCACCGGAAGCCCGTCTCCTGAATGTTTGCCAAGAGGGGCTGGGAACTAAAATTTCTGTAGTGTCTAAAAGGTGTCTGTCACCACTGGAGATGTCCCATCTCTTCCTCAGTCCCCATGATGACCCGCAAGAGACATCACCCTGGGTGAACACAGTCTCCCTCCTGCAGGGCTGTTCTGTCCACTGCTGGCCTTCCTAGCTCCCTGACTTACTTGCGGGCAGGGGGCCTGATGCTGATGCAGTGCCAGATGGGGCCATGTGATGGGGGATTCCCTCATTCATGTGTTCTTCACCTCTGCCAGGCCAGGGACACAAAGGTGAACTAAGACACAGACCTAGCCTTCGCATATTCCTAAGTATGGTCTTTATTTTATATTTTTTAAAGTGTTTATTTATTTGACTGTGCCAGGTCTTAGTTGCAGCACATGGGATCTAGTTCCCTGACCAGAGATTGAACCTGGGCCCCTTGCATTGGGAGCACAGTGTCGTAGCCACTGGACCAGGAGGGAAGTCCCCCAAGTTTTGTTTTTTGTTTGTTTTTTTTAATTACAAAGATAACCCATGCTCAGGGCTGGCCACTATGAGATGCTTTTGGTAACTGTCCTGGTTCTTTTTCTCCCCAAGTAGAAATAGAGTAATCTTATTTGTTATCAACAAAAAGGTATGGACACCACATAGAGGCATTTTTAACAACCTCTGGCTCCCCTCCTTGCTCCCATTTTCGAGCATAGCTTCAGGACCAGCTCCAAATCCATGGTTCCAAGCCATCTTCCACCCACATTTAATCCTCATAGCCATCCACAAAGAAGCTTTGCTTTGCAGATGAAGAAACAGAGACTCAGAGTCTAGAGTCTCACTCAAGGCCATTCATTCATTTGCTTATCCACTTACTCAGAAAGCATTGACTGAGCCTGTCCTGCGTACCAAGCACTGGACTAGGCATACAGAGGTTTTAAAATTACATAACAGCGCTGAAACATTCTGCTCCCCACTTCCTAGGAGCTGTCAGTCTCCTGGGTCTACACTGGGAAGACAATGCAATCTGGATCACATTGTGATTCTTGTTGGATCCTAGGAACTTTTGTCTCCAAGTGTGTGTGTGTGTGTGTGTGTGTGTGTTCAGTCATGTCTGATTCTTTGCAACCCCATGGACTACAATCCACCAGGCTTGTCCATGGAATTTTCCAGGCAAAAATGCTGAAGTGGGTTGCCATTTCCATCTCCAGGGGATCTTCCTGACCCAGAGATTGAACCTGCATCTCTTGTGTCCTTTGTGTTGGCAGACAGATTTCTTTACCACTCGCACCACCTGGGAAGCCTTTGCCTCCATGGGAATCCTCTAAAGAAAATTTTTAAAAAATGATTTAATGGATTTTTATGGGCCCAACAATATTTTTTCTTCTGATGTGAGAAAAAGTAACATTTTCTTTGACCGTTAAAGTTCTTTTTTTCTTCTGATTTTTAAATAAGTTAAAACATTCTCATGACCCTCTAAGATTATTGAGGACTCTGAGCACTGTTCCCAGTGCCCAAAGGCTAGGCAGCCTTGATACAGGGTGACAAGTGCCAAGGAAGAGGCCCTCAACCAACGAGGGAAGACTTTTAGGGAAGGTATGGCTTGAGCCAGGTCTTGAAAGACTAGGAGGTGTTGCCAGGATGAGAAACAGAGGCAAGGAAGATCTAGGGTGAAGGAAAGTTTTACAAGGCAGAAGAAGAAATGAACAGAGCAGGGACAAGAGCCTGGGGTGCCTTGCTGCAAGTCCTTGAGTTTGTCCCCGAGGTTTTGAGAGTGCCTGGAGCCAGTGCACTGGGCAGTCAGGAGGCAGCCCTGAGAATACAAGGGAGGAGGGAGTGAAGAGAGAAAGGCTGGGCACAGCTGGAGCCCTCCACACCAGCCACAGAATGGCAGCAGCTGCAGGGCTGATGAAGAAGCCGAAGATCTGAGCAGGGTCCTGGCACACCGTGGTGCTGCCTTCCCTGCACACGGGGGCACCGGAGAGGGGTGTGAAATGCTACCTGTTTCATTAATTCTGTCTCAGGATAAGTCAGCACACCTTGGGGGATAAAGGATGGAAAACACAAATTGGATCAGTATTTTTTTTTTAAGGAGGGGAAATGTGCATTTGTTCATGGGAGTGACAACTACAGAAGAGGCACCTTCAGAAGTGCCCACAGCTCAGCGGTGTCGCTATGATCTTAGTGTCTGTGTCTCTGCTTTTACCCTGCTTCCCCCTTTCTTGGTTCCCTTTTCAGACAGGACTGTCTAACGATGGCTCCTAGCAGCTCCAGATGTATAACTTAATCACAGCCAAGCCCCTCAGAAAAGAGAGAGATCTTCCTTTCTCCAGCAGTGTGAACAGAATCCCAGGTCTAACTCTCCTTGGCCTGAACTGGATCACGTGCTTATCCTTCAATCAGTCACTGTGGCACACGGGATGTGCCATTCCCCTATGCCTGAGATCAGACACCCATTCCCAGAGGAATCCGCTTGTGGGCTGATAGGGGCAGATGTTGTAAGGAAAAGCCATATGAAGTTAACAAAAGAAGGGATGCTGAACGACAGAAATGACAGAAGTCTAGTCACTCATGTTGAGAAGACATTGTCATTCCAGCTACTAGCAAGACAAGGATGAGGTACACTTGGGGGGCAAGGCACATGTGGGGGTCAGGTCCCCCGTTCTGTCCACCACAGTCCTGCTGGAGCTGGCTCTCCTTTGGCTGGCTGCGCAGCTCACCCCTCCCCACGCAGCATGGGCGCTCCCAGCAGCCATCTTTCCTCCACACGTTCCAGCTTAAGAGCCTAGAAGTAGCAGTCCAGCAGGAGCGTCACCCTGACCCATGCAAGGCCAATCAGATGCTCTCTCCTAACACTTTTCAGGATTTCCAGGCAGCTGGATGATGTCAGAGGGTGCATCCATCAGGACCAGCCCTCTCACACTCTGAAGAACAGAGCGAGGAGACCTAGCCTGTGGAAAGGGGAGAAGAGGCCATGTACCCTTCCCAGTTCCAAATCCTGAAGAAGCCTCGTTACTCTCCTACTTGAGTTTCCTGGGACACCCTGGAAAATGAAATGAAGGGACATCCCCTTTTTCATTTCCTCAAATTAATTTCTGGTTCTTACAACAAAAAGCACCTATTATGTGCCAGCAGTGACTATAAGACATAGTCCCTCCCCTCACAAAAGTACAATTTTCTTACAATTCAGAAAGAAAAACTCATCATATAGTTTAAAGGGAAAAAAAGGTCAAAGGTTAAGGAGAGCCAATTCACAGTGCAGGAATGACAGGTGAATGATAGATGAGCCAATTCACTGTCAAGCTAAGAGGAGCTTGACTTTACTTGCGTTCAGGGAACTTCTGATTAAACAGCAAGAGTACTTCCCTGGTGGTCCAGTGACTGAGACTCTGCACTTCCACTGCAGGGGGCACATACTGTGCAGTGTAGCAAAAAAAATAAAAAATAAATAAACAGCAAGATACTATTAGCCACCTATCTGATTGGCAAATATTTTAAAGTTTGATACTATCAGAAATGGGAAGGGTATGAAGAAAGGGGGACACCCAGCTGAGAATGTGTCAACTAGTAGGGCCACTTTGGAAAGCAATTTGGCCAAATTGATTTATTAATAAATCTAAAAATGCACATACTCCCAAAGGCAATGGGGTATCCTGGATTGGATGCTGGAACAAATAAAGGACATTAGTGGGAAAGCCAGTGCTATAGACTGAATTGTGTTCCCTCTAAATTCATATGTTGAAGGCCTAACCTCCAATGTGACTGTGTGTGGAGACAACCTTGTGTGAGATAATTAAGGTTAAATGAGGTCATAAGGATGGAATCCTAATTCCATAGCACTAGTGTCCTCTAAGAGGAAGAGAACCCAAAGCGCTCTCTCACTCTCCCCATGCAGGTGTGCACAGGAGAAAAGCCAGGTGAGGACACAGTGAGAAGGTGGCCGTCTGCAAGCCAAGGAGCAAAACCTCACCAGACACCAACCCGGGAGGCACCTTGACCTCAGACTTCCAGCCTTCAGAACTGTGAGAAAATAAATTTATGTTGCTTAAGTCACCCAAGTCTATGATACTCTGTTATGGCAGCCTGAGAAGATAATACAACTAATGCAATCCAAATAGAGACCTTCCTGGTGGTCCAGTGGCTAAGACTCCGCACTCCCAATGCAGGGGACCCAGGTCCCATCCCTGGTCAGGGGACAGATCCCACATGCTGCAACTAAGAGTTTGCACACCCCAGCCAAAGAGCCTGCAGGCCACAACTAAAAAGATCCCGAGTGCTACAACTAAGGCCTGTGCAGCCACATAAATAAACATTTTAAAAAAAAAGAAAGAAATCCAACTAGAGCCTGGAGTTTAGTTCACAGTAATATGCGAAAGTTGGATTTCTTAGTCTTGACCAATGTACTGTGATAACGTAAGATGATAACATTAGAGGACACTGGGTGAGGAATAGATGGGGACTGTCAATACTCTTGCAGCTTTTCTGTACATCTAAAATTGTTCCAAAATTTTAAAAATGTTATTTGCAAAATGTCCAAACCCTCTGATCCAGCAATTCTATCCTAGGGAAATGTACCTGTACCAGCTTTATTCGTGACTAGAAGTCATGTAAAGAGTGTTCCTTGCAGCATGGCAGGTCGTGGCAACTCAGGAATTACCTAACTGTCCTTCAGCAGGGAAGGAGCTACATAAGCCAGAGAATGTTCATGCTATAAATATTATGTGGCGGTAAAAAAGAATGAGGTAGAGCTATGTGTATAAAAGTAATAAAAGTAAGACACAGAGGATTAAGTTATTCAATAAAATATCATGATGAGAAAAATGGGAGCTGGAGCTGCCCAGAGGCTGCTGGGGCTGACTTGTGGGCAGGTGGGTAACTCTACCCCCTTGGACACTCAGCACTCTCTGCCCATTGGGCATGCTTCCTCCTTTCTATTTATCTGTTTTCTTTTTTCTCCTTACCTGTTCACTAAAAATGTCATTGTATTTCATTAGGTTATATTCACCCAGCTCTTAGGGAAACAGACACTTTTCTGACTATCTCTCCACTTGCTCCTGTAATATATACCCAGTTACTTGTATGTGGCCTTCAAGAAGTTCTATGAAACAGCAGTGCAGGGATACCTAGAAGCTGCCACTTGAACTATTGGGACATTCACATCATTTGCGAGGGGGGCTCCTACTGGTTTTATAATGTTGGGGAATGTCAATTGTCCCCAACATTCTGTGCCTGATCCCACAAGTGCTTTTAGATTCTAACTCCTAAGCTTCTCTTCCCTACTGACCAAACCCATTGCACAGCCCATTGTTAAAAGATACTGAGGCATATCAAAATTTTAGAAATTTATCTGAGCAAAAATCCATTTGAATTGGTCATCATCAAGTGGAAGTGGTCAGAAGCACTCCATAGTGGGAGCTGGGAAAAAACTTTTATAAAGAAAAGGTGGAAGCAAAATAAAGAAATTATTGATTAACTCTAGTTGAAACGCTAGTTGGCTATTAATGATTGGTTGTTAGGTTTTGTTTACATAACCTTGAGGTATTTGCAGGTTTACATTTTGGTTTGCTTACATAGGTGCTGAGACATTGGAGCCACCTCAGTCCAATGGCCTCCTTGTTTAATTTAACAATTCTCCCTTTTGGTCATTCAGAGGATGAACAATAGTTTGCTGTTAGCCCCAATCTCAGTCACTATGAGAGTTAAATTGCTTTTATCAGTTAATGATGTCAGATCCATAGGTGAATTTCCTGTGCTATTTATCCCATTTTACATCTTGTTTCTGTTTCTCTAAGCTCAGTGAGACCATCTGATTTGCTGCTATTGGTTGCAAATATGCTTTTGAGATCTTTGACACAACATAGCCCACCAGGGAGACTATGATGACTCTGTGTGTGTGTGTGTGTTCATCGCCCAGTCATGTCTGAGTTCATCGCCCAGTCGTGTCTGACTCTTTGCGACCCCATGGACTGTAGCCTGCAAGTTTCCTCTGTCCATGGAATTCTCCAGGCAAGAATACTGGAGTGGATTGCCATTCCTTCCTACAAATAATGATGACTTCTAGGGGATAATACCAAAAGACTGAAGTATACTTCTTAGCCAGGGCCCCATGAACCCAGTATCAAATAAATCAAAGAATGTACCTGATGTGGTACCAATCCATTTTAACCAAGTAGCTTGTTTGTTAATTTCTTGTATTTGAGTTTTTACAATACCAGAGGTGTTAATTCAGGTACAGCTGGAGGTATTAGCTATGGCGCAGACCCTTTGTTCAGTCAACAAATAATCTAAAGCAGTTTTTACTATCTGAAATCACCTTAGCTAGAGAGCCCAGGTACTTTTGTTGTGCAGCCAAGGCCCTGGCGGTGGTAGGCCCAGCTATCACAGCCAGAGTTAAAGATAAATTTCTAATCATGTTTGTTTGTACTGACTCTGAGCCATGGAAGAAGGGACTGTCCAAATGATCCCCATCTGGAGATATTAACATCTGCTGACAAACTTCCTTTTCATCTATAGTATAAATTCAAGGGAGTGGGCCAATGTTGAGTTTCTGAGGTATTATAAAAGGATAATGAAACAGTAAATGCAGCAAGAGCACAGGGCTGTTTCATTCTCCAGCTGTCAAGACAATGAGCTGCTCAAGCATGAGGGCTAATACCAAAACTTCTGCATACAAAGCCAGGAAGAATACCTAGAACTGCTTCATAAGTATTATCATTTGTGGACTCATTGGTTGGTTAGCATCATTTTACCAAGACCCAACATAGTAAAAGACCACCTAAATGTATAGGCCTGTCAGCAGACTTACAAATGATTTGATTTACATTGGCTGTTTTGCAGTATATTTTATATTTCTATTCAGTGAATCTCATTTTCCATCCCAGGACTGGGTTAAATTGAGGCAAGAAACAAGGATATGTGGAATTAGTATTTTAACTTTATAAAAAGAACCTGTGGAACAAGTTAGGTACACAGTGCCATTTGGGATTCCAATGAAATTACTTATAGAGTAAACTGAGGGGTCTCTCCCTTCATGGGCTGATTTTGGTTTAACATGAAAAATCCAGCAATTAGTTCAGTTTCCTACAGTAGCTATTGTGGGTGAAATCCTTATTATAGTGTTATCTTCCCATGCATTAATAGAGAGAAAGCAGACAGCAAATAGGCAAAAGAGACAGAGACTTCGTATTGGAGATAGAGATTTTGATCTGTAATCTAGAGAGAGCTGTTTACCTCAAGATGTTATTTGCTTCTGGGGAGGGATCTCCCTGGTCAATTTTAGCTTTAGATCTGTGGCTAGGATGTAGTTCCAAGACTCTGGAGGACCACTTTACAACTGGAAGATGTGGACCTAGGGTTCTAGTCTCTGAAGTTTGACTACTATCTGGGTAGTGAGGCAAATATAGACGATCTCTTCTAATGAGGTTCAAGGGCAGTCTTTCTTACATGTTTCCAGAATACCCATCCTCCAGGTTCTAAAATGTAGAAGCCTCAACCATTTGTAGAGAAGTCATGGAAAGCTTCTTTTACTTGGTAGAGATTTGGTGTGATGCACTAAAGCTTTACAATTACTGAATTATATCAGAATTTGAGTCCAGGAGGCAGATGTGATTCTATCATCAAGGGTATCAGTCTTCCCATTACTATTTCATAACGCATTCCTTTATCCTTTCCCATAGGTGTTGATCTAATCGCCAAGCCCAGAAGATTCCTCCCCAGAGGTAAATGACATCTTGAGGTGGTAGACAGCTTTCCCAAGATCACAGATCAAGATCTTTATCTCCAATACTGAAACTCTAGGCAAGGGCAGTCAAGTTGATTCCATTAATTTAGCAACCCACTCCAGTGTTCCTGCCTGGAGAATCCCAGGGACGGGGGAGCCTGGCGGGCTGCCATCTATGGGGTCACACAGAGTCAGGCACAACTGAAGCAACTTAGCAGCAGCAGCAGCATTTTTTAAATATTTATTTTATTTATTTAGCTGTGTTGGGGCTTGATTGCAGCACATGGGATCTTTTTGTTACAGTACCCAGACTCTCTAGCTGTGGCTGAGGGGTTTAATTGCTCCCCAACGTATGGGATCTTAGTTCCGTGACTAGGGATTGAACCCTTGTCTCCTGCATTGCACGGCAAATTCTCAATCACTGGACCACCAGCAAAGCTCTAGCTAGCTTCAGTTTTAGGATACCATTTATTTGTTCAACTTCACCAGGTCACTAAGGACAATGATAATGCCTTTGAGTCAGCAGTACTTTAATTATTTGTCTGACAAAATGGGTTCCCCTCTCATTGGAGATTTCTCTGGGAAGCCCCATGAAGGAAATATATTTTCTAAAAGTTTCTCAGGTACACTTGTGGCATCAGCCTTTCTGCATAGGAAGGCTTTGATCCATCCTGAGAACATACAAGCAATTAAAAGAACATATTGATAACCGTCCATATAGTCAAAGCTATGGTCTTCCCAGTAGTCATGCAAGAATGTGAGAGCAGGACCATAAAGAAGGCTGAATGCCAAAGAAATGATGCTTTCGAATTGTGCTGGAGAAGACACTTGAGAGTCACTTGGATAGTAGGGCAATCAAACCAGTCAATCTTAAAGGAAATCAGTCCTAAATATTCATTGGAAGGACTGATGCTAAAGCTGAAGTTCCAGTACTTTGGCCACCTGACAGGAAGAGCTGACTCATTGGAAAAGGTTCTGATACTGGGAAATATTGTAGGCAAAAGGAGAAGGGGATGGCAGAGGAGGAGATGGTTAGACAGCATCACCAACTCAGTGGACACAAATGTGAGCAAACTCCAGGAAATAGTGAAGGACAGAGGAGCCTGGCATGCTCATTTCATGGGTCACAAAGAGTCGGACATAACTTAGTGACTGAACAATTGATAACCCACTGAGAGAGGCAATTGAGTGAAATCCATTTGTAAGTGTTCAAATGGCCTGCTCAGTAGATGATGGGAATGCCCCATCTAATACCTTAATGATTAAGTCTTGCCAGGGTTATGGATTTGACAAATCAGACATTGGTGGTAAACCAGATTCGTGACCTCGGAGTAGTCATTCCACCAATTCTTTTTCATAATTCGAGTCATTTTATCTGTGCTACAATGAGGTGCAGAAAGTTGCGCTTTTAGTAATGGCATTTTCAAGGATTCAGGAAAAATGAAGCAACTGTCCAGGCCCTCAGTAAATTCTTGTTTAATGTCAAATTTGCACCCTTTTTGGTCCCAAGATTGTTGCTCCAGCTCAGATGCCTGATTTTGTCTTTTATATAAATTATCGTAAATAATCAGGTTAGAATCGATCTTACGAAGTTCTTTCAGCTTGTGTCCTGGTACAGTTTTATGCTGGCTGATTTAGCATGGAAGTCTGCCACAGCATTTGCCTGATAATCATGTTCTGTCTTTCTAGTATGAACTTCAGGTTTAGTAATTGCAATTCACTTACACAATAGAATGACAGAGAGTTGTTTCATTTATTCGGGGCCCATTTTTCATCAGCCTTCCACTAGTAGTGAGGAACCTGTTTCCATAATAAACCAAAGTCATGCACCATCCCAAAGGCATATTTGCTGTCAGTATAAAGGTTTACTGATTTTCCTTTGGATAGCTGACTGAATAGCTATCTATCTCCAAGTGAGAGCATATAGTTCTGCTGGTTGAGCAGAGTTAAATCGGGAAAGGCTTCCCCTTTGCAATAAATCCTATTGAGCTGTCATGGCATATCCTGCTTGATTTTTTCCCCTCTGAATTCCTAGCGTAGGACCCAGTAACAAGTATCAAATCTTGGTTTTTTTAATGATGTATCCTCTATGTCAATGCAAGAGGTCAGTAACCACACCACCATGTCTGCAAGTTACGATGATCTGTACCATCATCTGCAAGGGCAGCAGAGTTGAGAAAGTTGTGGTGCTCAAGATAGAAAGTGAAAGAAGGGTCTCATGTGAGTCTGCTTGCTGAAAAATGTTAAGCCTGATGGGAGTTTAATAGACTCTCAACAGCATGAGGTACTTGAAAGTGTGAGTCATATCCTAATACCAAATTCAGCTAAGTCTTCCACTGATTTAGCCGCTATGGTTGCTGCTTTCAAACAGTTTGAATATGCTCTGGCTACTGGGTCTAACTGTAAGTTACAGGAAGCAGTAGTTCTGTTTTCCTCCATGCTCTTGTGTTAGAGTTTCTGGATCCTGGTTATCACTCATGGACAAATAAGATGGAAGGTTTGGGGGCCCTAGAGCTGGAGTTCATTGCAGGGCTAATTTTAGTTGGCGATGAATTTGCTCATGATTCCCAGGATTAAGCCCTGAAATTGAGATCCTTGCAAGCTTATACAAGGGACTTGGCAATCAGAGAAAAATTTGGAACCCAAGATCTACAATATCCTGCAAGTCCTAGGAAACTCTTATTTGTTGTTTAGTCATTGGTCTGGGCAAGTTGTGGATAGTCTTTCTTTTTTCAGATGAGAAGGAAATGCCTTCTCCACGCCAATTGTGCTCTAGGTAGTGGACCACTTCCTTTGAGAATCAAAGATTTTCCTTGAGGTCTTAGGGCCTTTACAAGCTAATTACTGTAATAGATAAATCTATTTCTGAGTTCTCCTTTGTAGTGGAACATAGCAGTAAGTTATCTACATAGTGAATGAGTGTAGAGTTCTTAAGGAAATTAAAGGTGGCCAAGTCCTGACATAAAACCTACGAAAAATAAGATGGGGCTCCAGTGAATCTTTGTGGCATTACAGTCCAGGTATGGTGTTGGTTTTTTCCAACTGAAGACAAATAAATATTGATTATCCTTGTCAACTGGAATACTAAAGAAAACAGAGCTAAGATCCACTGCTGTGAATCATTTTGAGCTTGTAGGTACATTAGATAACAAGGTCTTGGGATTTGGAATGACATGGAAACTTGGCATCATAATTTTATTAATTGCATGCAGACCCTGGACAGATCTCCAGCCTCATCCATTTGGTTTTCTGAAGAGTAAGATCAGAGTGTTACAGAGACTACTGCATGGAAGTGTAAGTTCTTCCTTAAGTAAGTCTGTATTTGGTGAGAGCCCTAGGAAGCTTCTGGTTTTAGTGGATAGTGAGGCTATTTAGGCAGGACTTTGGAATGTTCTGTTTGGATTTTTTATGGATTCAGTGCTCTTAATTTTGCCTGCGTCACTTGAGGAAGAAGCATACAGGCATTCAGGCACTTCTGAGAGTTAAAGATTTTCATACTTTAGAGCCTCAGTTGCATCAGTTCCTGCTTGCAGAGAGCAGGACACCTCAGGTTCAGGGGAGTCAGAAAATTCTAAGATCGTTTTACCTTCTGAGTTAAATTTTATATAACTCTTCATTTGCAGAAAGCAAACCTCATCCTAGCAGGCTTATGGGAGCCATGTCACACAGAAGGAAAGTATGGTTTCCCCAAAATGTCATCTGGTTGAGTTTAAGTTAGACACAAATACCCTTTGCACTTGGTTAGAAAAATCCCAATATGGAAATATTCTCTTTCCTCCAAGGGAGTTGCTGTTTTATGAAAGGAAGTTTTAATAGCCACAAAGTGACAATGGTAAACCCCAATACCGTGCAGTGTTCTCCTATCTGAGGTTCCGTTCGCTCATTTAGAGGAATCCTGGGGAGCCACTTACAGGAGGACCCCGCAGAGCCCCATCAGTGTTTATTATTACTTCCGTAATCAAAGTTTTTTAATTCCCTCAATGGAAAAGCAGTCTGGATTAATAAATGGAGGTCTGTTAAGCAATGGGTTCTACAGGGGGTGTTGCTTTTTTCAGTGCCCTAGTTGTGTAAGTAAAGGCAGACACTTCAGAGCACAATATTCCTGAATGGGGGATCTCTAGGTTCTGGCTTGAAATGTGTTTGTGGAGGTCCCCGTGGCCCTTGGAGCTGCTATAACTTCAGGGCCATAAATTGGTTGGCTTTTTGAATTTTATCTTTCTCCAAGGTTTTTTCAAAATGCTTAGCTAGGTCTATTAATTCAGCAAGAAAGGTAGCTTCGCAGCCCAGCTCCTGCCTCTTAACTAAGCTACCTGGTTCAGCCAGAGCTTCCTAATGAATAAGGAAGTAAGGGTGTTTTCTGAACCTGCGTTTAATAAAGAATGTTTCACACACAGGGTTTCCAATTTTTGTCTTATGATCTGAGACTGCTTCATTCTTTTCTTGTTTGTTTGCAAGACTGACACACTAGTCAGTCTCTCTGGGAAGTGCCTTATCCATACTTTCAAGTAGGTCTTCAGCTATTTTTCTAGTGCCTTTTGGGCTATCTGTGGCAAACCAGTTTGTATGTAGGACTTTATCATCAGTCTCAGATCTTACCCTTTGGCTTCAGTCATCCATTTGGGGGCATTGCCATATCCTGATTCGTTTGAATAAACTGGCAGACGTCCAGGAGCCCCATGTGATGGGCTCTAGTTAGACTTCTAAATTCCTTATAAAAATTTTGAGGATTCTCTTGAGGGTCTGGAGAACTTTGACGATGGCCCAGATTCAGCCTTTGGCCAGGAGAAAATATGGTTATATTTGGTATTCCAGGCTTAGCCAAGGGCCTCACTTTAAAAGGTAATTGAGGGGACTTCCCTGGTGGCCCAGCCATAAAGAATTCACCTACCAATGCAAAAGACACAGGTTTGATCCCGGATTTGGAAAGATCCCACATGCCCTGGAACAACCGAGCCCATGCACCATAACTACTGAGCCTGTGCTCTGGAGCCCACGCGCCCCAGAGCCTGCGCTCCACGAGAAGAGAAACTACCGCCATGAGGAGCCCTTGCACTGCAAGTAGAGAGTGGCCCCTGCAACTAGGGAAAGGCCCACGCAGCAGCAAAGACCCAGCACAGCCAAAGATACATCAAGTCATTAAAAAGGGACTTCCCTGGTGGCCCAGTGGTTAAGACTCCATGCTCCCAGTGCAGGGGGCCTGAGGTCAAACCTTGGTCAGGAAACTAGATCCTGCCTGCCAGAACTAAAGATCCTGTGTGCCGCAGCTAAGACCTGGTGCGGCCGAATAAATGCACGCATGCGTGCTCAGTTATGTCTAACTCTTCGCGACCCCATGAACTGCAACCTGCCCTGCTCCTCTGTCCATTGACTTCTCCAGCCAAGAATACTGGAGTGGGTTGCCATGCCTTCCTCGAGGGAATCTGCCCAGCCCAGGAATCAAGCCCACATCTCCTGCTTGGCAGGCAGATTCTTTACCACTGGGCCACCTGGGAAGCCCAAAAGAAAGATAGACACAGCCCTTTGCTCCCAAGGAGGCAGTAGACCACTGGGCATAAATATGTCATAATCCTGGACTGGTTCTCTGAAAGAGATTGATGCTGATGTTGTTTAGTCTTTAAATTATGTCTGAGTCTTTTTGCGACCCCATGGACTGTAGCCCACAAGACTCTGCTGTCTGTGGGATTTCCCAGGCAAGGATACTGAAGTGGGTTGCCATTTCATTCTCCAGGAATCTTCCGGACCGTCTCCTGTGTTGGCAGGTGGATTCTTTACCACTGAGCCACCAGGGAAGCCACCAAATAAATAAATATATTTAGAAAATAAAAGGCAATTGAGATGGATTCATGAACACGCATCAATATAGGAACATAAGGCTCCTTTTAAAATAATTATTTTTCTTTTAAAGTTAGTCATGTGCCGGGAGCCGTCAGGATGCCCCCTCACTCAGATGACAAAGTCACAAGACTGAGAAGGAAACTGCAAAGTGGATTTTCCTCTGGGGCATCCTAAGGCAAGGCCCCTCCTGGTATTTTTCTTGAGAAGTTCTGTTTATGCTCATCTGTTTATGTTTTAGCTCATCTCAGATCAGTCCCAGTTAGAAAAAATTCATCCTGAGATAATTCCCTCAAACCTTATTTCCCTCAGAGGATCTGGGAAGGCAGATTCCCTTTCCCAGGAACTAAGGAGGAATAAGGGACATTTAAATAGATTACTATTCCTCCTACTAGCTACTGGGGAGTTTACCAAGAGTTCTCTGGGGGTCATGGCAAAGCCACCACCAGAAGGGCTCGTACTTGGGTCACCTTTCCACATCCCACTCCCCCGACCACTCCACGGAAGAGGCTCCCTTCCTTGAAAAAACCAGACTGGAATGGGACCTAGGAATGCTCATAACTGTGACCAGCATAGTTGGAGACACTGATTGCTTTAGGGTAGTGTAGACATAGGAATTCCTTTTAGTAGTTGTAAGGTTAATAGGGTTTCATTGTTAAAGCAGTGCTGCTAAACTGCCTCTTTGTCTTCTTTTCTCTTTCCTTGTAAAAACCAAAATAGGTTAATAGAATAAAACAGTTTCAAGCTTAAGCCCCTCTTTCTAGCTTCTACATAGTTGAACCTTGTCAGGGAACATTTGGCAGGAGGCTTCCTGTGTGCTGTTTTTTGATGTCCCTTATCAATCCCTGAATATTCAGAGATGAGTGGAGAGGCACACCTTTCCCGGGGACAAAAGAAATGCATACATTCTTAAAGTAACCATTTACAGCCTTCTTCCCTCTCAGATATGGAAAGTGAGTTTTTACAACCCTCTCTCTTTGAGATAGATTCTAGCCCTATGTTTCCTGGATAAGTTGCAAGATTTTTATCTTTACTGAAAAGGCTATCTTGTAAGACAGTGTATATATGCCCACATTATGCTGAATAAAAAGTATGCTAGAGACATTCAAATGGTAAACATACTATTGTTAAGTCTAATTATGCAAAAATCCGACCTTTTGCAAGGAAAATTAGCTTAACGTTAAAGTTGTTGATGGTAGGCAGAAAACAAAAGATTGCATAAAATAGTTGTGATGTAATGGGGATGTTCTTTGGCTATAAAACTGTAAACTAACAAAAATAAAGTGAGAGACTTTTCCATCACCTTACAAAACTAACAGCAATAAAGAGAGACTGCTTCATCACCACACACCGACTCAGCTCAGTTCTTCTGCCAACGCCACTCATCCCTCAAGACCCCCCGACCCCGCCGGGGCTGGACCCCGGCAGTCATGAAAAAGATTATTTTCTTGGGCTCCAAAATCACTTCAGATGGTGACTGCAGCCATGAAATTAAAAGACGGTTGCTCTTTGGAAGAAAAGCTATGACAAACCTAGATAACATATTAAAAAGCAGAGACATTACTTTACTGACAAAAGTCCATGTAGTCATGTATGGATGTGAGAGCTGGACAATAAAAAAGGCTGAGTGCCAAAAAATTGATGCTTTTGCACTGTGGTGTTGGAGAAGACTCTTGCGAGTTCCTTGGACTGCAAGGAGATGAAACCAGTCAATCCTAAAGGAAATCAATCCTGAATATTCACCGGAAGGGAGGAGGCTGTGCATATTCAGAGCCCTCTGCCTGGAGTGCATTTCTCTGTTCCGGTTCCAACTTCCTCATCCTTTAGGTTACCTGAAGGGCTTCCCAGGTGACTCAGTGGTAAAGAATCCGCCTGCCAATTCAGGAGAGAGATATAGGTTCGATCCTTGAGTCTGGAAGATCCCCTGGAAAAGGAAATGGCAACCCACTCCAGTATTCTTGCCTAGGAAATCCCATGGACAGGGGAGCCAGGCGGACTACAGTCCGACCAGTAACTAAGAGAGGCATTTCAAGGACCTCCCATATCTGGGATGGTCTCCACGCGCATGCGCACGCTCAGTGGTGAGTCCTGGGCCCTTTGTCAGACTGACCCTTTCACTTCTTTCGATTTCCTTCTTATTCGTATGTCAAAATAATGTACTGAAATGTTAATTTGTCTTTTGTTCTCTTTGCTAAGGGAAAATTAGCAGATCATTGACTTGAAAACTTGGATTCAGGGAAGCAAGGTGGGCGGGATTGTTCCAGAGGGGAGGGATCTCAACTGTTGAAGGGAATCCTGGTGGGATTCCTAGGGAAGTAGGGAAGAAATCAGTTCATCATCAGTTCAGTTGCTCAGCAGTGTCCGGCTCTTTGCAAACCCATGGACTGCAGCATGCCAGGCTTCCCTGTCCATCACCAACATCCAGAGCTTGCTCAAACCCATGCGCATCAAGTCTGTGATGCCATCCAACCATCTCATCCTCTGTCGTCCCCTTCTGCCTTCAATCTCCCCCAGCATCGAAGTCTTTCCCAATGAGCCAGGTGGCCAAAATGTTGGAGCTTCCACTCTAATGAGTCGGCTCTTCACACCAGGTGACCAAGGTATTAGAGCTTCAGCTTCAGCATCAGTTTTTCCAATGAATTGAAAAGGACTGATTTCCTTTAGGATGGACTGGTTGGATCTCCTTGCAGTCCAAGGGATTCTCAAGAGTCTTCTCAAGCACCACGTTTCAAAAGCATCAATTATTCGGTGCTCAGCTTTCTTTATGGTCCAACTCTCACATCCATATATGACTACCTGTGGACTTCTCCTAGGTGTTGAGAGCAATGGGGAGGGTCTCTGAGGACAGGAAAAGACTCACCCACAAAGCAAGGGTAATATGGAGATCTGAAGGCAGGGCAAGAGTGGGTAAGGGGAATGGAGATGGAGAAGATCATTCTAGGCATCCCAGCATGTACCAAGGTTCTATAGTAGAGGGGGACAGACTCATATAACAGGGAAGTAGCATGGGTGAGGTATGGCTTGAGGCATGGTCAAGCACACAGGGTTTTAAAGGCTTTGTTAAGGATTTTGATCTTTTTTCTAAGAGTTAAGGGAAATACACCGACTGAAACTGCCCACCCAGACTAGGCGCCATAGTAACCATCTGCAAGAGTTACTTTACGACAGGAGGTCCTGGTAAGGAACTCCAAAGTACTAGGAGCTAATAAGCCACCACCAACTGGAAGAATCTGGGAAAGGTCAAAAGGAGACTCCACACATCCCACCTCCTCCCAGGATCCATCTCACTGGCATCCATCTTGGCTGAGCAATGTGCGCGCCACCAAGAAGGGCCCTGAGTCAGAATGTTTGGCCAGAGCCAACCTGGAAACTAATCTCATCAACATAAAACCTGAGATTGTGAGCCACGCAGCAGAGCAGTTCTTCCCTTACTCTCCTGCTCTCTGCCCGGGGATGCTTCCCAATAAAGTCTCTTGCTTGGTCATCACATGTATCTCCTTGGACAATCCATTTCCCAATGGAAATGAGCCCCCTTTCAGACTCTGGAAGAGATCCCCCTTGCTGCAACAAGAGGAGGTTTTAACATTCGTGGGGGGTCAGGATGGGGCAGGGGTTGACCTTACCAGATTTATATTTAGAAAAGACAGCTGTGAAAATATATTGCAGGGGAACAAAGAGTAGAGTCACGAGGTAGATAGGAAGCCTTTGAATTGGACCAGGAGAGAACTGAGGAGCTGCCAGCGATACAACAACATACATGGAAATGTAAAAAGGAGGCAGAGTCCACAGTTCCTGAGGATATTCAACAAAAATGGGGGAGGGACGGGGGAGGAGAGGGAGGCTCTAGTGATGACACTGAAATTTTGGTTTGCAGGAAAGGAAAGGTGCTGATATTATTCATTGAGCCCTGGGACATCAGGAGAAAAGCAGGCTGGGGCCGGGGAGGGGGCTGGGGAGGAGCAGATCAGCTGGGGAGTATGTGTCTGCAAGTACCAGAAAGCAGAGGCTGAACTATAAAACTGTCGATTGTTTACAGAAGCTCAGAGATTAGCATTTCCTGAGTTTTCTCAGACTCTTCCCACTATTCAGCTCCAGTTCCCTTCTTGCGGGCTGGTTTTTTAGTCTTATGTTTGTTGTCTCATGACTGACATAGCTCCAAATATCATGTGCTCACACCAGTGTTGCAAGTAAGAAGTGAGGTGCAGGGGCTCTGTCTTTTTATCTGGAAGGCAAGATCTTCAAAAACTCCCCAGCAAATTTCCCATTGCCTCTCACGGGCCAGAATTGGCTGCCTGACCATCACCGAACACAAAGGGAGCTTGGAAGATCTGTATTGGTGACAAAAAGTCTTCCTTGACAAACTCCAGTCAAGCTCCTTTGAAGCCTCTTCTCAGCTGTGCCCTGACTTTTGGACTTGTGTGTTCATTTCTGCATCGTTCAGTTTTAACAAGAATCTGTTGGGTCGGTCTAGCCAGAATCTTGCCCTTACCCCCTGAGTTTTCCACTTAGTAATTTTCTATCCACTGACCCCCACCCTCATCCTTGGCTATAAATCCCTACTTTTCTTTATTGTGTTTGAAGTTGACCCCTAATACAAACCCTTATTGTAGGAGCTCCTTGGAAAAGTCCACCTGATGATCATCAACAAATGTAATGATTGATTTTTCCTTTAACATCAATCATTTGCCAAAAAAATATCTATCTATCTATCTATATATATCTCACTGGTAGTTTAGAGTAATCAATTTATCCCCCAGGGCTTAGGGCAGAGCCTGTATTCCTAAAATCAAGGGAGCCCATAAAAGAGCTGGGGGGTAGCTAATGGGTTGCAGCGAACTGGATAGCGTCAAGGTCAACTATCATCTGTGCAGCTCACACCCAACCTTCTTTCTGGAAACTGCACTTCCACTTTTTCTTTGGGGATGTGCTTCTCACTCCCAGACTAAGTGGTTTGGGTGTGGCTGATCTCACCCCCACCTTGTGGGGTTGGTGTATAGCCCAGGTGAGGTCGTCAGTACGGGATGCAAACTTGGGACATATGGATCCTCACGTTTTATTCATTATTTATCTAAATTTCAAATGTAGCTGAGTGTCTCATTAAAAAAAAGTTTTTTATTGACATGTACACACTGCTTTATTATTTTTTGTTGGTGCTGGGTCTGCACAGCTGCATGTGGGCGGTCTCTCTAGTTGCGGCGCACGGGCTCTAGGTGCACGGGCTTCGGCAGTTGTGGTGTAGACACTCATTAGTTGTGGCTCCCAGGCCCTAGAGTGCAGGCTTCAGCAGTTGTGGCACACGGGCTTGGTTGCTTGGCTGCACATGGAACCCTCCTGGACAAGGGATCAAAGCCATGTCCCCAGCATTGACAGGCTGATTCTTACCCACTGCACCATCAGGGAAGGCCTGAATGTCTCCTTTTTTTAAACTTTTTATTTTATACTGGAGGATAACCAATTAACAATATTGTGATAGTTTCAGGTATACAGCAGAGCAACTCAGCCATACATATACATGCATCCATTCTCCTCCAAACTCTCCTCCCATGCAGGCTACCACCTAACCTTGAGCACAGTTCCCTGTGCTATACGGTAGGTCCTTGTTGATTATCCATTTTAAATATACATGTGTGTACATGTCTGTCCCAAACTCCCTAACTATCCATTCTGCCCATCCTTACCTCCAGCCAGCAGAAGTTCCCTCTCAAAGACTGTGAGTCTATTTCTGTCTTGTAAATACTCAAAGACTGTGAGTCTGTTTCTGTCTTGTAAATACATTCATTTGTATCATTTCTTTTTAGATTCCTCATAGAAGGAATATCATACGATATTTCTCTTTCTCTGTCTGACTTACTTCACTCAATATGACAATCTCTACGTCCATCCATGTTGCTGCAAATGTTATTTCATTCTTTTTGTGGCTGAGCAATATTCTACTGTATGTATGTATCTACCACATCTTCCTTATACTCATATTTTTATTCATGAAATCTGGCAACTCCAGATCCAGGCCTACCAACAAGACACTGACATCAGTTTGGAAAAAATCTTGAGTCCTAAGCCAGGCTGATGAGAGTCCCCCTTCAAACATTTGATGGAGCACTCAGCAAAGAGACTTTTTAAATTCCACTGGGTTGCAAAATTAGCAGAACGTAACTTCAGCTGCAAGAGTGAGCCTCAGACCTAGATCTGGCCTGTCTAAAGATTCTTTCTCCAAATTACAATGATCGGGTCATAACCAGGCACAAAACCCAAGCAGAGTCAACAAGACGCAAGCCTGAAGCTGATGATGGAATTATTGGGATAGAGAAATCTCTGTCTGCTGGAGATGCTGAGCTGGAAGCATGGAAGTGCTGCGATGCTGGTGATTATCTCACCCCCATGTGAGGGAGGGTAAGCGTAGATGTTAAGTCAGCAGAGGGGATTCCTGGGCAGTCCAGCGGTTAGGACTCTGCATTTCACTGCCGAGGGACTGTGTTCAGTCTCTGGTCCAGGATGGGAGATCCCACAAGTGAAGTCAGCAGAGAAAAAAGCAGAAGCAAGAGATGGAAAAACAGATACTGAGTCCTATCAATATCATCGAACCTTTAATATCAATCAGCCAGGCCTCAAACCATCCTTCCTCTGGACTTTTCAGTTAACTGAGCCAGTAACTTTGGTTTGTGGCTTAAACTAGTGTGACTTGGAGTTCTGTGACTTGCCGCCAAGAGAATACTGATTAGGAGAAGGTCCCTGATTCAATTGTGGATATGTTGAATTGCCTCTGATGTCAAGTAGCCTGTTGCACATGTGAATCTGAGCTAGAGGTTTAAATTAATAAGTCTACTTTGCATAAATGGTGATGGAATTCCCCATGCTTAGAATCCAGGTAGGCATAAGGTAGGCATCCAATGAATATTTGTTGAATAGATGAATGAATGAATATAGCAATCTGATTAATTCTTAGTAGCCCTTCAAAACCAGAAGTGCTGATCAGTCCAGGTAGATGGGATAAATAGAATGAATACCACTGAAGAAAATGTTAGTGAACAGGAAGAACAAATTGAATAACTTTCCTAGATGGGAGAGTTTTTAAAAATTAGAAAATATAAAAAAAAAGTTATCCTCTATATCTGTAAGATACAGAAGATAAAGTAGAAGTAAAAATATCCAGATAATAGGATTTCCGAAAGAGAAATATAAAGTTTGAGAAAAAAATATTTGAAGAGATAATGAAAGTAAATTTACAGAATGTAAGAAAAGATCAAAAGACTTCTGTTTGCAACCCAGATATAGAAATTTTCAGCAGGCCAATGCTCCCACTGCAGAAATTAGAAGAAAAATGAAACAAAACAACAAGAAAATTGTAAGAATCATCTTTTTGAAATCAGCAGAGTTATGAATGCAAAGCTATGAATGAATGAGATGAAGATTCCAGACATGAACCTTCATTCCTGAATAGGCTGAGAGTCACAGGTCAAATATTTTTCTCCAGAGGCATTTGCCAAGTTGGGGAAAAAGCTTAGCTCAGGCAAAGGAACACTACTGGGAGGAAGAGAAGCCAGCAGAGCTTTTGGTGGTCACGAGGAACTGGAGATTCCTGGAAGTCCCTGAACTTGGGAGTGAAGTCTTCTGTAGTCTCGTGGTTGGTGTTTAGGAGACCATGAGACTCCTAAATGAGAGAGTCTCTAATTAAGCCTGCCGGAAACAGAGGGCACTTGCTATGTTGTAAAGATGTGTGGGTGGGAGATGGGAGTTGTTGCTGGAAGTGGGAGTTAAAGCTCAAAACTTCCAAATGGCAGAATAAAACCTCCCACAACCCAAAGGCGAGACAGAGACCTTCTAGCCTCTCATTCAAAAGCCCCAGAATGGAAAATTTCCTGGTGGTCCAAAGGTTAACAATCTGCCTTCCAATGCAGAGGGTGCTGGTCAGGGAATTAGATCCCACATGTTGTGGGGCAACTAACTCAGTGTGGGCAACTAGAAAACCCACACACTACAACTAAGACCCAAAACTGTCAAATAGTTGTTGTTTTAATTAAATCTTTAAAAATAAAAATAATAAACAGAAACGAAAGCCCAGAATGCTCATGCCTAAGAAACGAGAATGAAACAAAAGTAGACAGAATATTCATAAAATTGAAATGTATCCCCAGTTCGGTTAATCCTTAACTAATTAAATGTGATCAGTCTTAGTGCAGGAGCCCCACAGAGTGAATGCAGTACATCCTCTAGTGGAGGAGAAGATCATCTGTATAAAAGATCATGGTCCTTCGGGAAGTTGCTAGTCTGTCCTAACAGCAAATAGAAAGCTGAACAAACTGAGAAGTGAGGTCACAGCAAGTGACGGAAGGTCGCAGAGGGCCAGGGACCTGTGACAGTGAGATTGCAGAAGTGAGGGCAGCAAACTGCCATGCCCCAAGCTGGAGCGACCGACAGGTGAATACAGAGAATCAGATCACCTGAGCAGAAGCCCACAAGCGGAAACCTCCATGTGAGCCCATGCCAGGCAGGGACACCTGAAGTGTAGTTGACGAATTGCTAGCAGCTCACTGTGGATGGCCACGGCATCACCGACTCAATGGACTTGAGTTTGAGCAAGCTCCAGAGTTGGTGATGGACAGGGAAGCCTGGCGTGCTGCAGTCCACGGGGTCACAGAGTTGGACACGACTGAGCGACTGAACTGAACGGGAGTGTTAGAAAAAGGAGAAAGAGTGAAAGGAGCAGAAGAAATAGTGGCAACAACGACTTTCCTCAACTGCATGCATGTCAGATACCAAACCAGTAGACTTGCCATTTCTAAGAAATGCTAAAAGAAGTTCTTCAGAGAAAATGAAAATAATATAAGTCAGAGAGTTGGATCTACATAAAGAAGGGAAAAATATGGAAGAAAGAATAATGAAGGTAAAATTAAAACTTTCATTTTTCGTTTTCTTAATTGATCTAACAGGTAACAGTTTGTTCAAATATATATATACACACACACGTATGTTTATATATAAGTGACATGAATGACAGTGGATGAACAGGAGAGAAGTTATGATTATTTTGATATTATAGAAAACTCGTTACTGAGGCTTCCCAGCGGTCCAACAGTTAAGATTCCAGGCTCCTAAGGCAGGGGGCCTGGGTCCCGATCCTTAGTCAGGGAACTAGATACCACGTGCCTCAACAAAGATTGAAGATCCCAAATGCAGCAACTGAGGCCTGGCACAGCCAAATAAAAAAATGCTAAAAAAATGCTAAAAAATGCTAAAAATGCTACAAACCATGAGGTTGTATAGTGTCATTAGAAAGTGGACCTGGACTTCCCTGGTGGTACAGTGGATGAGAATCTACTAGTGCAGGGGACATGGGTTCGATCCTTGGTCTGGGAAGACTTCATATGCCATGGAGCAGCTACGTCCGTTTGCCACAACTGTTGAGCCCAAATGCTGCAACTACTGAAGCCCTTGCGACTAGAACTGGTGCCCCACAAGAGAAGCCACCGCAACGAGAAGCCTGTGTGCTGCAATGAAGACTCGGCCCCTGCCACCACAACTAGAGAAAGCCCCCAGCAACGAAGACCCAGTGCAACTAAAAAGAAAACTAACTAAATAAAATTTTTAAAAAAGAAAATGGACCTGGATTAGTTTTAAATGTATATTGCAAACTCTAGGACAACCACTAAAAAACTAAAAAAAAGATTTTTCTTTATGCTAGGAAAGGAGAGAAATTGGAATCCTATCAAATGTTCAGTTAAAATCATGAAAGGTAGGAGAAGAATTGAATATAAAAATGGGAATAAAGAAGGGCAATAAGTAGGAAACAGTAACAAATATGGTACATGTGAATATAACTATACCAGTGACCACTTTTGGATGTCAGTGGTCTAAAGGAACTAATCAAAGGACAGATATTGTAAGAGTGGCTCACACCACGGATAAGTAGGGAAATGCAAATAAAAACTACAATGAGACACAGCCTCACTTCCATTAGGATGGCTACTAACAAACAAACAAACAGAAAGGAAATAAGTGATAAGGATACGGAGAAATGGAAACTTTGTGTGCTATTGGTAAAAATGTAAATGGTATATCTGTGGAAAACAGTATAGGACTTCCTCAAAAAATTAAATATAGAATTACCATCAGTTCAGTTCAGTTCAGTCGCTCAGTCGTGTCCGACTCTTTGCGACCCCATGAATTGCAGCACGCCAGGAATTACCATATGACCCAGCAATTCCATTTCTGGGTATATACCCAAAAGAATTGAAAGCAGGGTCTTGAAGAGATATCTGTACACCCAAGTTCATAGTAGCATTATTTACAATATGTGGAAGCAACACAAGTGTCTATCGACAGAAGAATAAGTGAGTGGGGTGTATACATATGATGGAATATTACTCAGT
The DNA here is from genome assembly GCA_007570785.1 of Antilocapra americana. NCBI lineage: Eukaryota > Metazoa > Chordata > Mammalia > Artiodactyla > Antilocapridae > Antilocapra > Antilocapra americana. The sequence goes on along the minus strand of ML664188.1, from coordinate 4,753,795 downwards.
CTTTTAAAAAAAATTTAATTGATGTGTAATTGACATATTATGTTAGTTTCTGGTGTACAGCTTAATGATTCAGTGTTTGTTTACACTGAGAAATCATCACCACAATAAATCTAGTTAGCATTTTTCAGTCTTTAAAAGGAGGGAAATACTGATATAAACTACATGGTTGAGCCTTAAAGATCTTATGCTAAGTAAAATAAGTCAGTCACAAAGGGCAAATACTATTAATATATGATTCCCTTATGTTTATATGAGAGTAGAAGGGGTAGTAGTTTGGGGTAGTCAAGTTCATAGAAACGAAAAGTAAGATGGTGATTGCTAGGGGCTGGGCAGAAGAGAAAATAAGGGGATTTTGCTGAATAAGTACAGGGATTCCATTTTATAAGTGAAAAGATTTATGGAGATGAATGGTGCTGATGGTTGTATAATATTATGAAAGTATTTAATATCACTGAACCATAAACATAAAATGGTTAACATGATAAGCTTTATGTGTATTTTACCACAATAAAATAATTGGAAAAAAAAGATCTATGAGAGGAAAACTACACAACCTGATGAAAGAAATCAAAGAGCTAAATAAATGGAGAGATATTCCATGTTCATGAATAGGAAGACTCAGTATTACTGCAGTAAAACTGCAGTAATCAAGACAGTGTACTATTGATGAAGGAGTAGACAAATAGATCAGTAGACCAGAACAGAGAGCACATAAACAGACCCACATAAATGTGGTCAATTCATCTTTGATAAAGGGGCAAAGGCAATACAATGGCTGGAAGATAGTCTCTTCAATAAATAGAACTTCTGGACATTCACAAACAAAAAAAGAAAGACACAAACCTTACACCCTTCACAAAAATTAACTCAAAATGGATCACTGACCTCAATGTAAAATGCAAAGCTATAAAACTACAAGAAGATAACATAAGAGAAGATCTAGATGGCCTTAGGTTTCTAAATGGCTTTAGATATGAGCCCAAGGGCACAATCCATGAGGAAAAAATTGAAATCCTGGACATAATTAAAATTAAAATTTTCTTCTAAGTAAAAGACACTGCTTGGGACTTCCCTAGTAGTCCAGTGGCTTAGATTCTGTGCTCCCAGTGTGGAAGGTGGGCAGAGGCTTCTCTGACCAGGCTGCAACCTGCGCCCCCTGCAAAAGTGCAGAGTGTTAACCACTGGACTGCCAGGGAGGTACCACCACTTATTTTGTTAGGGAGGAAAATGTTTCCCAAGAGTCCTCCAGCAGCCTACCCTTTATGTTCTCACTGGCTAAATCCACGTCACAACCCACAAACCAATCACTGCAGTAGGAATGGGATTCTAGGGCTTTGTTGTTGATGTTCAGTCACTAAGTTGTATCTGACTTTGTGACCCCATGGACTGCAGCACACCAGGCTCCCCTGTCCTTCACTATCTCCTGGAGCTTGCTCAAATTCGTGTCCACTGACTTGGTGATTGAGGGCTTGGGTTAAACCAATTATGATTCATGTCCTGCAGCTGAGTGAGGGGCTCTGCTTCCCTTAGCTTCTTGCTACCCAACAAAATTTGGATTCTGTTAGCAAAGAAGAGGAACACAGCTATTTGTGAGGTGATGGTACATGCCATCTCCTCCTCTTATAATAATGTCATCCCAAATGTTCTCTGTAAATATTCATACATCACTCTCAGAAAGGTCGTTCAACTGGGTGACCCAACCCCCAAGCATCAAGAGTGAACAGCAAGCCACAAGAGTGGTCCAAGGATGAGCATATGACCTATTCTCACTGATAACAAGCATCCTCTGAACTTTCCTGGAACTTTCTGGACAAGTTGTATTCACTCCCCATTGAGCTTGCTAAACTACCAGGTTATAAACCTGAAGTCACTATGGTGTTCATCTCTGCCACGTAGTAGATTCTCCCTGAAAAGGAAGCCAATACAGAGGACAGAGCCTGGAGATGGAGAGAAATGACATCCCCAAAAGCATGTGTACTGAATCCAGCTGTGCCTGAAGTCAGCGTTGTTCAGGACTTTTCAAATACTTTTTCACCTGACCCAGTGACAAGGAGAAAATCGGTTTCTATCACGTGAAATTGAAGAGTCCTAACAAAACAGAAGACAAGCAGGGGCCAGATCATAAAAGGCCTGAATGTGAGGCTAATATGCAAATTCACTGGAAGGACTGATGCTGAAGCTGAAGCTCCAATACTTTGACCACCTGATGCAAACAAGCCGACTCATGAAAAAGACCCTGCTTCTGGGAAAGTTTGAGAGCAGCAGAAGAAGGGGGCGACAGAGGATGAGATGGTTGGATGGCATCTTCGACTCAATGGATGTGAGTTTGAGCAAACTCTGGGAGATAGTGAAGGACAGGGATGCCTGGCGTGCTGCAGTCCATGGGGTCACAAAGGGTCAGACACAACTTAGCAACTGAACAACAACTGGGAAACATGGATGAGTTTTAAGTAAGGGAAAGACATGACCAGATGTATGAAATGTGGTCACTATTGTAGAAACTGGGGAGCCTCTCCCTCTGCCCTCAAATAGGCCAAAGTCAGATCTGCCATACGTTGTACTGTTTAAATCAGGAGAGTGAAAATGTCAGTTGCTCAGTCGTGTCTGACTCTTTGTGACCCATGAACTATCCAGACTCCTCTGTCCATGGGATTCTCCAGGCAAGAATACTGGAGTGGGTTGCCATTTCCTTCTCCAGGGGATCTTCCCAATCCAAGGATCGAACCTAGGTCTTCCATATTGCAGGCAGATTCTTTACCATCTGAGCCAAACCAGGAAGAGGTACCAAATTCCCCAACCCCACCATTATCAACTTTATCAGAAGACTCTAAACCAAAAGAATTGAATGAAAACCACTCCCTAAGTCATAAGCCAAGTAGCTGTTGAAAGTGGGTATGGACTGGGACGTCTCTGGTGGTCCAGTGGCTGGGACTCTGAGCTTCCAGTGCAGGGGGCATGGGTTCAATCCCTAGTCAGGGAAGTCAGATCCTGCATGCTGTGCATGTGGCCATAAACAAACAAAAGAAAGTGGATTAACGATGTCCCCAAGACCCAAGCAGTGCAGGAAGGAATACTTTATGAGAAGAGAGCTAGCCATGCAAATGGGGAAAACATCTTTTTAGGCATTTATCTTTACTGCCTCTGGAAACTTTTTGGGGGGGGCTGGGGAGGTCTTTGAAAGATGTACTTACTTAGGAAGAAATCTAAGAAGGGAGCCAGCAGGCCCTGTAGCTTTCACTCTTCCGACTGAGGTAAAATGGATGGGTCCACTGAGGCATCCTCGCTCTGGGTCCTGGAAGCCATTCATCACCTGGGTTGGGCTGGCAGGAAGCGAACATCGGTGCCCTTCCGGCCGAAATCCAGGACCCTGCTCTCTTTAGACCACAGGATACAGGAAGGAACTCAGAAGCAAAACCTTCTCCTGTGGAAAAGGAGTGGAGCCTTCCTTAGAAAGAGAGCAGTCCTCTTACTGAGACACTAGGAAGGAAGTTCATGGACGCATGCTGGGCGTACCTAGGATGGGGATGCCAAGTCAGAAGAGATGAATGACATAGAGATGGAGACAGACAGTCATATAATGCTGTTTTGTGTGACAGAAGGGAATGTTCAAGTGTGCCAGAATTGTAATCTCGGCTCCTCTTATAATGTAAATCCCTTCAGAAAATGCCCTAATTCTGTGTTTTGCAAACTTTCTTTAGAGTGCATAGGAGTCCCCTGTGAGGCTTATTACATCTAGATTTCTGGGATTCCTTCGAAAGATTCTTTTGGAGTAAAAAAACGTGGGTAGCTGTTGTTTATACCCGCTCAGCATCCTTCACCCCTTCCTTTGGTGTCCTTGGGGAAACAAAGTGAATGACAAATGTGTAAGCACTTATTCCCTAGCTTCCATCCCTGTTGGTCGATCATGGCTCCAGGGGCATCCATTCTACCCACTTCTAGGATGGGCATGTGTTAGGGCTGAATAAGGGCTCCAGGTATCCCCCGCTGAGGAGTCAGAGAAGCCCCAGAGCAAGAAGCGAGAGGTGCGAAGTGTGGGCAGGGTGCAGTCAGGCTGCTTCTGTATGAAGGGAAATTGGCAACAGTGACTGTAAAAGATGTGTCTGACAGGATGTGGAGGCATGTGCCGGAGTTTCCTGTATGGTCCACACCCTGAACTCTCAGGTCTGTTCAGGCCCTCCATGAAGTCCAATCCATCATGAGGATACACAGAAGAAGCTATATTAATTGTCTCCCTGGTCTGTCATCATTCTTTTTAAAAAATGTATGTATTTATTTCTTTGGGGCTGTGCTGGGTCTTTGTTGCTGTGCGTGGGCTTTCTCTCACTGCGGCAAGCAGGCTCCTAACTGTGGTGGCTTCTCATGTTTCAGAGCACGTGCTCTAGAGCACAGGCTCAGTAGTTGTGGCGCACAGGCTTAGTTGCTCCACGGCATGTGGGATCTTCCCAGAGCAGGGATCAAACCCGTGACCCCTGAATTGGCAGGTGGAGTGTAAACCTCTAGACCACTGGTCCCATCTATCCCTGTTTGTGATTTCTCTCACCTACACTGAGTATTGGTATAGAACTGCTGCTTTTGAACTGTGGTGTTGGAGAAGATTTGAGAGTCCCTTGGACTGCAAGGAGATCAAACCAGTCCATCCTAAAGAAAATCAGTCCTGAATAGTCACTGGAAGGACTGATGTTGAAGCTGAAGCCCCAATACTTTGACCCCCTGCTGTGAAGAACTGACTCATTGGAAGAGACCCTGATGCTGGGAAAGGTTGAAGGCAGGAGGAGAAGGGGACGACAGAGGATGAGCTGGTTGGATGGCATCACCAACTTGATGGTCGTGAGTTTGAGCAAGCTCCAGGAGTTGGTGATGGACAGAGAAGCTTGGCGTGCTGCAGTCCACGGGGTCGCAAAGAGCTGGACACGACTGAGCGACTAAACTGAACACCCAGCATTGTGCTCACCTGGCAGTGACCCTAGGCTAGAGAAAACACCATCATTAAGTGGTAGCTCTAGTGGGGACTTGAACCCATGCAATTTGCCTCCAGAGCAGGGGCTTCTAACCACTACAGAGCCTATAGCACAGTGTTGAGGAAAGGTTCAAGGTAGGTGGCATGCAGTTTCAGTGATTAAAAAAACCCACCATAACTGCTTAGGGATGTTGACTACGAACGAGGAAGCTGGTAGACACACCACCAAAAGCAAAAGTGACCAAAGGAAAACAGATTCATTGGACCACAACAAAATGTAAAACTTTCTGGCTGCAAATTAAGAGAGTAAAAAGACACTCCCACAGAAGAGAAAATATTTACAAATTGTAAATCAGAGAAAGGTCTACTTTCCAGAATATATAATGAACCCTTACAACTCAAACATACAAAGACTAATAACCTAATTTTAAAATGAGCAAAGGATTTGCATAGACATTTTTCCAAAGAAAGTATACAAATGGGGAATGGGCACACGAAAAGATGTTTAACATCATTAGTCATTTAGGGGAATGAAAATCAAAACTATGATATACCACTGTGTGCCCACTAGGGTAGCGGTAATAGAAAAGATGGACAATATCAAGTGTTGGCAAGGGTGTGGAGAAATTGGATCCCTCTTACACTGCTGGTAGGAATGTTCCTCAGAGCAGCTGTAGGAAACAGGTTGGCAGCTCCTCAGTCAGTTAAACATGGAATTACCATATCACTCAGCGATTCCACTCCTAGGCATACGCCCAAAACAACTGAAAACAGATGTGCAAACAAAGACTCGTACATAAATGTCCACGGCAGCACTATTCACAGCAGCCCAAGGTGGAAACACCCAAATGTCCACCACTGATAAACAGATGAGTAAAATGTGGTCTATACATACAACTGATTTTTCCCAGCAATAAAAAAATAAATGAATACTGATACATTCAAGGATGAACCTAGGAAACATTATGTTAATTAAGAAAAAAACAGTCGCAAAAGGCTGTACTGTCGGATTCCATTTATATGAAATATCCAAAATATACAAATTGACAGAGACAGGAAGTCGATTAGTGGTTGCTGTGGGATTGGAGGGGAACAATAGGGAGTGGCTGCTGATGAGTCTGGAACTTCTTTTAGGAGGAGGGACAAAAATGTTCTAAAATTAGATTTTTGTGGTGGTTGTACAACTCTGTGACTTTACTAAAAAAACATTGAATTGTACACTGTAAATGAGTGAATTGTATGGGATGTAAATTATATATCAATAAAGCTATTTTTGAAAATCTGAAAGTCCCATGTCCTAGGAAACCCCTCAATCATTCAGGAAAACCAAGATGGTTGTTCCCCCTAATGCCACTCTCAGCCATTTAAAATTTTATTCAAAAAAGAACGAGGGGCTTGGGGAGAAAAGGCAAGGTCTGGAGTATTAGTCAGCTTCTTGCTGTGGCAAGGCTGTGTAACAAACATCCCCAAAATGCAGTTGTTTAGAAAAGCAAACATTTATTTCTAGCTCACAGGTCTTTGGGTCACCTGTGCCTCTACTGGGCCAGCTGTGCTCAACTGGACTTGGGTGTCTCCCATTCTAGGACCCAGGCTGAAGAAGCAGCATTTCCCTGGGGCATGGGCTTCTCATGGTGGGTGGCACAGGCAGAAAAGGCCAAGGCATGCCACACACAAATGCAGGAATCCTCAACTAGAATATAGATTATCTCATGCCTGCTCAAATTTCATTGGCCAAGGCAAATCCCTCTGCCAAGCTCAAAGTCAGTGGGATGGGTAAATATTCACTGCCTAATGAGATGCGCTAAAAAGTCTCCAGGCACAGGGGCTAGGCCTGTAATCTTATTATAGGGGGAGTGGAATAGTTGGAAATAAGCCAATCTACCACAGTTACTGGGCCAAATTCTTGTCATTCCTGCATTATGAGGCATTTGTCTAATATCTGCTGCATTAGAAGTCTTTTTTCTTTAATAGAAGTGACTATATTTTAAATTCTGGTTACAAAAGTAAATCAGACAATACAGAAAACTTTAAAATATAAAAACTATAATCCCATCATTCAGGCTTAACCAATGTTAACAGTGTTTATTTTTATACAGTTTTTTACATATACATAATTATACTGATGTTTTAACATAATTATGATTTACACTGTGTTGCAATTGTCAGTTAAAATTCCATGCATACCTTTTTATATAAAAATGTATATCACTGCTATTTTTAATGTTCATGTGAATTTCAAGATACTTACATATTTTGACTGTTTATATATTTTTTCACCAATAATTCTGCCATCATAACAGATTTATTTCCATTTCTCAGGTTTACCTCCAATCTGCATTAATGTTATTCAGTGTTTTGCTTCAACATAATAATAGTATAAGGACTTCCCAGATAGCGTTAGTGGTAAAGAACCTGCCTGCCAATGCAGATGTAAGAGACACTGGTTCAATCCCTGGGTCAGGAAGATCCCCTGGAGGAGGGCATGGCAACCCACTCTAGTATTCTTGCCTGGAGAATCCCATGGACAGAGGAGCCTGGAGGCTATGGTCCAAAGGGTCTCAAAAAGTCAGACACGACTGAAGCAAGACTTAGCACACACACCTGTAATCATAGTGTATAGGTGGTCCCCAGCTCATGATGGTTTGAATGAAAATGTTCAACTTTATGATGGTTGGAAAACAATATGCATTCAGTAGAAACCATACTTTGAGTTTTGACTTTTGATCTTTTCCTAGCAACATGCAGCCTCTGTCGTGATGCAGAGGCAGCCACCGCTCCCAGTCAGTCATGTGATCACAAGGGTTACTGATACATTTCCAACCATTCTGCACCCAGACAACCATTCTGTTTTTCACTTTCAGTACAGTATTCAATAAATTACATGAGATATTCAACACTTTATTAGAAAATAGTTGTTATTATTGTTCAGTCACTAAGTTGTGTCCAACTCTTACGACCCCATGGACTGTAGCCCACCAGGCTCCTCTGTCCATGGGATTTCCCAGGCAAGAATACTGGAGTGGGTTGCCATTTCCTTATCTAGAGGATCTTCTCCACCAAGAATTGAACCTGCATCTCCTGCAAGTCTCCTGCATTGCAGGTGGATTCTTTACCTCTGAGCAACTGGGGATGCTCTTGACATAGCAATAGGACATGACAAAAGCTGGTTAGAACCAGCTAGGTCCAAGATGGCAGACAAGTTGACTTCCAATAGACCTTGAGCCTCAAGTGACACACCATCAGGACCAGGACAGTTCAGAGGCTAACCCTAAAAGGCCAAAAAGTGGGTGATGGCCCAGTCCCTGGCAATCTCCATTCCCTTCCTAAAATAGCCAGAATAATCCTCCCATTTGTTAGCCTATGAAATTATGCAGCCCATAAAAACTAAGCTCATTGTATTTGGGGGCCTCTCACCTTTTGAGATAGCCCGCGCTCTGTCTATGCAGTGTGTTTCTCCCAAGGTCGTTCTTGCCTTTTGAGACAGACTGCATTCTGTCTATGGAATGTGTATCTCTCTAAATAAGTCCACTTCTTAATAAATTGCTTTGTCTCTCACTGAATTCTTTCTGTGATGAGACATGAGCAACCTGAGCTTCATCAAGTCCTGAGACCAGGTGTGTTATCTCAATTAAAAGACTCAGATTAAAACACAGTCTGAATTGTACGATTTCAAATTTATGATAGGTTTATGGGAATAAACCTGTAAGTCAAGGAATATCTGTGTATGTGGGTTTGCACACTTGGCATTATTCCATAAATGCTTTTCTATGTTGTTACAGTCTGGAAATTTGTTCTTCATAGTGCTATCACACCATCATTTAATTAGCCCAATTCCTGTTACTGGCTGTTGTGATTTCTAATATTTTACTATTATATTAATTTATTCCCAAAATTCCTGTTACATTTGAATGGGTATTTGTCTTTTAATATTTATGTATTTATTTGGCTGCATCAGGTCTTAATTTGCTGAGTCACATGGGATCTGTGCCAGACTCTCTAGTTGCCCTTTGGCATGTGGGATCTTAGTTCCCTGACCAGGGATCAAACCTGTGTCCCCTGCACTGCAAGGTGGATTCTTAACCCCTGGACCACCAGGGAAGTCCCTGGCTGAGTTTTTCTGCTGCTTTTTCCACGATTCTTCCCCTCACGGAGGAGGGACGGCCATTGGCAGTTTCGCCTGTTGCCTTCAGCAGCTGCGTAGTAGATCAGTGGGAGCAATTGTATAAATACCCTGCTATAGATGTGTATCGTTCATAGCCACTTCCCTGTCTAGTTACTAAGCATGGTCCTGAGTGAGCATGGCTTCCAGAAATTCTCCGAATGCCCACTAAGCAGACTCGGCTCACTTTGTGACACCAAAGTGCAAGATCAGAAGTCTTCTGCTGATAGGAGTGTGTTCTACAGTGCCTGACACCCGAGGCACACGTGGGCAGTGGAGGAGAAACAAGGTTTGAAATGTATCCAGTCCCTGGTGGCTCAGACAGTAAAGAGTCCACCTGCAACGTAGGAGACCTGGGTTCGATCCCTGGGTTGGGACGATCCCCTGGAGGAGGGCATAGCAACCCACTCCAGTATTCTTGCCTGGAGAATCCCCATGGACAGAGGTGCCTGGTGGGCTACAGTGCATGGGGTCGCAAACAGTCGAACACGACTGAGTGACTAAGCACAGAAGCTAGTAGATGCTATGTGGGAAAAAGCGATCTACAAGGAGAGAATAAGGCTGATGCACAGAAAAAGGCAGAGACCAGGAATGGAGAGACTGGACTGGGGGTGTTCGCATCCTGCCTTCTCCCTGCCCTTCGCATGATCGAGAGTTCAACCCTTCCCTGAATTCCATGAGCCAATAGATCCCCCGTTTTGGTTTTTGTTTATTTCCTTATTGGCCTGTGCTCTTTGTGGCTGCCTGGGCCTTTCTCTGGTTGTGATGAGGGGGGCTACTCTCCAGTTGCAGTGCTCGGGGTTCTCATTGCAGTTGCATCTCTTGTTGCTGAGCACAGGCTCTAGGCATGCAGGCCTCAGTAGCTGCACTCCTGAGCTCTATAGCACAGGCTCAGTAGTTGCGGTGCACGGGCTTAGTTCCTGGGCCAGGGATCAAACTCATGTCTCCTGCATTGAGAGGTGGATTCTCTTCTACTGAGCCAGCAGGGAAGCCGCTCCCCGACAGTCCCACCCTGCCTCCTGCCCATTTTGGCTGAACAAGACCCTTGCAGTATAGACACCAAGCTGGTGCTAACACCACAGCTCCTGGGCCAGGGCTGGAGCTAGAAAGGTGGATGAGAAATGGACCTGCCCTCCGGCAGCCCACAGACCAAGAGTCTGGGAGATGCTGACTAGTGATTAGAGCACGAGGTTCACAACAGAACTGTCGCTCTGAGTACAGAACGCCAAGTACGTTCAAGTGCAGCCCTACACACCCACTTTTAGCCTTCAAACAGCCCCCTCTTCCCTTAGAGCTCTGGCTGGCTTTATCTCCCACAGCAGCCCACTCTTTGTCCCGTCTCATCACCAAGGCCCCAAATGCCAATAGTAAGAGCTGGATCAAAAGGAAATGCTTCGATTCAGTGTCTTATAGTAACCTATCATGGAAAAGAATCTGAAAAAGTATATATGCAAATGAAATAATATAATTTGAAATATATATATATACATATAAAAAACTGAATCGGGGCTTCCCAGGAGGCTCAGTGGTAAAAAATCCACTGCAATGCAAGAGACTTCCAGGAGACATGGGTTTGATCCCTGGGTCAGGAAGATCCCCTGGAGGAGGGCATGGCAACCCACTCCAGTATTCTTGCCTGGAGAATTCCAGAGACAGAGGAGCCTAGTGGGCTACAGTCCGTGGGGTCACAAAAATCGGACAGGACTTCGTGAGTAAACAACCACATAAGTGAATCACTTTGCTGTACACCCGAAGCTAACACAACATTGTAAATTAACTATACTTAAATCTTTTTTAAAAGGTTAAAAAAAAAAAAAAAGCAACACTTCATCCCAGCTTGGGCCTCCAGCCCCCGGGATGACGTGGGGAATGGCCTGGAACCGCTAACTACTGGGACAGAGGCCACTGTTTTCATGTCTGTAATCTCCAGTCTGTCCTTCCCCTGCTCTAAGAATCTCATAATCCAAGGCCAAATTCACGAGTTGCAGACATATTTGCCTAGGAAATCTCTACCCTCTCTCCTCCACACAGGCCAACTCAGCAATTGAAGTCCCAATTCCTTCAAAAAAGACTCAGCACGGACTATGTGTCCGACAGATGGAAACTGGTAACAGCTTCATTTAAGCTGGTCCTGGAGTTTCTCCTCGGATGCTCTGTGAAGGGAGGACTCCCTCAGCAGTAGGTATGATGGAAAAGAGCCCTGGCTTTGCAGTCAGAATCGCTCTGTGACTTGCAAGCTATTTGATCTCAAGTGACTTATTTCTCTTGGATTCAGTTTCTTTGTATGCATATATCGGAGCTAATAATATCTACCCTTTCATTCATTTATCAGCTATTTAAAGTGAGGCAGCGTGGTGCTGTAGTGGATGGAGCAAGGCTAGTGGATGGGTAGAATGGGCAGAAGGGGAGTTGAGTCCTGCTTTTGCAACTTACTGGATTTCACTCAATAGAGCACAAGATGTAAGATGAACCATTATTTTAGGTAACCCTAAAAAAAAAAAAAAGTGCTGCCAAGTTCTGACACAACGATTTCTTTTGAGACTGATATCATGACATAGATTTTTATTATGTATCACTCTTTATATGTATAAAAATGGAAAATGTAAGCAAAATAAATTAAGATTGTCAAAGCCCTTGACCAAAGACCACCAGAAACACACCTGTAGTCAAAAAAAAAACCCAAAAAAAATCAGGTTTATTTAACTTGCAGGCAGTTAGGAGAGCTTATCCCGAGAACACCCTGTGTGTGTGTGTCTTTAAATGTGGGCTTTTCCCCCTGGTTCTGTGGAGGGATTAGGGGAAATGGGGACCAGGTCTGGATTGAAGGCTATCAAGAAGCAGGGGCAATTCAGAGACTAGGTGTCTTTACAATGCTTACCTAGGAAGCAGGAAGATTCAAACAGGGCTAGATTTGTATCTTCGGTAAAGAAGCACCAATTGTGAATTCCCTGGTTGCCTAGTGGTTAGGATTCTGGCGGCCCGGGTTCAGTCCTTAGCTGGGGAACATCCCACAAGCCACGTGGTGTGGCAAAAACAAAACAAAACAAAACAAAAAAAAAAAAAAAAAAAACCCACCACCAATCACTCAAGAGAAAGACCAAGTCATTTTTGTGGTCACAAAGTGGCCCCATGTGCGCATCTAAGCATGTCTCATTGTAAGCACTGATAAATAACAAAATTCAACTGAGTAAATCTGAATATTTAATTGGCTTTATCTAATGATTCAGCATCCCATCTAGGGAACAGAAAAGTGCTCCAAGGAACTGTACAAAAAGGAAGGGTTTTACAAAAGGAAGGAGGGGTGAGTGGGGAAGTTATTAGCAAAGAAAGAATTTTTTCAGTCTAGGTTCTCTTCTTTTCAGGCGAAAGGGGACAGAAGGGGTCTTTTATGCAGATTACCTGACTAGTACTGATCAGGAAAATTCAGATTTTTCTATTTATAGATCACATTCCTGGTAAAGGATGTAAATGCAATTAAGCCTCGATTTGCTGTCCTGAGGGCAAATGGCTCCATTTTGGGCCTGTTTCTTCCTCTTCTTAAAACAGCAATGGTTTCTGTTCTGCTGGAATCATCACTATCAGAATATCAGAAGGGCCATCTTATACTTTCTTGATAGTCCTAAAACTTCACACTGGTGTCCATTAGAGAAAAAAGTACCCCCACTGCAAAGATGTTAAAATGCAAGGGGAAATACTCATGCTAGATTTGATTAAATAGGATTCATGCTGAGTAACTTGAGCAAGTAATAAAACCCTGTTAGTCTCAACTTCCTGCTAGGTAAAATGGGAACAATACAATCTACCAAGTAAGACTTGTGAGGTCTAAGAAATGTCTTCAAAGTGCCTGGTATAATATTGTGTGTATCACTCAAGGTCCAACCAGGAAAACAGGAACCACTCTAAGTATGTAAATCAGAAAATCCAGTGCCCCATATTGGTGACACAATGACGGGGGTGATGGAAGGGCTGAGAAACCCAACAGGGGACAATGAGGCGACCCAAAGATTAGCAAAACCAAGAAGCTGCCCACACTCCTAAACTGGAGGGACAAATGGAAGAGGTGGAATTAATGGAGAGTGGGAGAGAGGGTCATCCTTGAGAAGTTGGAACCATGGGCAAGAGAAATAACCTGGCTTTTTCCTCCCTCCTACCTTCCAGCCTCCTGCCTCTGTCTGTTTCGCCAAACCCAAGGCTGCACGAAGGCAGTTGTCCTGGAAGCCTGAGAAACTGCACCCTGCAGGGCAATACAGAGCAGGGCAGAAAGGCAAGGAAGGGGTCTGCAGCAAAGGGAGCTAACGACCTGAAGATAGAATTAGGGTAACAGACTCAGTAATACCTTTATTCTGATCTGGTACAGTGGCATTTTAAGAAGGATTGTCAGTGTCAGGCACGTCCTCCACTGAATTCTCCTAAGGGCTTCCACAGCATACGGAGATGCCCATTGTCTGTCGCAGAGGTCAGAGCTCAGCCAGAGCGGAATCATGATGCAGCAGCGTCATGGCAACTGGAGTCTGGTCCGGGGCTCTCAAGGGCTTCCGAGTGACCTTACGGGGGTGGGGAGCACGATGTCTGGACTCAAGTTTAAAAGATGGAAATCACGACCGTCGGCCGGTTGACGCGCGCTCCCAACACTCCACTTGGCATCTTCATCCTTGTCCAGAAGGCTCCACAGTGTGCTGGGTTTTGTTTCGGTTTTTTAGTAAAGAATGAAATAGTCTAAGAAAACAGATAACGTACCCAAGGTCCCAGAGCTGGCAAATCTTAAGGAATTCAGTCTCTACTCTTCCCACGCCAAAGCGCTTTCCGCTCCCCGGCCGGTTCTCCCCTCGCCCGGGGGCATCTTCTGGCGGAGGGAGGCTCGAGTCCGGGTCGGTC
>ML664188.1:4562204-4739404 GCA_007570785.1 Antilocapra americana | reverse complement strand
ACGGGGCCGCGTGCCCGGGGCGGGGCCGCGCGCGATTGGCCGCGCCGAGGCGGGGGCGGGCCCGCGGCGGGCAGGCCGGGCGCGCGCCGACGATGCGCCTCCATAAAAGGGAGCGGCGGCGGGCCGGGGCCCCGGATTGAGCCCTCCCCTCGCGCCGGGGTCCCGACGGCCTAGGGCTCGGGGAGGCCCAGCCGCGCCCGTCCGCAGGCGGGGCCGGCGAGCGGCGAGCGGCGGCAGCCGCCCTCGGCGCCCGGGCCTGCGCGCGCGTCCTCGGCGTCCGCTCCCCCGGCTCCCGCCCGCCCGCCCTGCCGCGCCATGGCCCTGAAGGCCGAGGGCGCCGCGCTCGACTGCTTCGAGGTGACGCTCAAGTGCGAGGAAGGGGAGGATGACGAGGAGGCCACGGTGGTGGCCGTGATTCCGCGGCCCGAGCCGATGCTCCGAGGTGAGGAGGGGAGGGGGTCCCGCTTGCGCGTCGGGGCCCGGCTCGGCGCCCCCGGCCAGTCGGGGGTCCCGCGCCCCTCTGCTGCCCAGCCGCCCCCCGCCGCCGCCCCGACTCCGGCCCGAGGCCCGGGCGCTCCCCTCCTCCTGAAGTCGGAGGCCTTGGCGCGCTTTCGCGCCACCCCCCACGCCGGGGTTTGGAATCTCCGGCCTCCCCCGCCCCCCGCCCCTGCCCGGGGTCTGGAGCCTTCGATCCACGCCCGGCGCGCTCCGGGGCTTCCGGTGCCCGAGCGCCCCCTCGCCCGGGCCCGGCCCGACGGCCGGCTTCGAGGTGACGCTGGCGGGTCCCCCGCCCGGGGAAGCAGAGGCAGGCCCAGGGGCCAGGCTGTGTTCTAGGCCGAGGGGCGTCCAGGCCTCCAGGCCGGAGGCAGGGCCCTTCACCTCGGGGTTCGGAGCGACTCGGTGGCTGGAGGCAGGCGTCGAGAGGTGGGTTTTCAGGGCGCTCCAAGCCTAAAGCTTTCCTGCGCTTCCCCGCCACCATCCCCAGGCCTTGCACACGCAAAAGCCACAGGTGTCAGATTTTGGATCTAGAGGGGTGAAAAGGATCGCTTACGGCACCCAGATTTGGGAAAGAAATGTTTGCTACAGGCGCCCTCGGCCACTCTCGAGGGAGATGGGCCTCGGGAGGGGATTTGAAGAGCAATGTGTAAGCACTCTCCCGTCCTCCTCCACCGATTTTTCCAGCCCTCCGGATGTTGACGGCCCTAAGAAAACAAAGGGCCACCTTCGTGGAAGACATACTGTTCATGAAAATGCAGATCTTTGCATTCCTGAATACCTCCTCTCTTAGTGAGGACAATACCCAAAAGGTTGAGAGCAAGGCCATTCATTTAGCTTCTGCAGAACATAATGACTGTCTCCCTACACCGCCTCTCTTCCTTTTTGGAGGGCTTTAAAATGAGGGAAATACAGCATTTTCCATCCAAAAGAGGTTCTCTCCCGACCTTTGCTAGCATTTATTGAGTGCTCAGTGCCAGACTGTCTCAGTTAATCCTCTCAACAACTGCGAGAGCATCCTTCTTCCCCAGAGAAGTGGATTCATGCAACAAGTATTTGGGGGCACCTCTTATATGCCAGGGCTTCCCAGGTGGTGCAGTGATGAAGAACCCACTTGCCAGTGCAGGAGATCCAAGAGATCATTGATCATTGAGTTGGGAAGATCCCCTGGAGCAGGAAATAGCAACCCACTCCAGTATTCTTGCCTGGGAAATCCCAAGGACAGAGGAGCCTGGCAGGCTGCAGTCCATGGGGTCACAAAGGGTCAGGCACGACTGAGCAGGCACACTTACATGTCAAGCACTGTTTTAGGCTGGGCGTGCTAATTAGTGTAAACAAAGTTGAAACCCTGCTGTTTTGGAACTTGTGTGTATATACTAATGACCAGAGATAGATGAATATAAATAAATGTATAGCTCATCAGATGGTGAGTAGTTCAGAGAACACTGAATCAAGATAAGATTGAGAGTGGTTTACTTGGAGTATCAAGTAAGTGGTCAGGAAAGTCTTCTTAATAAGGTGAATTCTGAACACAGACCAAAGAAGTGAGAAAGGGAACCCTGTAGATAATTGTAGATAAGGAATTTTCGGCAGAGAACAGCAATTGCAAAGATCCTGAAACAGAAGCTTCTTGAAAGTTTTGGTGCAGAGGGTAAGAAAAACACAAATTCTAGGTTTTTGGCTTGAGTGACTAGAAGGATGGACTTCCCATTTGCTGAGACAGGAAGACTGAGGGGCAGGCCTGTAGGAGGTTACAGTTTGAACAAGGCAAGTTTGAGATGTCTATGGCACATTGAAGCACGGAGGTCCAATGAGAAAGAAGACACGTGAATCTAAATTTCCTGGGAGTGTCTGGCTAGAGGTATAGACATGGGAGTGGTGAGTAGGCAGGCTTTGGGGCAAGACCACCAGAAGAAGGAGGTGGACAGAGAAGGGGTCCTAAGACTGAGTCATGGAATGATCCAGGGGTTCCAGCTTGGAGACTGAGTCGATCCTTACCAGATATTGCTGAATGCCACAGCATGCCAGGCGCTGTGCCCGTTGCTGGAGATAACAGGTGTGAAGGATCAAAAACTCCATGCTGTCACGGATCTGCGGCGAAGTGAGGAGACACAGGGAACAAGCAGAGCACGTGTTTTGTCAGGCCACATGTGCTCTGGAGGAGATGGAGTGAGGGGAAGAGGACGCTCAGGCGAGGCTGATGGCCGCTTTCTCAGGGATGGCAGACAGACCTTGGTGAGAAGACGGTTCTCGTAGAGAAGGAACTGGCACGGGTGCCCAAAAAAGCCCCTGTGAAGTAAGAGAGGAACCAACAGAAGGTGGTGCCTGGAAAACCAGGTGACAGAAATCAAGATGGAAGAAGTGATCTGTCAAGGGATGAAGTTGAAGCGCTGACCGCTGGGTGTAGCATCGGTGACCTTGACAAAGCTATTTTGGAGGAGTGGTGGGAAAGAACTGCAGCCATTATCACCTAGGGGAGAGGTACCACCCAGCCTTGGAGCTAAACCTTCTGAGACCACGCCAGTTCTCAGATCTGTTTCAAATGCCACCTCTTCTAGGAAGTCCCCAGGTATTAGGACCTCCCATGTTTGTATTTTGCCCCATTCTCTCAAGTGAGAGAGAGGTGCACTCCCAAGGGCTTAAAAGCTCTGAGCTGCCAAGTTCACATTGGTCTGAGCCTGCGTCCTTTGCTGAGAATGGTTCCCACCCTGTCAAATCTTACGGTCCCATGTGCACAGGGAACAGGTGCTGGGTCCACCCTTGGGGATGGACAAGGTCACCACTGCAAAGGCTTTGGGGGAGAGGCCTCTTAACGGGGCCCCAGTGAGTGGAGGACCAGGCCTGGATGCGCATCTTCGCTGACCCAAGGCTCATCAAACATCTCCCTTGCATGCCAGGCCCTGCAGGAGAATAAGGACAAAGTTTGCTGTTCTTGTCCTCAAGGAAGTGAGGACTGTAAAAAGTCAGATGTGAATGCAGTCAACTGCTGGGGGTGGGTGGGTGGAAAAGCTTCACAGGGCCGAGGATGTGAACAGGGCCGTGAAAGTAGAGGCGTTTGCTAGACTGCTGGGGTGGTCTAAACAGGTGTGCCCATACCAGAGCCATGCTGGAATGCAGTCTGTTGGAAAAGCCTGTTGGACCTGTGATCGGAGACTAGATTGGTCTAGCGGGATGTGGTGGCATATCAGCTGTGTTTATCGTGGCTCGTGCCTTGTGGGCTCCAGAGGGGGAGAAAAGAGACTCTAGGTGGGAAAGGTCCTTTCCTACACACACCGCCAAGCTTAGGGAACCCTGTTCTCTCTTGCTGGTGTGGGCACCTCTACTGATAACACCTTCCCTCTCCTCTCCTCTTTAGTGGCCCAACAGGAAAAGACCCCACCACCCAGGCCCAGCCTGCTGGAGGCGGGCATTGATGGTTCTGAAGAGCCCAAGCAGCAGGTGTCTTGGGAGCAAGAGTTTCTGGTGGGGAACAGCCCAGGAGGCAGCGGGCGGGCGCTGTGCATGGTGTGTGGGGCCGAGATCCAGGCCCCCTCGGCTGACACGGCACGCGCCCACATCCTGGAGCAGCATCCTCACACGCTGGACCTGAGCCCTTCCGAGAAGAGCAACATCTTGGAGGCCTGGAGCGAGGGGGCAGCACTTGTGCAAGACTTCCGAGTGGAGCAGCGGTCCCCACCCCACTCAGGTAGTGGGTCAGGGGTGGGGGCGGAGGGGAGTCAGAGCTCGTGGTTGATCACTGGTGTCTGCCCACTTCAGACTCAGGCCAGGACTCCGACCCAGACCCTGCCAAGATGCCAGCAGAGATCGTCGTTCTCCTCGACTCCGAGGACAACCCATCCCTCCCCAGGAGGACCCGGCCCAGAGGACTTCGCCCTCTGGAACTTCCCGGTCAGTCATCCCAAAGCCAACGAGGCTGAGTTGGGGTGCGGGTATCACGAGCCCTGAGAGCTGGGTGGAGATAGGCTTCTTGGCAGGTACCCTGTGGCCCAGAAGTTGTGGGAGTCAGGCCTCTTAAAAAGGTCTTATCTTTTGCAGTGGCCCCTGTCCCAGAGCCAGTAAGCAAGAAGCCCCGTGG
The DNA here is from genome assembly GCA_007570785.1 of Antilocapra americana. Classification (NCBI taxonomy): domain Eukaryota; kingdom Metazoa; phylum Chordata; class Mammalia; order Artiodactyla; family Antilocapridae; genus Antilocapra; species Antilocapra americana. The sequence continues at coordinate 4,734,834 of ML664188.1, read as the reverse complement.
TCAGAGATGCAAGGAGTCCTCTGGGGAAGAGCCGGTCAGGAAGAAAAGAGGCAGACCTATGACCAAAACCCTGGACCTAGACCCAGACCCTGACCCAGGTGAAGGGGAGGAAGGTGTGGGCTCCAAGGGGAAAGCTGGGGCTGGAGGGGTCGGGGGGGCGGGGCCAGGGGTCACGTGCACCTCAGCCGGGCCTCGGGAGTGTGGCCTCCCAGTCTCATCCCGTCCTGCCCTCAGACCCCCCCTCCCCGGACTCGCCCACGGAGACCTTCGCCGCTCCAGCCGAGGTCCGGCACTTCACCGACGGCAGCTTCCCCGCCGGCTTCGCCCTCCAGCTCTTCTCCCACACCCAGCTCAGGGCCTCAGACCGCAGAGACTTGCCCAAAGAGGGGAGAGGGGCCGAAGGAGGTCTTCTCCAGCCAGAAAGCCCCTCCGCAGGTGAGCGCCTGAGCGGGGGTGGCGGGTGTGCAGGGTTGGGAAGGCCGCGTCCCTGGGCCCTGGGCTGAGGGCAGGTGGATTTGAATACAGCAGCCGGCCGGAGAGCTGAGGTTTGGGCACGCTCCTTGGGAGCATCCTGGTCATTAGGTTGAGTTAGGCCAGTGATCCCCAAAGCCCGACCCCGGACACCACAGCTGGTGATTCCAGCTGGAGCCTGAGGTGCCCACCAGGGGCCTAAATGGGACTGATAACAGGAGACAGGGGTCAGCACTCCACAGACCCTCAGCTCGGGGTATGTCTGATAATAGCAGTGAGCACTTGTGTTTATATCATGTTCTCTGATTTTAGGAAACTTTTATATGCAGCCCATTTGGCGCTTAAAAAAGTGTCTTTTTCTGAACGGACAGGCTGAATCTCGGAGAGGTGGTTCCTTTTCCACATCTATGTATTCCCTTTCTGTGGCTGCTGTAACAGATTACCACAAACCAGTGACTGACAACAGCACAGATCCACTGCCTTTTAGTTCAGGAGGCCAGATGCCTGGTACGGGAGGCATCAGCCGGCTGTAGGCAGGGTGTCTGCAGGGCCAGCTCCCTTCTGGCTCCTAAAGAGGGAGTCTTGCCTCTTCCAGCCTCTTGTGGCTGCTTGTATCCCTCAGCTTGTGCACACCTTCCGTCTTCAGAGCCAGCTATGGCCAGGCTTTCTTAGGATACCATCTTTGGCTCTGGCTCTTCGACCTCTTCTTTCCCCTTTAAGAACCTTTGTGGTTACACAGCCTGCCTAAATCATCCAAGGCTCCATTTAATTTTAAAGTCGGTTGATTAGCAACAACAGTTCCCTCTGTAGCCTTAACTCTCCCCCACTGTGAACATACCATGTTCACAGCCCTGGGGACTAGGCCATGGCCATCTCTGGGGGACTGGTACTCTTGCTAGCACAGTCACCTAACGTGGCAGTAGCAGAATTGAGATGAGACTGGTCTGTGTTCCAGCGGGGCACTGGCTGAGTCTGGTTCCTCTCTCTTCACCTTGCCAGGCCAGGCCCTACTCGCAGCGTCTCGAGTGCAGAAAGTGGTTCTTGAAGGAGTGAATGTGACACACAGAGTACCTCATCTCAGCCTGCCTGAAACAGGCACTAAAGATGGCCCACGGGGTGCTGGAGGCTCCCCAGAGCAGGGCTCCCAAAAAGGAGGTGTGCTTTTTGCCTAAAGAAAAAGCTTCACTTCCCTTCAGCCCACCTCACTCAGTGGTGACCACTGTTAAGAATTTGGCTTACATCCGTCCAACCTCTCACAAAGCTCTGCGTGCGCATGTACCTCTGTCTATTTATTTTTTACCCAAAGGGGCTCTGCTTTTTCTAGTCTGAAGGTGGGCCTCACCCATGAGGTCTTAACTGTCTCAGGTTTCAGCTTGAGTCACTTTGCAGCCCTGCCTCCCCAGGACCGCGCTCCCCCTAGACTTGTGTGTTTCCTGGGCCCCCTTGTGTTGTCAGCGGACCCCTGCTGTGCATAGCTGACTTCTCCCACTGGCTGGTGGGTCTTCTGGTTCCATTCTGGAAGGCGGGGGCTTCATTTCTAGCCTTGGGGTACCCTGTGTCCAAACTCCATCTGTCTGGAGTGACCAATAGCTGAGAAGAGCATCCTTGAGGTTTGGGGTAAGTGGGCAGAGCCTGAGACTTCGGGGTTCAGCCGTCTGAATGATTTGAAAGGGAGGGAGGTGCTGAGCTATGTTGTGGCAGCAGCAGGGACCTGTCGAGATTGGGGACAGTCGAGAAACTGCAGAAGACGGGGAGTGACACCCTGGTATGTGTGTCTGCAGCCCAACCCAGGAAGCACCCTGAGAAATGACACAAGTGGCCCAGTTTTGTCCCCAAGAAACTCTCAGTCTTCTGAGGGGCCCAAGCCAGCAAATGCACACTAGTAGGATGCCCATGATGGTTCTTGAACAGCACGGGCTCCAGACTGGTGACTGCAGATTGGTTTTGGGTTTAAAGAACCCAAAGCTGAGGTTTCTCAGAAACCTGTGAGGCTTCAACCAGAATGTTCTACTTTGAGTTGTTTAATTTTTTGAAGTTCTCCAAAGGTCTTATTGGACTAGAAATCCAACCACTTTAAAAAAGAAGATTTAAAATCAAGGATTTAGAAGTTGGGAGCGGGTAAGAAGTCACTGTGGTCAGCTGAGCTGATGGGCATGTGTGTGAAGCCATCAGGGAAGACTTGCTGGACATTCTGGGGCCTTACAGGATGAGGGTGTCCAGGCCAGGAGAGGCGGTGAGCCCCAAGGGCCCACTTGCAAGTAGTGGAGGAAAGCCTTGCTGGTGTTTAATTAAAATAAGACCTTGAGACCTGGCTTAGGATACCTCAGCTAGACCAGTGTGTTCCTGACTGGACCAAGGAGAAGAAAGTGTGTGTGTGTGTGAGTGGACCAAGAAGAAGAGTGTGTGTGAGTATGTGAGAGAGAGAGACTGGACCAAAGAGAAGACAGAGTGGGGAGAGGGGGTGTGACTGGACCAAGGAGAAGAGTGTGAATGTGTATGACTGGACCAAGGAGAAGAAAATGTGTGTGTGTGTGTGTGTGTGTGTGAGCGAGCTTCATGAGTGGCAGGCTTTGTTCACTGCTGTATCGTGTGTGTGTGTGTGTGTGTGTGTGTGTGAGAGAGCGAGCTTCATGAGTGGCAGGCTTTGTTCACTGCTGTATCGTCCGCACCTGGAACAGAGCATGCACAAAGAAAGCCCTTGGACCTTGGAAAAGATATACTGACAGAGACTTGTCACCCTGGTGCTGACATTTCCAGAGTCTCTGCTCAGAGATGAGGCTTAGTGAGAAATGAGAGATGGGTCCCAGCCACCCCCTGGAGGAGGTGCTCACATTTGTGCACACATGCACCAGTGTGGAGGAAGAGAAAGGGGCTGAAGCTAGGGGAGCAGAGGGGTTTGGGCCAGGCCAGGAGGCAGGTGGGGGCCGTTCTGGGCTTGGGGTGCTGAGCCCCCGTTTTACAGAAGAGGAAACTGAGCCTCAGGAAACACTAACCCGTGTGTTTTTCGCCTGTGCAGCACCGAGCCTGCCACGAGTGCCAGGGATCAAGTCTCCTCTGTTGGACCACGAGCTCTTCTTTCCTTCAGGTCTTCCCCATCAGCTTACATAGAGATGTCATTTCTCGCTCCTTAATCCTCATCCATCATAGCCTCTGTCACATTTGTCCCCAAACCTTTTTGGCAAAGCTAAAGCTAAAGACTGGTTTCTCTACCATCTCCAGTCTGTCTTTGGAAGCCACTTGATTCAAACTCCTGCTTTCCACCCACATGTCTTTTTTGGCAAGATTGCTGCTGATGTCCATGAAGCTAGACCCAGTGGTCAGTTCTCAGTCCCTGTCCTGATCCAGCAGAAACAAGAAGCCTGTCCCGCCCTCCTTCCTGGAAGCTCATTCTGCCCTTGGCCTCTCGGGTAGCACCATGAGGGGGTTGCCACTGCTTCTCTTGCCTGTTCACTTCCAGCTCTCAAAGTTGGATCCTATGGTGGTTTTACTTCTGTTTCTAGAGTACTGTGCTTCCTTGGGTCTGGAAGTTTGCCTGTTTGATTCACTGTAATATCTCTGATCCCCAGCCCAGAATGGGCGCTGTCTGTGCATTTGGCAAATTAACCATGAGTTAGGATCTGTACCCACGCCCTGGGTGATCCCAGGCTCGCAGCTTGTCATGGTCCCACCTTCCTCTCCACCCTGGGCCTGTCCCTTTGGTTCCAGCCTCTCTCTCGCCCAGTTGATGTGTCTGGTTGGTTGTAGAAAAGAGCCCCCAAACTCCGTGTTTCTGATAGTGTTTCTGAGTGGAACCCCCCGGTCTCCTCTCCTTACCCCCAGCCACTTTACTCCCCCCTCCCTGGGCTTCACTTCCCTAGGAAGCTGGCTGCCATGTTCTTCAGTTTGCTTAGACCAAAGCCTCAGAGTTGTCATCTCTCTCTCTCAGACCCCACTTCAGTCTGAGAGAAGAAAGAATGTGCGTGCGGGGGGCTAACTTTCCTGTTAGCCCCCCCTCCAGGATGCTCAGGTTTGACACGTACACACGCCCCGTCACTCTCTCTGCTGCTGCTACCTTCATCCAGGGTTCCTTCACAGTCTGTCTCCTGGCTTCTGATCACTGCCTGCTGTGGTCAGTCTCCTGCAGCAGCCAGAGCCCTCACTGAAAACACAAGTGGGATCCCAGCACTGCCCTGCTCAGAGCCCTCCAGCGCTGTCGCTGTCCCATTCCAGATGAAAGAGCCCTCGTGGGGACTGGCGGTCCTCACCCCAGGGCCTTCACCCTGCCAGCCCCCATTCCAGATAAAAGTCAGAGTCCTCGTGGGGACTGGCGGTCCTCACCCCAGGGCCTTCACCTTGCCAGCCCCCATTCCAGATAAAAGAGCCCTCGTGGGGACTGGCGGTCCTCACCCCAGGGTCTTCACCTTGCCAGCCCCCATTCCAGGTAAAAGTCAGAGTCCCCTTGGGGACTGGTGGTCCTCACCTTTCCGGCTCACCAGCGCATCTGCCTGTCCTCTTCCTCCCACCAGGAATGCTGTTCCCCAGCTAGACACTGCGGATTCCTCATTTCCTACACCTTTGCTCATGGGTCACTTGCAGGTCACCTCTGTGAAACCCTCCTGTGCCCTACTCTGGTGTGCTTTTTTACTTTGCTTCTGTCCGTATATATCACGTTGCATTTTTAATTTGTTTATCCCGTTCATCAGCTCTCACCGCTGGAACATAAATTCCAGGAAGGCCACTTGATCTGCCCCGTGTCCTGGGGAACCCCCAGCAGCTAGACTAGTGTTGGGCACAGTGTGGTTGCCCAGTAAGTTAGTGTTGAATTAAGGAGCCCAATGAGTGCGCCCTGCCTGTCCTCAAGGAGCGTAGAGTGTGTCAGGAAGGCAAGCCAGCTCATGCGAACACACAGCAGAGTTTGTTCAGTTGCACAACCCCAGTGGCAGCCATTGAGTCATTTTACATTCCAGCAAATGGTACAGCAAAATTGTACCCGTTTTCCCTGCCAAATCACTAAGTCTCTGGAAACAGTAAAGGCAAAAACCACAAGTAACGCAGACGCCACAACAGTTGCAGTCACCATTTTTTGTTTTCTGGTTTTGCTTTTTGATGTAATTTTTGGACATGCTTATGTAATGCACAGGGCGGGGTTGGTACCTGACAAGGCTGTCAGCAGTCCGCTTTCCCATCCTGAGATCCGATTTTGCCCGTTGAGGGTAGCTTCTCCTGGCTGGTAATGTGGACACATGACCCCTGCGTGGTCGGTACTGACTCGGGGGATAAGGAGCCTGGTCGGGGTTGAAAAGCAGAGCTGGATGTTAACCCCAGGACTCTCCATTCAGTGCTCCCTCCTCAACCCTGCATATTCACCTGGGAGCTCTTTTGTGGGTAGAGCCCTGTGTCTTTCTCCTTGAGGATGTTCTCCACCCCACCACCTCTGCCCACGCAGGGCAGAACCCATCAGGCTAGGATGCCCAGTAAGTTGTAGGTGAAAGAGTCAGCTGAAGACAAAGAGTTGAGGGGAGCGGAGGACAGCGCCAAGCGTCCATGTGTGAAATGCACGCAGGGGGAAGGCTGCAGAGGGCCGGTGGCTGATGCCCCAGGAGGCGTGATGCCCCTGTGGCCAGTGCTGGTCCTCGGGTGGACCAGGAGGGAGAACTCCTACTGCCCCTGGGCCTCCCCTCTGACTGCAGGTCCAGGGCTGGGGAATGGAACGCCTGGAAAGGGGGGTGTGATTTTAGAGATCTTCCAGGAACATCCCTGAGGTGGATGGCCTGGAGGGTCCTGACTGTGCTCTCTGCCCTCAACCCTGCCCAGCTCCCCCTCCAGGGCTTCGCGGGACGCTGGATCTCCAGGTCATCCGCGTGCGACTGGAGGAGCCCCCAGCAGTCAGCCTCCTGCAAGACTGGTCCAAGCACCCCCAGGGCGCCAAGGGGGTGGGAGCAGGTGACACCCCAGACTGGCCCGCGGTGCTGTCAGAATCCAGCAGCGCTGTGGGGGCGCAGCCAGAGGCGGGGAGTGGCCTGTAGGTTCTTGCTTTTCTGGGGTAGGAGGGAGGGAGGGAGGAGGCAGTGTCCCCCTTGGGCTCCATTAGAGCCCCCCAGCTCGGCCACCTGATAGAGTAGAACCAGGTTGCCAAAGCAGGATGGAGGAGAGGAAGGTGGGTAGCATCTGCCATGACTTGGGGCGCTGGGAAAACGTCTCCTTGGGGCGAGGCGTGAGGCCGGGCCCTGAGGGGGCCGGGGGGCCGATGGCTGTTATGCGGTAGGGCATTGGGCCTGTGGAGAACACCCACCCGATCCTTTTGCTGACCCCGACCTCTACTGTCCCCCCCAGTCTCCTCCCACCCTCCCAGCACCCCCTCATTCTCCCTCGGCACAGTGCCTTACACAGGAGGTGGTCGTGAACTGAGCCCCACTACCTCGGGGGACGCCTCTCCTCCCCCCCTGCACAGGCCCCAGAGCAGGAGGCCTCCATTACCTCCTCCCGCTCCATCCCCACAGGTGGCTGACCGGTCCCTCACTCTCCTGTTCACCTCTTTTCCTGTTGTATATATCTCCTTTGTTGACAATAAATTATTTTTTTTTATTAAGAGAGTTCCGTCTGGGCCATCATTGGGGGGAGGGGTTTGCTAGTGGGCCATGCGGCCCCCTAGAGCGACCCGGAGAAGCAGGAGATCTGAGGGGGCCCTGGGTGTGGGCGGAAAGCTGCAGCCCCAGAGGCTGGAGCGGGGTGGGGGCAGGCCTTGTCAGAGGGGCGCCTCAGCGCCTCCCCTCAGCCCTGCCCTCCAGATGGGGTCAGGAGCTCCTTTCACACGTACCTTCTGACTCACTTGGTGAACCTCTGTCCAAGACAGGCCGCCCTGGGGTGCCCGGGGAGGAGGTGAGACCTAAGGTCATTTTACAGAGTACCCTGGCTGTGGCCAGCGTGGGCCACCGATGCCTCCCTCACCCCCTACCCCAGCACAGGAAGGAAGGAAGGAAGGCAGACCGCCGCCAACCTTTAGCCTCAGTGGTCAGCCCCCATCTCCTTCGCTTAATTACAGCAAGCCTTTGCCTGGTTTTCCGGTTCCCTGCACCAGGAGATAACCCACTTTGGATCTTTTCCCCATATTCCTTACCCCTTCCTTTGTAAACTAGCCGTCACCAGCCAGACCTGCGAAGGATTATGTTTTTCCTCTGTGGTGATGGGGGCTCTCAAGAGAGGCACAGAGAGAGCTCTCAGATCCCTAACTTGACGGTCCCTGTAGAATCCAGGGGTGGGTGGGAGACGGGGCCATCCACCCTCTGCCCCTGGCCTGCTCCACTGCTTCTGGTGGGTCGCTTGCGTCCAGGGGGAATGGACTCACAGGGCAGCTGTTCCTGTACAACACTGAGCCCAACAGGTTCTGAGACACCAGAAAGCTGGTCCCTAGGTCAGGAAGAGTCTGGGCTGAGCAGGCTGTACTGTGTGCCTGTCTGAGCTGATGTCACCCATGGGCCCAACCAGGTGTGGTTGGCTCATGGGATGTGACCCTTTCTCCCCATCTGATGAGCCCGGGAGAAAGAGTCCAAGGATGTGAGGGGCCCTTTTCCATGGGAGACCAGATGTGTGGTGTGGTGGAGGAAAGCTGAGCAAGGATTCAGGACCCCTTGTGTCTCGGGCGACCACCGGTGCATGAGGGCCACGGACTCCCCTGTGTCTCTCCCACCATTTCTGCAAATTGGCAGAACTTGTTTCCTACCGAATAAGAAGGAATAAAGAATGCTGAAAGTCTGGCTCTGAAACTATGAATTATTGCAGGTGGTTGCTGTCTGTCTTTTCAACCGTGTGGCTGTTTACATTTATGCCAGTGAGCTTTTAAAACAACGTGGCTGTGTTGTTGAGTGTTGACAATTGGGAGAACTTAAAGAAAAGCTCGTTGTACAATTGTGAAGCTAAATGCATCTTCGCAGCTGTTAATTATGATTGAAGGTTTGGCCCGCTAGACTGTGAGCTCCTTCTGGGCGAGGGCTGGAGTGCATTGACTTCATTTTCCTAGTGTCCTGCATAGGGTCTGGCACAGAGTAGGTGCTCAATAAATGTTTGTGAAGTGCCCTCTTGGTGTGTATTCCTTTGTGACATTTTTCCAGTGTGGGGCTGATCCTCGAAATGTGATCCTCTGCTCTCACGAGGTAGCTGTCGGGAGTAACTGCTGGTGGTGTGGTTCTTGCGTGGCTTAAGCCCCACATCTCGGGTGGCAGGGATCTGCCCAGCCTCAGCCGGGACCCCAGGGACTCCATGAGCTTTTGTGGCTGGAAGCTGCCTGTGGGCACCTCTTGGCTTTCAGGGAGAGGCAGAGAGTGGAGCCCGGGGGTATGGCTTCACCCAGAGTGCAGAAGGAGGTTTCTGAACACCCGTGAAGGATTACTTGGGGTCCACCACCTGGGCCAGAGTCACCGTCCTAGAGCCTGTGACACCAAGGAAGCCTCCCTGGCAAAGTGACCCGGGGGCTGATGGTGGCAACTTTCTCCAGGTGCGATGCTGAAGTCCAGCCACAACCAAGAGAATCGGGACAAGGGTGCCACCACCCAAAGCCCTGACCCAGGCCCCTGGTCCCTAGTACTCCTTTGCGCTCTGAAGCCAGCCACCTGCCACCCTTCACAACTGTCCTTGGGGTCCAAGTCAGGGAGCTCTTTTTGGAAGCCTGTGGGCAGAGCCAGACAGAGAAGGGAAGAAGCACCCACTTCTCGCCTTGAAGAGAAGCTGAGCTGTGGTTGGACAGTGGGGGTCACTGGCTGGACACCTGTGTAGCACCCAGTTAGATCATGACTGGTCCAGATTGTGGCTCCTGCAACCTGACCCTCCTTTTCCAATGCCCCCCCACCCCAGCTTCCTCAGCCATGTGCACACACACGGCAAGGCTGCAGGCTGGCTCAAATGAGACTGCCTTGGCCCTCGGTGAACTGGGAAGTCCTGCACACTGGGGTGTGGGGAGGTCTGGGGTAAGAGAGCCTCTCTGTCCCCCCAGTCAGTCTGTTGTGGGGGCTCCCAGCTGACCCCGAGGCAGGACAGGCAGGATGGGAGCTGCCGGTGAGGGTGCGCTGACAGGTAAGGTGACCCCACCGCAGCCTGTGTGTCTGTTCCCCACCTCCCTGGAACTGTTCGCCTTCACATCACTGAATCCAGCCAGTCCCTTTCTGACCTCATTCCTTGAACAGAGCTCACCTGTCTCCAGACAGGAAGCAAAGCCACCATTTTGGGCCTTCCCAACACCAACAACAAAGCCTCAGGCCCCTCCTCCAGGAGGCCCTGGGCAGTGGGAACAACACAGGAACTAGAACGGAATGAGCACCCTGCAGGGTCAGACACACAGCCGCGAATGAAGGCCCCGGGGCTGCCCGGGGAACCGTGGGTGTGGACAGGACACCGCCCTGGTCCCCATAGCGGGTCACCCCAGGCTGTGCCTGTGATACAGATGAGGAAACTTGAGGTGCCTCCAGCTACACATGGTACCTGGCGTGCCACCCCAGAGCCACTACAGCAGCAGAAGCTGCCGGACCCCAGGTCTGCCTGACAGCAGAGCTGCTGACTTCGGCGCCCCGTGGCCTGTCTGTGCCTCAGGGAGCCCCAACACGTCTTCCCTCCAGAGCCTGGGGACTCTCAGTAGGTTTGGGACAGGAAGGGACTCAGGAAGCGCGTTCAAAACGACAAACACTCACACCTTTTTTTGTTTTTACAGTTTCATTTATTTACTTCTTTATTTTTGACTGTGCCGCATCTTCATTTCCCTGAGGGCTTTTCTCTAGCTGTGATGCACAGGCTTCTATCGCAGTGCTTCCCTTGTGGCTCCCGGGCTCTAGAGCACAGGCCCGAAGTCGCAGCACACCCGGGCTTAGCTGCTGCAAGGCACATGGACCTTTCGGACCAGGGATCGAACCTGAACCCCTGCATTGGCAGGCAGATTCTTTACCACTGAGCCACCGGGGAAGCCCACTCATACATACCTCCTTTGCTCCAGGACCGTGATAGTGGTGCCCAGGGCCCTGGTCGTTCCAGAGACCCCCAGGCCCTGGCCCCTGCTGGGATCATGCCCTGTGCCTGGCAGTGCCCACTGGAGGGGCTCATCACGACGAGGGGTGCACATCACACCTGTCTCAGGCGATGATGTCTGGGAACCAAGCCGAAGGCTTTGAGGGTATGGGGAGTCTTGTTCCTCACCGACCTCTTTCTCCTGAAAGGTACATGGGCTCCTGGGTGGGTCCTGCCTGCTGCCCGGCCTCACTCTGACCTCTGACCCTGGCTCAGGCTGGGCTTGCTATTTGGAGGCTATAAAAGCAGTGACAGACATTGCCACACCCACCCAAAAGAAGAGAGAGAGGGAATAATGAACCGTGATGTATTTGAGGGCCAGTTTCAACAAATATGGCCAATTTTGGTTTATCTTCCCCTCCCTTCCGGATTATTTAAAAGCAAATCTCAGGAGTTCCCTGGTGGCCTGCAGTTAAGAATCCTCCTGCCAGTGCAGGGGACACAGGTTTCATCCCCGGGCTGGGAAGATTCCACATGCCTTGGAGAAACTAAGAAGTCCACGTGCAGCAACAACCGAGCCTGCACTCTGGAGCCCACAAGCTGCAGCTACTGAAGGCTGTGTGCCTCAAGCAACAACAAGAGAACAAGAGAAGCCACCGCAACGAGAAGACGGCCAACTGCAGCTAGAGAGAAGCCCCTTCGCTGCCACCAGAGAAAGGCCATGCAGCACTGAAGACCCAGCACAGCCAAAATAATTAAATGAATAGTTTTTAAAGTGAAGAAGAAGAGCTAGAGACCCTCTTGATAAAGATAAAAGAGGAGAGTGAAAAAGCTGGCTTAAAACTCAGCATTCAAAAACAAAGATCATGGCATCCAGTCCCATCATTTCATGGCAAATCAATGGGGAAAAAGTGGAAACAGTGACAGTTTTCATTTTCTTGTGCTCCAAATTCCTGCAGATGATGCCTGAAGCCACGAAATTAAGACACTTGCTTCATGGAAGGAAAGCTATGACAAACCTAGACAGCATATTAAAAAGCAGAGACATCACTTTACTGACAAAGTCTGTATAGTCAAAGCTATGGTTTTTCCAGTAGTCATGTATGGATGTGAGAGGTGGGCCATAAAGAAGGTTGAGCACTGAAGAATTGATGCTTTTGAACTGTGGTGTTGGAGAAGACTCTTGAGAGTCCCTTGGACTGCAAGGAGATCCAACCGGTCCATCCTAAAGGAAATCAGTCCTGAATATTCATTGGAAGGACTAATGCTGAAGCTGAAGTTCCAACACTTTGGTCACCTGGTTGAAGAGCCAACTCATTGGAAAAGACCCTGATTCTGGGAAAGATTGAGGGCAAAGGAAGAAGTGATGAGGGGAGAGGATGAGATGTTTGCATGGCTTCACTGACTTAATGGACATGTGGATGTGAGTTTGAGCAAATTCCGGGAGATAGTGAAGAACAGGGAAGCCTGGCACGCTGCAGTCCATGGGGTCACAAAAAGTTGGACACAACTTAGCGACTGAGCAACAACAACAGCAACAACAATTTTTAATAAAACAGGTCTCAGATATTGTATCATTACATCTGTAAATAAGTCTGTATCTCCCGGTAATTCAGACTCTTCAGTAAAACATATCATATCGCACTTCCAAAATTAATAATTCCTTACTGTCACTTACCTTGGACGTGGGCTATCTCCTCTCGGCTGCCCACCACTTGAGCACCATGCTTTGTTGGAGCAGCCGTGAAGAGATACCCCACATCCAAGGTAAGAGAAACCCCAGTAAGACGGTAGGCTCTGAGAGAGGGCATCAGAGGGCAGACAGACTGAAACCACAATCACAGGAAACTAACCAATCTAATCACACAGACCACAGCCTTGTCTAACTCAATGAAACTAAGCCATGTTGTGTGGGGCCACTCAAGACAGATGGGTCATGGTGGAGAGGTCTGGCAGAATGTGGTCCACTGGAGAAGGGAATGGCAAACCACTTCAGTATTCTTGCCTTGGGAACCCCATAAACAGTATGAAAAGGCAAAAATATAGCACACTGAAAGATGAAACCCCCAGGTCATAGGTGCCCAATATGCTACTGGAGATCAGTGGAGAAATAACTCCAGAAAGAATGAAGGGATGGAACCAAAGCAAAAACAATACCCAGTTGTGGATGTGACTGGTGATAGAAGCAAGGTCCGATGCTGTAAAGAGCAATACTGCATAGGAACCTGGAATGTTAGGTCCATGAATCCAGCCAAATTGGAAGTGGTCAAACAGGAGATGGCAAGAGTGAATGTTGACATTTTAGGAATCAGCTAATTAAAATGGACTGGAATGGGTGAATTTGACTCGGATTACCATTATATCTACTACTGTTGGCAAGAATCCCTTAGTAGAAATGGAGTAGCCATCATAGTCAACCAAAGAGTCTGAAATGCAGTACTTGGATGCTATCTCAAAAATGACAGAATGATCTCTGTTCGTTTCCAAGGCAAACCATTCAATATCACGGTAATCCAAGTCTATGCCCTGACCAGTAGTGCTGAAGAAGCTGAAGTTGAACGATTCTGTGAAGACCTACAAGACGTTTTAGAACTAACATCCAAAAAAGATGTCCTTTTCATTATAGAGGACTGAAATGCAAAAGTTGGAAGTCAAGAAATACCTGGAGAAACAGGCAAATTTGGCCTAGGAGTACAGAATGAAGCAGGGCAAAGGCTAATAGAGTTCTGCCAAGAGAATGCACTGGTCATAGCAAACACCCTCTTCCAACAACACAAGAGAGGACCCTACACATGGACATCACCAGATGGCCAACACTGAAATCAGATTGATTATATTCTTTGCAGCCAAAGATGGAGAAGCTCTATACAATCAGCAAAAACAAGACCGGGAGCTGACTGTTGTCAGCTTCTTATTGCCAAATTCAGACTGAAATTGAAGAAAGCAGAAAGAAATTGAAAGAAAGTAGAAAGAAATTGAAAGAAAGTAGAAAGAAGGTAGAAAGAAACCACTAGACCATTCAGGTATGACCTAAATCAAATCCCTTATAATTAAAGAGTAGAAGTGAGAAATAGATTTAAGGGACTAGATCTGATAGACAGAGTGCCTGATGAACTATGGACGGAGGTTTCTGACATTGTACAGGAGACAGGGATCAAGACCATCCCCAAGAAAAAGAAATACAGAAAAGCAAAATGGCTGTCTGAGGAGGCCTTATGGGTAGCTGTGAAAAGAAGAGAAGCGAAAAGCAAAGGAGAAAAGGAAAGGTATACACATTTGAATGCAGAGTTCCAAAGAATAGCAAGGAAAGATAAGAAAGCCTTCCTCAGTGATCAGTGCAATGAAATAGAGGAAAACAATAGAATGGGAAAAGCTAGAGAGCTCTTCAAGAAAATTAGAGATACCAAGGGAACATTTCATGCAAAAATGGGCACAATAAAGGACAGAAATTGTATAGACCTAACAGGAGCAGAAGATATTAAGAAGAGGTGGCAAGAATACACAGAAGAACTGTACAAAAAAGATCTTCATGATCCAGATAATTGTGATGGAGTGATCACTCACCTAGAGCCAGACATCCTGGAATGTGTAGTCAAGTGAGCCTTAGGAAGCATCACTACAAACAAAGCTAGTGGAGGTGATGGAATTCCAGTTGAGCTAGTTCGAATCCTAAAAGATGATGCTGTGAAAGTGCTGCACTCAATATGCCAGCAAATTTGGAAAACTCAGCAGTGGCCACAGGACTGGAAAAGGTAAGTTTTCAGTCCAATCCCAAAGAAAGGCAATGCCAAAGAATGCTCAAACTACCTCACAATTACACTCGTCTCACACACTAGCAAAGTAATGCTCAAAATTCTCCAAGCCAGGCTTCAGCAATACATGAACCGTGAACCCCCAGATGTTCCAGCTGGTTTTAGAAAAGGCAGAGGAACCAAAGATCAAATTTCCAACATCTGCTGGATCATTGAAGAAGCAAGAGAGTTCCAGAAAAACATCTATTTCTGCCTTATTGACTATACCAAAGCCTTTGACTGTGTGGATCACAATAAACTGGAAAATTCTTAAAGAGATGGGAATACCAGACCGCCTGACCTGCCTCTTGAGAAATCTGTATACAGGTCAGGAACTGAACATGGAACAACAGACTGGTTCCAAATAGGAAACGGAGTACATCAAGGCTGTATATTGCTACCCTGCTTATTTAACTTATATGCAGAGTACATCATGAGAAATGCTGGGCTGGAAGAAGCACAAGCTGGAATCAAGATTGCTGGGAGAAAGATCAATAACCTCAGATATGCAGATGACACCACCCTAATGGCAGAAAGTGAAGAAAAACTCAAGAGCCTCTTTATGAAAGTGAAAGAGGAGAGTGAAAAAGTTGGCTTAAAGCTCAACATTCAGAAAACTAAGATCATGGCATCTGGTCCCATCACTTCATGACAAATAGATGAGGAAACAGTGGCAGACTTCATTTTTGGGGGTTCCAAAATCACTGCAGATGGTGACTGCAGCCCTGAAATTAAAAGATGCTTCATCCTTGGAGGGAAAGTTAAGACCAACCTAGACAGCATATTAAAAAGCAGAGACATTACTTTGCCGACAAAGGTCTGTCTAGTCAAGGCTATGGTTTTTCCGGTGGTCACGAATGTGAGAGTTGGACTATAAAGAAAGCTGAGTGCCGAAGAATTGATGCTTTTGAACTGTGGTGTTGGAGAAGACTCTTGAGATTCCCTTGGACTGCAAGGAGATCCAACCAATCCATCCTAAAGGAGATCAGTCTTAAGTGTTCATTGGAAGGGCTGATGTTGAAGCTGAAACTCCAATACTTTGGCCACCTGATGCGAAGAGTTGACTCATTTGAAAAGACCCTGATACTGGGAAAGATTGAAGGCAGGAGAAGAAGGGGATAACAGAGGATGAGATGGCTGGATGGCATCACCGACTCAATGGACATGAGTTTGGGTAAACTCCGGGAGTTGGTGATGGACAGGGAGGCCTGGAGTGCTGAGGTCCATGGGGTCGCAAAAAGTCGGACACAACTGAACGACTAAATTGAACTGGATGTCACTTAATATCTATTCAGTGTTCACATTCCCCAGTTGGTCCATCAACATTTTTTTTTAATATTTTGATTGTGGGAAACACACATTTTGAGTACATTCATATTGTTGTGCAACCCATCTCCAGAACACTGCCAGGAATCTTTTTAAAGCTGATTTCTTCGAATCATGGTGTAAGTATGGTCCACACACTGCATTCAGTTGATGGGTTTCAACCTGTAACAGCCTTTCTTTCCTCTTTTTCCCTATGCCTTTTCTTTTTTCTTAAGAACACAGTGGCTTGCTCTGTGGACTGAAGTGCCTCCCTTCTGAATCTGGCTGATCACATTCCCGTGATATCTTTTGCAAGTTCATTCATGAAGGGATGCAGTTTTGAAATGGAGGCTTGAGAGGGCCTCTTCTGGAGACATTTAAGCAGAGAGAGAGGAGGGGAGTTAGGGAGAGGAGTTCTGGGAAGGGGGACAAAGAGGGCCAAAGCCCTGTGGATTTTGTTTCCCGGGGATTCACAGACACTGTTGCAAGCACTAAGGACACCACCCGGGACAGAAAATGTCCCTGCTGTCCTTTTGGCTGGGGGCCTCAGGCACTGCCCTCCCCAAGGAGGATGATGGTAAGGAAAGTAGGAATGCTGCCCCGAACACACCTGCTGCCAGCCAGGAGCAACCCTGCAGCTTTGGGCACAGTGATGAGTCACTGGTCACCCTCCCGTGTCCCCCTCCTCTGGGAAGCCAGTTAGAGCCCTGGACACCAGCTGGTACCAACACCCCTCTGCCAGCTCCAAGTCTAAGGCTGCTCTTGGCCCATCTGACATCCATTTGCAATGAGATGGGAACTCCTTGAGGGCTGGCCACCTGCAGGCCCCCATGGTCTACACCGATTGCTCTAGTCCTTCCTTGCAGTCCTTTGCTTAGTCTTGCGACCTCAGCATCTCCTCTTCTAAGAAGCCTTCCTTGCTGCTTCCTCCAGTCCCCGTGCTCCCACAGGCCCCAGATCATCCACTTAGGGTATCGCCCTCTGAGACCCTGGAAAACCTGCTTTCCCCTCTGCTTCGCACCAGCGTTGCTTCTACCAATATGGCAGCCTGATGCTCAATGCATGAAAGATGCTCAACCTTCTTAGCCATGGAGGTGGAAAACTCCTGCCTGTGGACAGTGACCCAGTATGGGAGTGTGGGTGGTCCAAAGGGCACCTCTTACCAGGAGAAGAGACTCTGAAGGTGGCTTCCATGCCTGCTGCACCTGCCCTTCCCTGCTTGCCATCCCAGGTTGGTATACAGTGGCCTCCATGGGCAGCTGGAATTTCCTGCTGCACTGGGCACATGTGAGTGAGGCTGGTAGGAACACGGTCTCCTCCACCCCAGGCACCGTGTCAAGTTCTGGGTGAAGAAGGGCAAGAGTGACAAGCTCACGGCATTAGGGTTTGAGACATTGTCTCAGACTGCCCAGCTGCTGTCACAAAATATCATCGACTCACGGCTTATGGGCTTCTCCGGTGGCCTAGCTGGTAAACAATCCGCCTGCCAATGCAGGAGATGTAAGAGACACAGGTTTGATCCCTGGGTCAGGAAGATCCCCTGGAGAAGGAAATGGCTACCCACTCCAGTATTCTTGCCTGGGAAATTTCATGGACAAAGGAGCCTGGTGGGCTATATAGTCCATGGGGTCATAGAGTTTATGCACGCATGGCATACAATAACAGAAATTTATTCCTCATATCTCTAGAGGCTGAGAAGTCCAAGATCAAGTTGCCAGATTCAGTGTCTGGTGGGAGCCTGCTTCCTGGTTCATAGACAGCTGTCTTCTTACCGTGTCCTCACACGGTGGAAGGGACCAGGGAGCTCTGTGGAGTCTCTTTTATAAGGGCCTTCGTCCTGGGACTTCCCTGGTGGTTCAGTGGCTAAGAATCCACCTGCCAATGCAAGGGATGTGTGTTTGATCCCTGGTCCAGGAACTAAGATTCCACAGGCCACAGGGCAACTAAGCCTGTGTGCCTCAACTACTGAAGCCAGAGCCTTCTGGAACCTGTGCTCTGAAACAAGAGAAGCCGCCTAACTGAGGCGCCCACACGGCCACTGACAACCCCTTGCACCGCAATGAAGACCGGGCACAGCACACCCAAAAATAAATAAATATTTTTAAAAAACAACCCTCATCCCATCCTTCCTGACCTAATCACCTCCCAGAGGCACACCTCAAATACCATCACCTCGGGGGTATTGTTCAGTCACTCAGTCACGTGTGACTCTTTGCGACCCCACGGACTGCAGCATGCAAGGCTGAGGGACGTAACCTAATGACTCACCTGATTCCTTCGTGAGAGAAGTGGGCCCAGGATGGGCTCTCATGTCTGATCCAGGGCTGCTGTTCCGGGAGGTGGGGAGAATTCAGTAGAGAGATTTAATAGAAGACTCGGGAGGCCAGTTAGAGTCCGCCTCGTAATGATGGCAGCCCACACACAGCACTGGCTGTCCACCCGGCTCTGTCCTGGCATGTTTCATGTATTATCTGATTATTGCCTCACAAATCAACCCTGTGAGGTAGGTACTTTCATTACTCCCATTTAACAGATGGGGAAATGAAGGTAGAGCAAGGTTAAGAGGCTCTAAGATTACACAACCTCTGACATCAGGGACTATGTGTTTGCTCACTACCCAACACAACCTGCCTCTCGTGGGCTCAGAAGCCTGAAGTTTATTCCCATGTTCCACTGGCAAGGGACAAAGCTTCTCTAGGCTTCGATTTCCTTCTGAGTAAACCTGAGGAAATAATAGTGCCTCAGGCTTGTAAATGTGATTAAATCCACATAGGACCCAGTGTGGGTTAGCCCCGAGAAAAGGGAAGGCGCCTGGGAGATCCTGTCCTTGTGTAGCTCACATCCTGGTGGAATAATAAATGTATTCTCTCCCATCAATTCTAAGATGCACATTTTCCCACACTCTAATCTCTGAAATGTCCTAAATTCAATATGAAAAGTGAAAGTCACTCAGTCGTGGCCGACTCTTTGCAATCCCGTGGACTGTAGCCCACCAGGCTCTTCTGTGCATCGAATTCTCCAGGCAAGAATATTAGAGTGGGTAGCCATTCCCTTCTCCAGGGGACCTTCCTAACCCAGGGATTGAACCCAGGTCTCCTGCATTGCAGGCAGATTCTTTACCAGATGAGCCACCAGGGAAGCCCCAAATTCAATATGGTGCATGGTAATGATGCTTCCCTGGTAGCTCAGCTGGTAAACACTCCACCTGGAATACAGGAGACCTGGGTTCCATCCCTGGGTTGGGAAGAGCCCCTGGAGAAGGGAACGGCTACCCACTGCAGTATTCTGCCCTGGAGAATTCCATGGACAGAGGAGCTTGGTGGGCTACACTCCATGGGGTTGCAGAGTTGGACACGACTGAGCAAATTTCACTTCACTTTCAATAATGATAAAGTGCATGATGAAAGTTCAGAGACATTGAGAGAGAGTAAAGCTCAGTGAGCTGGGAGGGTCTCTGGTGAGTCAGAGGGCATGCATGGGTCTTGCCACACCTTGTCATCTGACTCTTGACCAGAGGGCAATTCTGGGCTGCTCTCCTCACCCGCAAGGTGGGCTGCCTGGAAGGAGCAGGTTCTCTGGCTCCCCTGATTGGGAGGAGAAGATGGAGAACAGTTGCAATGGTTTATAGGGGTGAGAATGAAAGGGTCTTCCATCCAGCACTTTGGGCACCCCTTGGCTTTTCCCCTCCTGGCATGGCTACTCTAAGCCCCTGTGACTCTGCAGCTGGGAATCTGTAATCCTTGCCTTCTCCAGTGGGCATCACAGCTGCCCTGGAGCACTGCTCCTATTGGCTGACTTCTACCTGGTCTGGGGCCAGTGGGAGATGCCTTTATTCTTGCGTTTCTTTTCACTTGTTCAGGTTGGAAATTCGGGAATTACCCTTAACTCCTCTTTCTCACATATCTCCTAAACCAATCCACCAAAAAATCCTTTTGGGGGCTTCCCTGGTGGTCCAGTGATTAAGGCCCCAGCTCCCAATGCAGGGGGCCTGGGTTCAGTCCCTAATCAGGGAACTAGACCACGCACGCTGCAACTAAGATCCCACATGCATGCCGCAACAGGAGATTGAAGACCTTAAATAAATAAGATTTTTTTAAAAAATTGTAAAAGAAAGAAATCCTGTCGGCTCTATCAATCCTATTAATAAACCACTACTTCACTGCTGCTGCCTTGCTCCGAGCCATGATCATTCCTCACTTGAATTATCCTAAAAGCCTCCTTCAGGGTTTCCAGATTTCTGCTCCTGCTTTGCCCCTTCACTCTACTCATTTTTTAAAATATTTAAAAAATAATTCCTGTGTTTATTTATTTGGCTGTGCCAGGTCTTAGTTGCCGCTCTTAAGATCTTTAGTTGCAGGACTTGAACTCTTAATTGTGGCATATGGGATCTAGTTCCCCGACCAGGGATCAAAACCCGGTCCCCTGCATTGGGAGCTCGGAGTCTCAGCCACTGTCCCCCAGGGAAGTCCCCCTCACTCTACCAGCGACCTGGCAACCAGTCAGATCGAGTCTCTACAGGGGCTCCCCGCCTCGCTCCAAGGAAAAGTCAAAGCAGCGGCCCACCATATCTGGCTCCACATCACCTTTGACAAACCTGGACATCATATTAAAGAGCAGAGACATCACTTGGCTGACAAAGGTCCATATAGTCAAAGCTATGGTTTTTCCTGTAGTCATGTATTGATGTGAGAATTGGACCACAAAGAAGGCTGATCACTGAAGAACTGATACTTTTAAACTATGGTGTTGGAGAAGACTCTTGAGCATCCCTTGGACAGCAAGATCAAGCAGTCAATCTTGAAGGAAATCAATCCTGAATATTCATTGGAAGGACTGATGCTGAAGCTGAAACTCCAATACTTTGGCCACCTGATGTGAAGAGCTGACTCACTGGAAAAAGACTCTCATCCTGGGAAAGACTGAAGGCAAAAGGAAAAGGAGGCTGCATAGGATGAGATGTTTAGATAGAATCACTGACTCAATGGACATGAATTTGAGCAAACTCTGGGAGACGGGAGGACAGAGGAGCCTGTCGTGCTGCAGTCCAAGGGATCGCAAAGAGTCAGACATGACTTAGCGACTGAACAACACCAACCTCCTACTCACCCCCATGCTCACTCTGCATCAGTCTCACTGGCCTCCTTGTTCTTCAAACAGCCAGGCCTGTTCCTGCCTCAGGGCCTTTGCACCCTCTGCTCAGAATGCTCTTCCCCCAGATAGCTGCAGAACTCCCTTCCTCCCCTTCTTCCAGTCTTAGCTCACATGTCACCTTCTCAGTGAGGCCTACACTGAGCACCTAATACTACAACTTGTTTTCCATCCCTCACCTCACCTCTGTAACCCTGATCCTCCTTAGCTGACTAGTTCTTTTTGGGGGGGGCACTTAATATTAACTATTATGTTTGTTGTCTGTCTTTCCCCAGTTGAGATGTAAGTTCCCCAAAGGTAGAGATCTTTGACTATTTTGTTCACTGATACACCTGAAGAGCTTAGAATTGTGCCTTACACATACTAGGTGCTCAAAAGAGATTTGTGAATGAGTGCATTTGCAGATTAGAGAGAGGTAAATGTGTGGCAATAATTAATCTTTGAGGAGGTTAGGTGGGTTGAGGAATATGAGATGATTGAACTGGATCTTGAAGTATCAATACATCTTGAATTCCAGATGACATAGGTGATGGGCAATTGATCAGCCTGAATTGACTGGCAATTGATCAGAATGAAAGTGAGAGAGCTTGGTGGCAGGGCACAAATTACAGTGAGGTGTCAACCAGTGATATGTAATTAGAGAGGATATTCACAAGGTAAGTTGAGGTCAGATTGTATAAAGTTTTCTTTTACTTTATTTTTTTTTGGCTGTGCCATCTGGCATCTGGAAACTTAGTTCCCCACCCAGGGATCAAACATACATCCACTGAAGTGGAAGCACAGAGTCTTAACCATGGGATCACCAGGGAAGTCCTGGGCAAAGTTTTCAATGCAGGCTAAAGTCTTTTCCTACTGCCAGGACCAGCTACAAAATCGGTGGGGCCCAGGGCAATTTGAAAATGCAGGGGCCCCTTGGTAAAAATTTCAAGAGGGGTGCCAGTAGAGCATTATATCAAATTTTCAAGAGGGGTCACAGTAGAGCATTATATCAAGCTTCAAGCTTAAGGCCCTTCTTAGAGTGACTTTGTGAGACTGAACAGTTCATAGGCCCACGAAGTCAGCCTGCCTAGCCCACAAGGGAGCTGGTGAGAGCCTTCTAGCAGTAGAGATGTAATTGGAGCTGGACTTCAGGAAGATTATTCTGGCTTGTCTGGTGGGGCAGGTTGGAGGGTGTCTAGGCAGGGAGACCAACCGGTTAGGCAGCCTTGTGAGGAAGAGGAGAGAATGTAGGATAGGGGCAGGGGCCAAGGGACAGAATACAGGGATCAGAACTCAAGGGGAGAGGAAGCATGCAAAAGGCAGAGTTACCTTAGTCAAGTCTCCTTGGACAAGGGCCAGGGAAGCCCGCTGAGTGCAGCTTCATTTGCTTCTCCAACCCTTTCCCCTTTTTCCTTACTGCGGGGACCCTAGCCTTTGAGGTTATCTGCCGCATAGGAATCAGCGGTGAGTCTCCCTTTGGCCACCAGAGGGCAGATCATTCTCATGGATTTTCCGGATGAATTTGGGATGGGGGTGTGTCCTCTGGCTTCACCTCTTCCTTTTTCCCTCTCACCTCCTTCTGTGTTCCTTCATCAGCTTCTTCCTCAAGGGCTGGGTGCCTGAATGGAGCTGAGGTGGAGCATGGGGAGGTGTCCTGGAGTCTCATGCATTTATTAGGACTGTAAGTCATACTTGTTGCCTTAGGAAGTACGTTCATACCATCCTCTCATCGCTTTGTCTGGCTGCCTATTTCTCTGGTTGACTTAGCCAAGGGTTCTGCTCAAAATGCTGGAGCTGGAGTTGGAAGTGTCCGAGGTTCAATCAGCACTCTTTCCCCTCAAGCTCTTTTCCTGGAACTTCTGCAGACTCGCTGCTTGAGCTTGGTCTTCAGCTCTTGTGGGGATTCTGGCTTCTGTCTACCTTAAACTGCTGTTGAATCTAGGGTAGTTTTGGGGGGATGGTTTTCCAACATGTCTGGGGTACAATGGGTGGGGGCAGCCAGAGGAGACAGACCTGCCAGTCTACTCACTGTCTTTGGTGAGATAGTCTAGGGGGAAGTGAAGAGTGAACTTAGGTTGCCACATGGACTTCCTGTTAAAGTAAGGGGCTCTCCAGAAATGAGAAGGACCTCAAGCTTATGAATAGTGACCTCCATTCATTAATAGAAAAACAGGCCCAGCAAGGAAAGGAACGTCTCCAGTTCATTCTTTGTGCCATCCTGAAGAATCCTCATTTTCAACCAGTTTCTCTCTTTTATTTTCCCCATGAGTTTCCTTGTCTTAGAAGGGATAAGTGAAATGTGATTTAAGATGAGAATGTCTCTCCTGCCCAGCCTCAAAAGGATATTTAAAAAGGGAACTGGTGTGACTCAATATTGTCATAGTGCAAAGCCGATTCGTGCTGTTTTGAACAATTAGAAGACTTTTTTTGAAACCAAAAAATAAAAAAGGTAACAAATCCAAAGATATTATTTAGAATGTCATCACTGGAACAAAGGCATGGATTCTTTCAAGACAGGGACGTTTAGGAGCTAAACACAGATATTATGTGATTTTTTTCCCCCCTAAGACCCCATTGCATTTTCACTGCAAAGAGCTGGAGGTAGAATGCAGGGTTGAGGGAATCTCTGAAGCCTTTGGCAGCTGGGAGCCAAGGACGTTTACCTGGTGTTTGCCAGGGACCTTGAGGAGCCCTGTGGATTAGACGTGGGGTACACAGACAGACAAATGGAAGCCAAGATGGACGACAGCAGGTGATGAACGGTAGGTAGACAGGTAATAGACTAACGCTGCATCTGACAGGCAAGTCACATGTTGATAGATAGGCTGGATGATAAACGAGATGTATTTAATGAGCTGACTAACAGAGGAACGGACACACAGATAGGAAGTTGCTTTAGAACCAAAGGGTGTCAATAGCAGGGCTTAACAGTTTTATTTTCTACTTAGTCAAATAGTAACACGCACACGTGATCTACGCTCCCTGTTCAAGAGTTGCAAATACCCGAAAACTGACGGAAAGAAACGAAGAGTCAGACTTTGGGTACCATCCGAGGGAATGACCCGAGACTCGCCCGATCTCGGGTGTTGCCGGAAATGGCCGACGACCGCCGTCAGCGGCGGGGCGAGAAGGGGGCGTGGCCCGCTCCCAGCGCTTGGAGCGGCTTCGGGTGTTTCCGGAAACTGCCGAAAACCAGCTTGAAGTGGGCGGGGAAAGGCCTGTGGGCGTGGCTGGAGTACCCAGAGTCTCTTCGTAGGTTTCCGTAAACAGAGCCGAAGCCTGGTCTTCGGAATCGCGGAGCCGCGCGCGTCCCCAGGATTGCCTTCTTCGGGTGTTTCCGGAATTCAGCAGTAGTCGGTGGCTGGGAGGAGAAGGCGCGCCTCCCTCCCATTGCTAGCCACTTCGGATGTTTCCGGCTGCTGCCGGCGGAAAGAGCCGAGGACCGGCGGTGGTGGCGGCCATGTTGGGAGCAGCAGGTCCGGCGGCGGCTGCCTGTGTGCCGGGCGCGGAGCAGTGCCGCTGAGGGCAGGGGAGGAGCGAGGCAGGCGGCCGGCTGCGGCGGCAGAGAGTAGGCGGAGCGGCGCGGCCCGGCCGAAAGGCGGCACGGCCCAGCCGGGGGTCGGGGGGGTGCGGTCCGGAGCTGCTCGGAGCCGGCGCGGCCTAGCCCGAGCGGCGCATCCCCGGGCTGGCGTGAACGGCAGCCCGGCCTCCCCGCACCCCCGGCCGGGGCCCATGCGGCGGGTGCTCCTGCTGTGAGAAGCCCCGCCCGGCCGGGCTCCGCGCCTTCCCTTCCCTCCCTTCCTCCAAGCTTCTCGGTTTCCCTCCCTTGAGATACCGGCGCCATGTCCAGCGCTCGGACCCCCCTACCCACGCTGAACGAGAGGGACACCGAGCAGGTAAGGAGCCCTGAGGGCTCCCCACATTCTTTGGCTGGGCCCCTGCACCTTGCAGAGCCTCCTCCCTCCTCAGCTCTCCTCGTGCCCCGGCTGCCATCCCGTAAGCCTCGGCTGCCCTGTCATCTGGCTCTTGGCCCCGTACACCTCCCTTCCGAGTCCTGTCCGGGGACCCACCTCGTCCGGACTCCCAAACTGCACACTTGTCTTTCTGCCGACCACCCCCCCCCCCCCCCACCCCCCGGCCCTTCTCCCTTCACCGCCCTCCTGCGCTCTTCCGTGTTACCTCCCCAGCTTCTCTCAGGGGCCTTTTTGGTCTTCCTCCACCCACGCTGAAAGCAGCCACCTTCCTGCTCCTCGACCACCACCCTGCGATTTGCCCTAGATCGTTGTCCACCTCTCCCTCCATCCCTCCAGCCTCGCTTCCCCTCCGCCCGCACCGGTTCTCCCAGTCCCAGTTATCACCCTCAGGGTCCTTGCCCCGGCCTGTGACCTCGATCCTTGTCCCTTGTCAGTTCCCCGGCTTTTTACCCTGCCTCCTCCTGTTCCACATTGTGCTCGCGCTCTTGATTGCAACCCACCAGCTCCACCCTCATCACCTTTCCAAATCGCTCGCCTACTCTTTGCTCATCACTTTCCCTTCTTTTCTCCAGGAGCTCCCTGATGCCTCGCGCTGGCATTTGTTGCTTCCGTGTTTCCCCGTACAGCTGTCATGCGCATAGTTTTCCCACAGGTTGTCTTTGGGGTTCCAGTCTTCACTCCCTTCAGAGTCTGAGATCCCTCACGTTCTCTTCCTCTGGAGCTTGTTTTTTTTAAGTTTTGGTTTGGCCTCCTGATTGTCACTGCGAGTGCTGTGCAAGCCTCCTCCCTGGGCTCTTCCTGCGGAGGGAAAGACTCACTATTTCGGCCCTACTCCATTAACACCACCTGTTGCGCGGTCCTTTCCCAGACCTCGCTTCATCCTGGTCCTTCCCTTTCTGTCTTCTTACACCACAAACCAAGCCGTGGTGCTTTCCTGTTTCTTCACTCAGGAATCTGTCACTTAGTATCTTCCCCTTTGCTTGTTGCCTTCCGGTTTCTCTGCCCTCACCCCATCTTACTTAGTACCATTCCTCTTAATCAAGATTGCCTTTTATCTCCGTATTCTTCTCCAGCCTTCTTCACATCATATTTATTTCCCCCAGGTATGCTCCTATCCATCCCCTTGTGGTTGGCTAGCCTTTGTGACTCTCCAGGCCAGGAATTGTGCATGCTGTTTCCTTGAGCTGCTCCCTGGCCCCTCATCCTGACAATCACTGCTATCATTTGCTACCCAAGCCTTCGCCTTCTCTGTGTCATCTCACCTCTCAGGCGAGAGGTGTCCACTTTCCACCCCTCCCCTTTCTTTCACTGTCTCTAGTGTCCCTTGCTGCCTGCTCTGGAGAGTCCCCTGCCTGTCACACTTTTCTTGGTGGAGAACTTTACTAGGCAAAAAAAAAAAAACTAGAAAAAAAGAGCTCTTCACCCATGGGGCTTGCAGTGCTTTCTCACATCCTCTTGTACATTCATTATGTTTTCCCCTTGTTCCCTTCTTTCTGGCTAGCGCAATAGAACCATTGTTATATTCTCTTGCATATTAACATCAACATCTTAAAATCTTCCCTCTTCATTTTTCCAGTGCTTTTCTCTTTTGTTAGCCCCTCAGTCTCTGTCATCTGGACAGTCAGGAACTCAAGAGGAGTTCTGGATAAGTTTTTTCTGCAGTGATTGACCCTTTCATAACCTATGGATTGACTGCTTCTAGGGGGTTAAACGGGTTGAGAGAGAGTGATGGTTGAGTTCCATTTTATCACTGGGTTTGGCATGGGACTGAGGTCTTTAGAAACAGGAGTATGGTCTCCGTCTCAGTCTTGCCCTCAAATGCCAGCTGTTTCTCTCCTTCCTAGGAACCACTTTCTCAAGGCCCTCTCGAGGTTACCTGTTCCATTCCTTTTCCTATCACAACCTTTATTTAGCAGGTAAACCCTGCTTAACCAGAGGACTTTCCCAGTCTGTTGATTCTGAGCTGGTAGGAGGCGGCCAAGTGACTGACTGGCACCCTCAGGCATCTGGGGCGTGGCGGTGGAGTGCCTACTCTTTCAGCAAGGCTGTGGGGGGCATTGTGTTCAGCAGAACAGAGTAACTGAGTGCCTCAGTGTGGTTTCTTTGTGTTGTTTACTCTGTACATGTATTCTTGCCACAGTCTGTTTTTTGTGATGTGTGTTGATTTCCTCTCTTCCCTTCAAGCCTCAAACACACCTGAGCATGTTGTAGGAACCTGGTGCTCGCCTCCCACCAATTTTATGATAGCCAAACTCTGAACCATTTGGAACGTAAGCTGATTCTTGATAACTTTGTCCAGAGAACTGGCTGCATACATTGTTATCTTGTTCCAAATTATGAATTACTCATCCTGTTTCCACTCTGGATTTAGGTTTCCCTGAGCCACTTCATCACTTCTGCTGTCATTCTCAAGGTAGCCCCACTACGGACTTGATATTAAGTCTTATCCTAGAAAAAGCATAGATTTTGAAAAACCTTACAAGCAGATGTGGTATTTTTTTTAAAATAAGAGAAAATATGTAACAGCTCTTCAGGCCAGAGAGGCCTGAAGCACGGGCGTCTTTTGGACTAGATCATGCTGCCAGGTGAGACCAGAAAGCTGTTCTTGGTCGTGTTGTGAGTTTAACTAAAGTGGTTGTGGTAGAAGCCTTAATGTTGCGAGATAAAAAGCAAGGGATGTGGTTGGGTTGGTTTCTTTCCCCCAAAGGTCCTCTGTTACCTTACTTAGATTTAAATTATTTAAATTGGTTTCACTGAAAAACAGGTAAACAGAATCTACTGGTTGTCTTCAAACTCCAGTCTCTTCTTGCTCTTTCTCTCCCCCTTTCTTTAAAATGTGTGGCTGATGAGAACCTGTTTCTCAAAGCTCTTTGATCACATCTGAACTAAACACACACAGACACAGAGAGAAAATGTTGAAGTATAAAAATAAACCTGGTGCTGCAGAGGCATTGCCTGTTTGCTGTCGACTCTGCTTCTAACAGTGAAAGGAGGCGATAAAAGAAAGTTAAGCCTTGCCATTATTGTGATTTTTGTGGCACCTGATTGCAGATATGCTTTTTCACAGTCATAGACTCTTCTTTTTGCAAAAGGAGGGTTGTAACCTGGGACTGGTAGTTTGGGGCATTCTTAATCTGTGAGCTGAGCTTTCTGTTCACTTTTCCAAATGGCTCTGTTGGCCTGGAGGCTTGGCAGCAGTGGAAGCAATCAGCAGGATGGCTGTTTGTTTTGCAGCCAGCAGCAGCAGCAGAAACAGGCAAGTGTAGAGGGGTCCAGCGTGCAGTGTCCACCTGCCGCTGGCGAGAGCTGTCTGTAGTACCTGGTGGAGGCCTGCATGGCTCCAGGCCTGCCCCACCTCCGGGCCTCGGGAACCACAAGGGAGAGCTCCTGCGGGAAAGGAGGCTTTCACAGCCAGCCCTGCCTCTGCCTCTGCCCCTCTGTGTGGGTGAGGGTGGGGGCTGCTGTCATCCTTCCAGGGAGTGAGTGGCGTTGTTTATTCTCTCAAATGATTCTGGGGAGAGGAGTTTGGAATTCTGGGTGAGAGAGCACATCTAACTTCAGGATCCTATAAAGACCCACTGAGCTACTCGAAACATACATAGCTCTTGGCTCCCAGGGTTGATTCTGGCTGAATGTTTCACTGATTAATCTGGTTTTAGTGTTGTCTCTGCGAGAGCTCGGTTCCTTCTCATTTCACTCCCTGTCCTGCAAGTTGTGTGGCAAGCAAAACCTGTGCTCTGGGTGCTGGCTCTCACCTCTGCCCTTTGACTGGCAGGGACCCTTGGCGGTGCTGCCTTCAGGTTAGAGGTGTGGGTGAATTTCAGACCACATAGTCTTTACTTTCTGCTTTACCCCTGAGATGAGGAAAGAGGAATGGTTAGAGCAAGGACACTAGTAAACCCTGGAGGTCATAGAGTTGCCATACTACAGCCTTTGAACCTGGTAATAATTTCTCTCTAGTCTGTGGACTTTGGGAAATAGCTAAGAAGATGGATACAAGGCAGTCATTGAGATTTGGCCTGCTTCAGATTACATGGTGACCAAAGATTGGGCCTGATATATATTTTTTTTTTTCAGCATAAACGTCATAAACAAAGTTGGTGCCTGTGAGGTAGGGAGAGACTGAGAATTTGTTTTCTGAGAGGTTTGCATGGTTAGAGCTCTGGGGAGTCAAAAACTTCTCAGACTATACTCCTTCCCCTTTGGACAGAACAACCTAATTCTCAGTGGGCACTTGACCAGGACTAAGCCATGCCTTCATGAACTCTTTCCCATTGAGCACTTAGCCACCTGGCTGGCATTTCTCTTCTCCCAGGACTTCCATGACTCTCCTACATATGTATTATGTCGACTTAAATGAATATTTTATGTCTAAAGTGCAGCTAAGCCTCAGACTTTGTGGCCCATTATCGACAAGCGAGGTGGGGGCTGGGCGCCACCCTTGGCCCCGTGATAGCGTCTCTGCTAAGTGGGCTCCCCCCAGCAGCACTTTGAAGCCCATTAATGGATTGGGATGAGGTAACCTTAGCAGATGGAAAGGGCGAGAAGGGTGGTCATCAGTCTCTGAGGCTGCCTGAAGAGGCTTTCCTGCAGCCAACCAGGTCCAGCCCCAGCTCCCTCCGCTTGGTTAAGCTGTAGGCTGACCACTAGGCCTCTTCTTTGAGAGGAGTTATGGAAAGCCTTTGGTTCTCTCTTCGTCATGATGATGCTGCTGTTATTTGCCACTTTTCCTGTCAAAGCCAAAATTGAGAGGGATGTGGAAAGGGTGGGTGGAGTTTAAACCTGGCCCTTCCTCCTTCACCGGAAGTTCAGCAAAATGACGAACCAGATAGGTGGCTGGGTTTCCTTTTCTCCATGGTAGATTCCAGCATTTGTACATTTTGCACTTGAAGAAGCTTGGATTCTCCGGGCTTTCTCCCAGCCTTCATCAAACAGGCATGAGTCACTGAAGTGTTATCTATGCAGGTTCCCCTTCAGTCTCAGCAATGGGAAGAGTAAGCCTTTACAAACCCCGTGGGGGAGGAAGCCACCCATTTCCCACTTGTGGCCTGGGAGGAGGCCGTCTATCCCCATGTTAACTCAGAGTTCTAGTCACTCTACCACTGCAGTCCTCTCAGTGCAGGCTATGGAATTTCTTTGCTGTTTTTTTAGGCTTTAAGATGGTACCTCTGGTTCTGAAAAAACACCAGGAGGAAATCTGGCCCCTTGTGATTTCCAATTATCAGTCAGATGAGGAGGGATCCCAGGTCCTTTTCTTGCCCACTAGACCTGCCTCTCCCTTCATCTAGAGGGTAGATCCCTTCATCTGAATGTCTAGAGGGTTTGAAGTTTCCTTGTTCCCTTGAGTGGGGAGTTCTTCACTCATTCCTCCTTACTTCCATTGATTGTTTCTCATTAGAAAAGGGTGAGTGCTCCCTAAATCGCTTAAGTCGTGTCCTACTCTCTGCGACCCTGTTGACTGTAGCCCTGTAGCCCGCCCGCCGCCTCTGTCCATGGGACTTCCCAGTTAAGAATACTGGAGTGGATTGTTGTGGCTTCTAGGGGATCTTCCCAGCCCAGGGATGGAACCTGAATCTCCTGCATTGCCAGGCGAGTTCTTTTCCTCTCACGCAAGCTGGGAAGCCCAGAAAAGGGGGCAAAAACATATATCAGTATATCTCATCTTGTGCAGCAAACCACTGATTTTAGGCTTACAGAGGGAGGGTGAGGTGGACCCTCGGCTCAGCGGATCCTGGGGACAAGCGGGTGGAGGGGAAGGGATGGGTTCAACTACTGGCTCCAAGCCACGTTTTTCTTTTCAACATAAGGTAGGCGGAGCAGACCAGCGACTTCTCTGTAGAACCAGTCAAGCTGGTTTTGAGCCACCTTGGCCTATTCTGTGCTGTTTGGGAAGTTGGCGATTCGAAGATCTGCCTGCTCTGGGCTCTGCTCACTGAGGCATGAGTTTGGACGATGTCTGTAAACAACCCCCTTCCCTCCCCTGGTTTCTGAGCTGGGCCTCTCCAGTGAGTGGGCTTCCTCCACACCTCGTGCTGCTTTGTCTTACACACCTTTCACCAGCATCTCGAAGGTACAGCTTCTTTTCTTTGCAGTTGACAGCTCCGCAGAAGGCCCTCCACCTGGCCAGGAGGTCTGTGCTTGGCTCCCCATTTATGGATCTGGAAGGGAATCTGGACTCCTGCCTCCTGGCTCTTGTGACCTGGCTGCTAAATCCAAGCAGACCCCAGACTTTTTGGATTGGTGCATAGGAACTGTCTGTCCAAGCCCACTGGAGAAGAAAAAGGGAGAAAGAATAGGTTTTGGTCTTTAGCAGTTCAACAGGTACTTCAGCCATGGGGAACAGTTTGGTTGTCCTTGATGGAGGTACCTGTAGGAAGCGTGGGAGACTTCTGGGAGACTTCAGTCACGGTGTGCTGGCATTTCCTGAACACAGTAGGGAATCTCTCTCAGGGAGGAGACTCTGAGGCCCCTCCGACTGGACTGCTAGTGCTGCTGATGTAGCAGGATTGTTTCCTCAGTCTCTCACTAAGCAGAAAGCTCCCAAGTCCACAGCCTGGTGATTGTGAAGCGAAGATACCCGCAGGCAGTGCTCTAGCGTCTCTCCTTGTCGCTGCTGCAGTGGTCTCCTCATTGCCCCTCCTGAGCACCCTGTGACTGAAGGGTTTTGTTGTGGGTGCTGATGATCCAATATCCTTTTTCCTCACCTTCTTTAGACCTGAGGGTCTGCTGGCTTTCCCTCCCCCCTCATATCCCCACCTCTCCACAGATGGCCACACTTTGACTGTCTTTGCACGTAGCATTGGCAGCGTCTCTCGCTTGTTTTGCTTTGCTTTGACCACAAAAGTTTGAGGTACTGGTTCTCCAGTCACAGGAAGTGGGGCCCCTTGGGCCCGTTTGTTCTAGCATAGCATTCTGAATGAGTTGAGTTTATGGCAGAGTTGAAAGGGGATCCCAGCGCCTTTGGATTTCCAATAAATGGTGTCGCTGTGGTCAGAGTGGGTGCTACCGCTCAAGTTCCTGAGCTGAAATCTTGGGATAGGCCCCACTGTGACCTTGGGCTTACTCTGTCCCTATGGGGCTGTTTGTTCTTCTATAAAGGAAAAGGAGTTATAATAGTACTGTCTTAGAGGTATAGCTGTTGTGAGCATTGAAAGAGTTAATGAAAATAAAGCACTTAGAATAGGGCCTGACAGGATGTAATGATTATCGCCAACAGTGTTTCAGTTGACCAACTTAGTGAATTTTGTCTGAGTGCCATGCAACTCCAGGTCGCTAGAAGGGAAGTACTTTGGATTATCTCTCTGTTGGCTTGGATTCCATAGGTGCTTTTCCTAGGATTTCTGAGTTTTAAAAAAAATTCTTTTTTTTTTTTTTTTTAATTTTACCAGTCAGCTATCTCAAAGAAAATAGGATGCAGTTGGAGAGATTTAGGAGGAGAAGGGGTTGAGATGGTTGGATAACACCACCGACTCGATGGACCTGAGTTTGAGCAAGCTCCAGGAGTTGGTGATGGACAGGGAAGCCTGACGTGCTGCAGTCCCTGAGGTCACAAAGAGTTGGAGCGATTGAACTGACTGACTGGAGAGGTTTATATATTTTTGAAAGCACTTCTTTTAAAGTTCATGTATTGACAAGATAACAATATTAGGCAGCTTTATTGATTAAAGGAAAAGAAACACACGCCCCTCTGCCAGCCCATGCTTCTGTGTTGTGAATGGTGATGGCTGGTGTGCAGTCTCTTCATTGGCTGGAAGGCCAGATCTAGGCCCTGGAACCCTGGCTTTTCTGAGTTGCTGGAATCTGGCTGTTAGAGGAGGCCCCACCTAGCTCCAGGATTGGATTTCTTTCCTCAGGTTCCTTTCTTCGAGAGCACTGTCTACCCTTTGGCAGCAGGAGAAAGCTCCGTTTCTCTTAAAGATCGCATAGGAACCTAGCAGCTGGTGATTTTAGGTTCCTTTTCCACTAGCTGAGGGGCCTGCAAGGGCAGGTTCTTGTTACCTTTGTTGGCTTTCCTGAAGTGAGAAGAAAGCCTACCGTTTGGGAGTCCTGGGAGGGTGACAGCCATTTCTCAGCCATTCCTGTGGATTTGTGGACTTTGAATCTTGAGCCAAGGTTTTGGCCTCAGTTGGCTCCTGTTGATGTTCCTCGCTTGCGCTTCTGGAGCCTAAATGCTTTCTCAGAGCAGCAGGGCGCTCAGTGTTTCATGTTGCCACTGTGGCGGGGCAGAAAGGTAACAGTGTCGCTGCTGCAGGGCTCATCTCGGAATATTTCTCTCACTGCATTTTCCTCTTCCTTTTTGACCCCTCTGCTGATTTGTCTCATTTCCTTTTTTTTCCGTTTGGTTTCTTTGAACTCTGTTCCTTCCTTATCACTGTCTTTCTTGGGTTTTCATCACCATCTCCCTCTGCCTTGCCTGTTTGTATGCCTCTTTTGTGGCCTGGCTCAGAAGGGGAATTTTGATAGTCTGAGATCTCCTTCATGGATAGAATCCCAGAACCACCCAGGCCTTTCTTGCTCCTATTCTTCTGATTTGTGTAAAGTTAAGAGCTCCCTGCTTTGGAGAACATTTTCTTTTTTTGTCTCTGGAGCCACTTTCCTCAGTGAAGTCGGACTTGGCATCTCAGTTTCCCTGGTGACAGGGTCTGAGCTAGTTCTGGGCAATCAGGAATGCCAAAACTCTAGACCATGTCTTGGGAGAGATCTGAGGAGGCATTTACTACTTTTGGTAGCACAGTGTTGGTTCTCAAAGTGTAGTCTGGGGACCCTTGGGGTCCCTGAGACCTGTTTGGTGCTATACAAAATCCAG
Source organism: Antilocapra americana (assembly GCA_007570785.1). Taxonomy (NCBI): domain Eukaryota; kingdom Metazoa; phylum Chordata; class Mammalia; order Artiodactyla; family Antilocapridae; genus Antilocapra; species Antilocapra americana. Next base: position 4,701,394 of record ML664188.1, on the reverse strand, counting down.
ATAGTTTTCCTTGTAACATTAATGCTATATTTGCTTGTTTCACTCTCATTCTCTCACCAGTATACAGTGTTTTCTAGAGGCTAAGTGATGCATGTTGGTTATCACTCTTGGCTAATAGAGTATGCGCTGCTTTTGTTTTTCACTGTGTGCTTCTTTTTGTTTTTCCTAGAATTTTTAAGGCCGTAGTTTAAGGTGTAAATATGGAAGTTGTTGGTGATGAACTTGATTTGTTCTCATCACTTCTTCTGTGCTCTTACTAGCTTTCTTCAGTATACCTGTTGTAATTTTCGTAAACCTCATTATTGTCCAATAAAGAGTTATTTTAAAATTCCAACATTTTCCTGGCACCTTTGAAGAAACATGAGAAGTAAGTACAACTTCCAGCACTTGTAAAAATTTGGGGGAAAACTAATAATTCTTAAAATTATATTTATGACCTACTTTAGCACTTAATTCTGTTTTATTCTAAAATAAAGGGAAATTCATAGTATTTTTCTTATATTTAAGGGTGAATTGTTGGCTTAAAAAAGGGAGGTTGGAAGTTTTGCTTTCTCAAACACAGCTGCTAGCTCTGTTTACTGCAATTAGAAACGTATCAACAAGTGAAAGGGAGGGATCTACACTGAAGAAACTTGGCAAAACTGTAAACAAGAAGTGAAAAAAAATTTTTAACAAATGAAATCATAATGAAAGATATCTTCTCATCCTTATAGATGCTAATAATGTAGCTTATTGTGTATACTTTATTTTTAGTGTTTTCGTGTAGTAGTAGGGTGCTGGTTGGCCTTCCCTGGCGGCTCAGACAGTACAGAATCTGCCTGCAGTGCAGGAGACCAGGGTTTGATCCCCTGGGTTAGGAGTATCCCCTGGAGAAGGAAATGGCAACCCACTCCAGTATTCTTGCCTGGAGAATTCCACGGACAGGGAAACCTGGCGGGCTACAGTCCACGGGGTTGCAAAGAGTCAGACACGACTGAGCAACTCAACACTGCAGCTGCTACTACCAGGGTGCCAGTGAGGCTGCAGCATCATTCAAGAGCAGTCGTCAGAGATTGAAGAGAAAGGAGTTACGTGTTTTAAGCGTACATACCACAGTCTCTTTAAAAGCCAAAACTTGTTGCAGCGTATCCAGCTGGAAATGCCAAAATCACTGAAGCCTCTTAGAGGGTAAGTTAACTGCTTCGTCCGGAGAAGCCCACCCAATAGCTGAGAGACTAATAAAAAGTTTTGAATAGCTGATGTTCCTTAATGCACACCGGATGAAAAGTCAGTCAAGTTCATGGGGTGCCACTTCACGTTACCGTGTTGTTGAATTAAAGATTCAGCTGCAAACACGAAGACTGAGTTAATATCTTGTTTATAGAAATTAACTTTCACCTTGGGCTTGATAAAGGACAGAAATGGTATGGATCTAACAGGAGCAGAAGATATTAAGAAGAGGTAGCAAGAATACACAGAAGAACTTTACAAAAACGATCATCACGACCCAGATAATCACGATGGTGTGATCACTCACCTAAAGCCAGACATCCTGGAATGTGTAGTCAAATGGGCCTTAGGAAGCATCACTACGAACAAAGCTAGTGGAGGTGATGGAATTCCAGTTGAGCTAGTTCGAATCCTAAAAGATGATGCTGTGAAAGTGCTGCACTCAATATGCCAGCAAATTTGGAAAACTCAGCAGTGGCCACAGGACTGGAAAAGGTCAGTTTTCAGTCCAGTCGCAAAGAAAGGCAATGCCAAAGAATGCCCAAACTACCACACAATTGCACTCATCTCACACGCTAGTAAAGTGATGCTCAAAATTCTCCAAGCCTGGCTTCAACATATGTGAACTGTGAACTCCCAGATGTTCCAGCTGGTTTTAGAAAAGGCAGAGGAACCAGAGATCAAATTTCCAACATCTGCCGGATCATCAAAAAAGCAAGAGAGTACAGGAAAAACAGCTATTTCTGCCTTATTGACTATGCCAAAGCCTTTGATTATGTGGATCACAATAAACTGTGGAAAATTCTTAAAGAGATGGGAATACCAGACTGCCTGACCTGCCTCTTGAGAAATCTGTGTGCAGGTCAGGAACTGGACAAGGAACAACAGACTGGTTTCAAATAGGAAAAGGAGTACATCAAGGCTGTATATTGTCACCCTGCTTATTTAACTTATATGCAGAGTACATCATGAGAAACGTGGGCTGGAAGAAGCACAAGCTGGAATCAAGATTGCCGGGAGAGGTATCAGTAACCTCCGATATGCAGATGATACCACCCTAATGACAGAAAGTGAAGAGGAACTAAAAAGCCTCTTGATGAAAGTGAAAGAGGAGAGTGAAAAAGTTGGCCTAAAGCTCAACATTCAGAAAACTAAGATCATGGCATCTGGTCCCATCACTTCATGGCAAATAGATGGGGAAACAGTGGCAGACTTTATTTTTTGGGGGGCTCCAAAATCACTGCAGATGGCGACTGCAGCCCTGAAATTAAAAGATGCTTAATCCTTGAAGGAAAAGTTAAGACCAACCTAGACAGCATATTAAAAAGCAGAGACGTTACTTTGCCAACAAAGGTCTGTCTAGTCAAGGCTATGGTTTTTCTGGTAGTCATGTATGGATGTGAGATTTGGACTATAAAGAAGGCTGAGCGCCAAAGAATTGATGCTTTTGAACTGTGGTGTTGGAGAAGACTCTTGAGAGTCCCTTGGACTGCAAGGAGATCCAACCAGTCCATCCTAAAGGAAATCAGTCCCGGGTGTTCATTGGAAGGACTGATGTTGAAGCTGAAACTCCAATATTCTGGCCACCTCATGCGAAGAGTTGACTCATTTGAAAAGACCCTGATGCTGGGAAGGATTGGGAGCAGGAGGAGAAGGGGACTACAGAGGATGAGATGGCTGGATGGCGTCACCGACTCGATGTACATGAATTTGAGTAAACTCCGGGAGTTGGTGATGGACAGGGAGGCCTGGCGTGCTGGGATTCGTGGGTCGCAAAGAGTCGGACACGACTGAGCAACTGAACTGAACTGAACTTTCACCTTAGAAATGAGCAGATATGTTACATTAAAAAATAATAATAATAATAATAAATAAAGATTCACCCAAAAACTTGGGGACCAGAAGAGAAAAAAAAAAAGAAATGAGCAGATATGTAGGAATGGCTCAACTTGTATCACCACCAACTATGCTTCAAAAAATATTTCGTCTTATGGGAATGCTCAGCAACAAAACACAAGTTGTGATAAATGTGCAAAGGACTGAATGACTTTCGGCTCTCATGGTTTTTCCTGGAGCAACTTTGTTCGCAGTTGCATTGTTGGTCCAGAAGCAGGGGGCGGCAGAGAGAACTGCTGGCTCCGTAACATGAATCAGGGCAGGGGTACCTAACTCTGCTGGTGGCAGGTCATGGACTTCCCTCTATGCGCTGTGGTTTAAAAAAAAACAACTCATTATCACTTAAGAATATCCTGGATGAAGCACTGAAAATTGTGTGTTTTTTTTTTTTTAGTTAAATCTCAGTCCTCCAGTAAAGGTCTCTGATATTCCCAAGTGATGAAATGCAGAGTATCCATGGAGCATTGCTGCTCTTTACCATAGTCCAACTGTCTGGGGAAAATGCTCTTGTTTGTTGGAGTCTACCCAGCTGAGAGGATCATTTTTACTTGAAATAACAATTGATGGACAAACGATAGTTATTCATACTTCAGTGTTTAGTAGATATCGTCTTGAAATTGAGCAGAGTGAGCTAGTGATAAAATTCATAACCAGTGATAAAATTCAAGTTTTCAAGCAAAAATTAGAATTTTGGCAAACTTGGAGTTGTCACACTTCTTTTTTTATGAGATTGGTGGTAAGATTAATGGAGTATGATTTTTTGATATTCTATGAAATCCCAGTATTTGGAAATTCTGCATAGTCAGTGAAGGAATATTTCCTTGGTTCAGTTCAGTTCAGTCATTCCGTTATGTCCGACTCTTTGCAACCCCATGGACTGCAGCACGCCAGGCCTCCCTGTTCATCACCAACTCCCTGAGTTTACTCAAACTCATGTCCATCGAGTCGGTGATGTTATCCAACCATCTCATCCTCTGTCGCCTCCGTCTCCTCCCACCTTCAATCTTTCCCAGCATCAGGGTCTTTTCCAATGAGTCAGCTCTTTGAATCAGGTGGCCAAAACATTGGAGTTTCAACTTCAGCATCAGTCCTTCAAATGAATATTCAGGACTGATTTCCTTTAGGATGGACTGGTTGGATCTCCTTGTCATTTCCTAGGTTATCAGTAGGTAAAAAAGCAACTCAAAGTGCAAGGTGACTGATGTAAAAGTAAACAAAAGATTCATTGTAAAATCTCAGATTGTATATTGCAGCTAGCCTTTAAAAACAACCACTTGTGGAGTTTTGGTCTAGTATCAAAGAAGGAAATCCTCAATATTTTAAAGGCTATTAAGCTTCATTTTCCAACTGCACATCTGTGTGAAATGAGATTTTTGTATCTTTCAACCAACCTATGGAAACACACTGAATGCAGAAGCAGATATAAGAAATACCTCTTTCATTAAGCTTGATGTTAGATGTCTTGGAGTATAAAACAGTGCAACTGTTGTTATGAATTTCATTTTGTTTTAGGAATAGTTTCTGCATTTAAAAAATGAGTTATTTGTGTAAACAGGTAATGGGTTTATTATTTTAAATGAATAAAAATACTTAAAAAAATCAGTTTCAGTTTTTAATAAGGTAACTGTTGATAGCTATGACCCACATAAACAAAAGATCTTTGCAGTCTTCCATAAATTTTTTTAAGAATGTGATGAGTTCTTGAGACCAAAAAGTGAGAAAAACCTTTGTCATAGACAAAACCTGAGTTGACTGTCCTCCATCTTGGGATGGTTATCTGTGATGACTTCATAGGGAGCCCTTGTTTGCCATTCCCACCCCTTGTAATCATGCCTGCCTGGGCCTCAGAGACTTTGACCCGAGTGAGCTTATTTCCTTCTAATACATCCAGCATTGGCCCTGTGAGGTTTTTTGATTGTTGTTTTATCTGTGGTTTGTTTATTTTCCCCATTTTTTTCTTTATTCCTTGATTTTTTTTCTTTTTCTCATTTGTAATTTTTTCTTCTTCTATTCTTTAGTTTGTTAGGTTTTTTTGGTGGGAGGAGGCTGACATTGTGTTTTGATTGCATTATAAAAATCAAATCAGTTTATTAACTGGACTTCCTTTGGTCTATGTGAAGTTGTGATTTGGAAAATGCATTTTTTTTCACTAAAATTAAGTAAGTATAATGGGTTTATTAATGTTCCTTTAAATGAATGGAGACATTGATAGGTATGATTCATATAATCAATCTTTTGGGAGATTCAGGTTATTTTTAATACTGCAAAGACTTTCTGAAACCAAGAAGTATAAGAACCACAGTTGTAGACAAAACTTAAGTTAATTCTTCTGGCTTTATTTGGTTGATTTCTTGGCTATTTCATAAAAATTAAAAAAATTTTTTTTGCAATTCCCAGAAACCTTTTAGTCCTGACTGGGCTCATGAAGGCACTTGCTGCCTTGGTTTGCTGTCATTCTGTCTGAGAAAGCTGGTTCTCTGTGACCAGAGGGACTTTGACCAAAGTTGGCTCGTCTCCCTGGTAATACATAACTTTCACCTTAGGGTTTTTAAATAGTTAAATTTGATTTCTTTTAAATTTTGAAATTGGAAGAGTTAACAAAAATAATCCAAAAAGTTTTCGTATGTTCTTCACCCAGCTTCCCCTTTGTTAACATGTTATATAACTATAGAACATGTATCCAAACTGATAATTAGTCTTGGTATCATACTGTTAACCAGACAGCTTCAGGTTTTATCAGTTTTCCTACTGGTGTACTTTTTCTGTTCAGGATCCAGCCTAGGAACCCATATTGCGTTTAGTTGTCAAGTCTCTGTAGTTTCCTCAGTCTTTTCACGTCTTTCATGACATTGAGAGTTTTGAAGAATGCTGGTTAGTTATTTTAGACAATGTTCCCCATTTATGGTAGTCTGAAATTTTCTCATGGTCTTGTGCTTTGTTTTTTCATTGTGGTCAAATATGGGTAACACAAAATTTACATTTTATTAATTTTTAAGTGTATGGTCCAGTGGCATTAAATCCATTAACAATGTAGCCAGCACCACTATTTGTAGAACTTTTTGGCCATCCCAAACAGAAAATCTGTATTGGTAAACAATAACTCCCCATCTTGCCCTCTCCCAGCCTTTGGTAACCTTTTTTCTACTTTCTCTATAAATTTGTTTGTTCTGAACACTTCTTGTAAGTACAGTCATACAGTATTTGTCTTTTTGTTTCTGGCACATTTCACTTAGCATAATGTTTTCAGAGTTTCATCCTTGTTGTAGGTTTAATAATTAAGTTTTAAAAGTTAACCTAGATTTAACTATGATGATATGCATTAACTTCATATGTTGAAAGATAGTTATTTATAGATAGTTGTAATGAGTTCAGTAATATATTTTAAATGAATTAATAGATTAACATTTTCTCAGTTTAAGTTATAATGCAGTAGCTCTAATCCACATCAATAAAAGCTATTTGAGGCCCTTAGTAATAAGAGCATAAAGGGTTTTCCAGGAGCGTGAGAATTGCTGTTATAGACAAGTAGGGAGTTGACCATCCCTGTCCTTGATTGGCTGGTTACTGACTATGACCTCATAATGGGCCTTTGTTTTGCAATTCCCAGAGTCCTGGCTGAACTGCAGGAAGGCACTTGCTGCCTTGGTTTGCAGTGTATCTAGCTAAGGAAGCTAGACTTTAACCAAGTCAAGTTTGGCTCATTTCCTCCTTCTAATAGGGGCATTGGCCTTTTTTAAAAAATTTTTCCATTAAAAAAATAATTTTGCCTTCTCAGATTTCATTATGACAGTAGTTTGTGGTTTTTTTAAGCTTATGTATTGGCTATTGGTCAATTCCAAATTTGAAAACTGCAAAGCTTGCATAGCCTCTATCCTTGAAAAACCTTGGTACCCATAATAGCTGAAGGCTGGTTGGCTCCAGGCACTCACTAAGGCCAGAACACCTAACAGTCTGTTCTCAGAGTGGCTGCAGAGCCTACACACTTGGTTCCTATTTCTTCTGTAACTTAACTCTTTGTTAGCCCTGTTTCCTAGTGAAACTCGCCTGCCAAATCCCACTTTTATGTAAGTGTACTTTGTTTTCTCTTGGAAGAGGTTAATCGGATTTGTGTGTGTGTAACAGCATGTGGACGTTTATCTTTGCTTGATGAATCTTTAAGAGAGAGTTGCAGTAAATATATTTCTAAACTACTTTGTTTTCCACCTTGTTCCTTTGTTTGTATTCATTCTGTCACTTAAGGAAGCACCTCTCACTTTTAAAAGCTTCTCTTAGTACTGCTAATAGACCTTTGGGCCTCCTGTAAAAGTCACTTGGATCAGCTTTAAGCAAATCTGCTTACACTCATCTCATTTGCTCAGGATCACTTCTCATCAGAATCATTAAAAAAGTTTAATCAAGTGATTACCTTATATCAGTTTGTGTCTACATATAGACTTGTGGGATTATAGCTTTATTTCCCATCACTCAGCAGGTCCCATAATCCTCTGCTTTTTAAACAAAGCATATTTCTTTTCAGATACACATGTGGCTTTCACTCCAATTCCGAAAGTGAACTTGATGGGCTCTTTTCTCTCTCTTCAGCCCCTGGTCTGTATGGAAGACAGACTTTTGCTTTCAAAGGAGGTTTGTTCACTCTGTTAGCTAAGGCGGTGACTCAGATATGGTGCCTCCTGGATGGCCCTCTAAGTACATTGCTCTGTTCCAAGTGTCTGGGAAACTCTTGAAGGCGATAGACGGGTACTTGAAGAGTAGACGGTGCGCCCAGCCATTCCCACGGGGTGCCATTTGCTCTGAGGCTAGTGTCTGTAGCTGTCACATCATAATAGCCTGCATTTATTGAGCACTTACTTGGTGATGGACAGGGAGGCCTGGCGTGCTGCGATTAACAGGGTCGAAAAGAGTCGGACACGACTGAGCAACTGAACTGAACTGAACTACTTTGTCCCAGACGCTTGTTTAACTAGCTGTTTTACATTCATGAACTCATTTAGTCTTTGTGAGATAGTAGATCTCATTATTTTCCCCACTTTGCAGATGAGGAAACAGAGGCCCAGAAATGTTGAGTAACTCTGTTTAAGGTAATAGACTCATGTTGTCCAGAGTGTTTGTTGGTGTTAGAACAAGACTTTCTTGACTGTGAAGAGCACTTTGGCTCTGGCAGTAGAGGATGGGCACCTTAGGACCAGCACCCGTCGCTGTGGGGCAGAACATGCCTCCCAGGCCGGCTTCAGAGTCTTCCGTGGCTCTCTGCCCCATGGTTTCTTTCTGCCCTCTGTGGCCTCTTGGAAAGGTGGCATGGTGTGGAGATGCAGCTCTCTGGGTTTATCACCCTTGTTGTAACAGCTTCTGGGAAATTTGTTTTTAACCTTACTATTTAATCCTGGCTTCAGATTTTCCTGTTCATCTCTTCTCATCTTTTGGAATTCCAAGAACCTCTTTAGAAAAACTGGAGTTTTAGGACCTTAAATTGGTAACCAGCAAGTAGGTAGCCGAAGACAGTTTGGATTCTGGGATTTGCCTGTCCTGCTTGGTAGCGCCTCACTCCCCTGCCCCCCCCAAGAAAACTTTTGGTTGTGGACCTTAACTAAGTTTTGTCCTTATGAAACTAACATTTTCTTTTTATATGCCATTATGTACCAGTTTCACACGCAGAGGCACAGAGCTGCTTGCTTTTGGCCTTGACTGCCAGGCACACTGAGCGCTGTAGCTGGCAGTGCCAGGGCCCTGTGTGTGTCTGGGGCTTGCCGGTTCAGCCCTGGGAGCTGGACTCTGGCCATCCTGCTGTGTCTCTTTATCCCATTGCTTGTGTAGTATGCCACTGCTTCCTGTTTGCCTCTGTCAGTTTTTTGATCACTTCTCTCTCCTGAAACTCTGCCTGTGGTCCTCCTAGATTTTAGGAGTTGTTTCTCAGTGAGAGTGAATCTCTGGAATTTCAGTTAACTTGAGTTTGTAAGTTTGTGGTATGATTTACTTGCATGTCACCCCTGGTATGATAGTGCCTTTTCTTTTATCCGATAGTTAAAGGTTTTTATTTTATTAACTAAATTCTGAAATTTTGAGTTGATTTTTTTAAGATCCCAACGTGGGGCAAGGGCAAAGGGGTGAGCTGCTGCCCTTGATTCAAGCATCACACTTCCCCACTTGTGCCCCTCTTGCTGCCTAGTAGAAAAAGAGTTCAGCTGTGTGATTGTATTTGTGTTCAGACCTGTTTCACTTTTCTAAGATCATGGTTATGTGCTATTTCTACGTTATTTTAGAATCCATCCTTTTATTGCAGTGGAAAAACCACAGTCCATGTGAATTATAGTAAGAAGCGCAGCCTGTTAGATTTCTTGAGTGGTTCCCCCTGCCCCGCTTCCTGCCGCCAGCACATTTTCATCTGTCGTCAGAGGTGGCTCCTGTGCACACACAGGTGTTCTGTAGTGATGCAGGCCATTTTACCTGTTGTCAGAGGTGGCTGATGTTCACACACAGGTGTTCTGTAGTGATGCAGGCCATTTCATCTGTCCTCATAGGTGGCTGCTGTGCACACACAGGTGTTCTGTAGTGATGCAGGCCATTTTACCTGTCCTCAGAGGTGGCTGCTCTTCACACACAGGTGTTCTGTAGTGATGCAGGCCATTTTACCTGTCGTCAGAAGTGGCCACTGTGCGCACACAGGTGTTCTGTAGTGATGCAGGCCATTTCATCTGTCCTCAGAGGTGGCCGATGTTCACACACAGGTGTTCTGTAGTGATGCAGGCCACTGCTTCCTTGGAGGGCGCATGGCGGTGTTCTCTCGCTAATGAAAAGGCTGTCGTAATGGGTTAGGTCCTTAGGGGCTCTGCCCTTCTGTACTTGTATTCCCAGGGAGAAGAATCTCTCCCTTAATTACCGCATCACACTGGGCAGAGGTGTGGCTGCTAATTGATTAGATGACTGTCCTTCGTGTTGGTGTGGAACTGTTGGGTGGTTTTGTTTTTAAGTAAAATAGATTTGAGTCAGTTAAGTGTATTTTGAAGAGATGAAGATTTCCTTTTATCAATCTCATGTCTTTAGTGCCATTCTTATTTTTTAACTTGGTCTTAAGAAGGGCTAAATTCACCTTTCTTAGCATTTTGCTGCTGGTGGCAAACAATATCTTTTCCTCTCCTGCACCTCTGGTGTGTTCCCTTTATGTTTGGTAGCATCGAATCCTTTATTTGGTTCAGTTTTCATTCCCTCCTTCTGGCTTGGAGTGGTTGAACCCTGTCCTAAAATATATTTTTTAAGATAGTGTTTAAAAGCAAACACCCTGCCTTTTTTGAAACCTCAGAAGCTGCTTGTTAAACAGCTGATAGGGCAAGCTGCCAAATCTACAGTTAAAACCGATCCCTTAATGACAAAATGTCAGACATTGATGTTAAACCTTCATCATGATTGGTGGTGTGAGGATTTTTCTCATTAATAAATGTTTAGGTGCTGAACTCCCAGTTTCACATTTGGAATGCTTTCTGTTGTAAAATTGTGCATAGTAAACCATCCCAGAAGAATCTCATGTGGCTAATCTGCTGTCTGCTGTAGGGAAGATTTTCAGCAAGCCAATCCCCATTCTCTCTTTTTTTTTTTTTTTTTAATTTCAGGAAATGATTTTCTTTTGAGTGATATGGACCAAGTCTCATTAGCTTTATCATTTTTAAGATAGAACTATATATAAAATATATAAACAACAAGGACCTACTGTATAGCAAAGGGAACAATATAACTATATTCAGTATCTGGCAATAACCTATAATAGAAGAGAATATGAAAAAGAATACGTATATGTTTGTGTACACACACACACACATTTAACTGAATCGCTTTCCTGGACACCTGAAATATTGTAAGTCAACTAAACTTCAGGGTTTTTTTAAATTTTATTTTAATTGGAGGATAATTACCTTACAATATTATGGTGGCTTTTGCCGAACATCAGCATGAATCAGCCATGGGTGCGCATGTGCCCCCCCATCCTGAACCCCCTTCCCACCTTCCTCCCCTCAACTTCAGCTTAACCAAAAAAAATAGAACTAGCTTCAGAATTGTTTTTCTCCCAACAGAGGAGGACTTAGGCCTTAATCTTTATTCCCAGGCCCTGAATTAACTTTGTCATTTTTAAGATGATACAGAATCTTCTGTTTGTCCAGGAAACTTCTCAGTATGTTCAGGAGTGAGTTTTCATTCCTTCTTACAACCTTCCAGAAGAATTAGGACACAATTTAAAACCTGATATTAGTGTACAGCAGGCTATACCACTGAATGAATTGATGCAGGAGACCTGGTTTAACAACCGGTAGTTGGGAGAGAAGAGGGTAAGTATGTTACTGTGCCTCCGCAGTCACTGCTGGCGCTGAGACAAGGGGCTCCGAATACAGAGCTTTAGGAAGTCCTTCCACATTTTGACCAAGAGCACCCTACGCTGTTCTAAAGCCAGGGGCAGTTTTTGACTTGATTCGCATGACCTTAGCCCCGAACACCTTTTTAACTCGGTGCTTAGGCCTTTCCTGTATCATCTTGGCTTGTATGTTGGGCCTGTCTCTGGTTTCTAGATGGGGATGAGACAAGGAAGACTGAATGACTGACTGTTCAGTGCACCTCCCCAAGCTGATTTCCTCTTAATCAGCATCTCATGGCTCTCATCACAGCCCACTCCGTGGGCAGGCGTCCCCATTCATTGACGTCTCAGGGTTTAGATAGATCCTGGCAGAACTCTTGGTCCTAGCTAGAAGCGGGACCTGGGGATCTCTAAATCTCTGAAAAAGAACAAAGTTCTGACTTAAATTGCTCTATGTTCTTGCTACCAGAGGGGGCTTCCCTGGTGGCTCAGTGGTAAAGAATTTGTCTTCAGTGAAGGAGAGGCACATTTGTTCCCTAGGTCAGGGAAGATCCCTTGGAGAAGGAAATGGCCACCCACTCCAATATTTTTGCCTGGAAAATCCCATGGTCAGAGGAGCCTTGTGGGCTACAGTCCAAATAGTTGCAAACAGTTGGACACAACTTGGTGATTAAACAAGAAACTTCTAGTAAATTGGAGGGCATAGGCCGACTGTAACTCTAGTTCCTGGATTCGGTCCTGTGTTAGGTAGTGTGATTTGTGCTTCCCTCTTCTATTAGATAGGCAGCTTTTTTGAAGACTGGGCTGTATTTTATCCTTCTCCGCATCCCTTTCTTCCCTAGAGTCTATTAGCGTGCTTTCCGCTTGGTCGTCTCAATGAATTACTTGTGAAATAAAAAAAAAAATTACAACATGGGTATTATTCTTCACTTAGCACCACCCTTGGGAAAATGTGTCCCTATTGATTTGTGAATCAGACATCTGTCTATTCAGTTTTTGAGCATGTAAGTCACAGGTCTTAATAGTTTCACCTTAATAGGTTCAATAATGACGAAAAAGAACTTTTTCAGGATGATAGGATAAGGAGGATGTTTTCCCCTATCACTGGATTGTCTTAAGAACCCAGAGAGGAAACCACAAGGAGGGCGTGCACTGCTGAGGAAACCCTGTATGGCTTCCTGAAGTAGGGAGCAGAGCCGAAAAGAAGCCCTCCCAGCTTCGCTGAGTTCTGTTCTTGCCCCAGACACACAGCATCTCTGGCTGCATTGTCTCTGGTTGTAAACTGGCCTCATCTTCCTCGCTTTTGCGATGGGTGAACAGAGGTACACTGTTGGGAATTTAGTCCAGGGTTGGAGAGGTCATGGGGTCTGTATCAGAAGGCTGTGGAGTTATTTTTAGTGGGAGAGCAGCTCAGGAGCATGGCGCTGGAAGAACCGACTTCACACCACCTCGGCACCTGGTGGTGGCGTGGACCTGGATTTTTCTGTGAGCGTCTTAGGAGAGACCAGTTACTTTCTGAACTGACCAAGACCTGTGAGGTCAGGGACTGCATTTCCCAGGACTATTGCGAGGAGGGCAAGAATGAGATGGCCATTTTCTGTTTTCTTCTTGATTCCTTGGTCTTTGTGACTCAGGGTGTGAGAGCTCTGTGAGAGCGGGTCCTGGTTTTGAAGCAGTGCAGAAGAGAGCAGCTGTGTAGGGTGGTGGGAAAAGGACCTGTTGGACCAGTCTGCTTGGACCCGCCTTCCCCTCCCCCCACTCTGGGCTGGGAGGGTGAAACTGCTGCTTGCTGGCTTTGCCAAATGGGTTTCTCCTCATGGATGGGCTACCATGGTGGGCAGGTGGGCAGGCAGGCAGCTCCCCACCCAGAAGCCCTCCAAGGAGCTGGGCTACTAGGGAGTCATGCTGAGAGGGGTGGGGGCCAGGTGCTGGGCACTGGGTGTGCCACCTTCCCTGTCGGGCTCACCCACCCAGAGCTGCCGAGGCTGAGGTTGCAGAGCCCTCGGGCCTGCTGGGAGGACTGTGGGTTACTGTACCTCTCCTTGCACCTTGTGGCCACATTTGTGGTGTGCAGAGAGGCTAGGAGTGGTGAGGAGCTGGTAAATTGTGGGTAAATGAAGTCTCGAGAGGAAGAGGATTCTGGCCGAGGGCACACTGAGTTCAGGGTTGTAGTGTTTCTAAGTCCAGAGTTGTACCTAGCTTCACTTTAATTTTCTCAGTCCTAAGAGGAAGAGATTTTCCAGTGTGTGAGTTTGGTGTCCAAGACATGTTAGGTGAGGGTTAGTTACGGAGCCAGACTTTTAGGCAGGTTGATGCAATGCAAGACAGGGTCAGGATGTGGTCTTCAGAACATGCAGACCATGCCCACTTCCTGCTGGAAGGCTTAAGAGCACAGAGACACTGAGAGCCCTCGCATGCACCTAGGACAGACCCTCGGAGCTCGCCGCCAGCCCCTCATTGTGCAAGTGGGGAAACAGTTCCCAGGAGGGTGAACGACAAGCGATACAACCTGTTTGGGTGGTGCTGGATCTAGACTCACTCTCTCTTGGGGACTTGGAGCTGTACCCCCATTGCTTCACTTCAGAAGCCGTCCTCTTGCTCAGCAGGCCTGTGCAGGGGCTCCCTGCGGCCCTCAGAGCAGAGGGGAGGCTGGGAAAGGACAGGTATAAGGGCAGTCCGGCCCCAGCTCCACACACTGGCCATGAGCTCTGAAATCGTGCCAGAGACTGCGGCTGTAGGAGCACCAGAAGGCCCTGGAGAATGGATTGAAAGCCACGGGCGCCAGCTCTCTAGCCTTGGCCTAGGTTGAAGCAGTCACGTGGAGCAGAGATGTGCTAAGAGCTGTTGGGTAAAGAGTCACTGAAAAAGGCAGGAAGACCCTGACCCTGGCTTTCTCTCATGAATTAGAAAAGCATTTCTTGAAATCATGTGAGGTGCTGAGCACTGAGGACACAGAGTTGACTGAAGCCCTGGAACTTTCCTTAGGTCGCGCCCAGCCTTGCACAGTGGTGAACAAGACAGCCATCTAGAGTTGTGAAGGAGGCGGCCGTCCCTCAAGAGCCAAGTCCTAGTGCAAGAAGGCTGCTGTCCTCAGGACGCCTGGAGTGACGGGTCGGGACCTGTGAGGGCAGGGAAAACTTCGCGGAGGATGCAGTGTCTGAGCTGAGGCTGACCAGGAAGGAGAATGGGAGCAGAGGATAGAGGCGGTGTGCCCGGCAGTAGGAGGTGGCGGCAAAGGCTGGAGGTCTGGGAGGACATGAGAAGGCAGGAGCCCAGAGTGAGACTCCAGGACGGGACAAGGGCAGGGCTGGAGCTGCGGGCAGGGAGAGGGAGCCAGCCAGATGAAGGGGAAATCCGGCAACTGTGGCTCTGAGAGCCAGTTTTACGTATATATGTGCACTTATTACATGCGTGTGTACATGCACAGATAATTCATTTGTGTATGTTTAAGGGGAGCTGTGACTAGAAAGCCACGTAGTGAAGTTCCCGGTGCTGGTGTCCTGCAGCCTTGACTGTTGACGTCCCCCCGCTGGTTGTAGAGTTAAAGAGGGACTGGTTTTTCTGCACGCAGGTGTGGGTGGAGGGTAGGCCGTCCAAGATTTCAGTCCTGGCAGGTGGGACTGGTTTCAGCTTTGGGGCCGGGCTGGCTCAGGACGCTGTGGGGCTCCTTCAGGCTCAGCGGTCAGGCCCTTTCCCCTCTGCTCATGGGGGCGTGACTCGCGGGTCACCGCTGCCACCGGGTGGGGAGGGGGCGGTTCTGCAGGCTTCTCAGAGGCAACCTGTGGCGGATGAGGGTAGTGGCTGGTGAGAAAGAGGAAGTACCTGGCGGCCATTTCTCCTGCCACTCCTGACAGGTGTTTCTGTCGCCCCTGTGTGGCAGCCTTGGGCTCTGCTCCCGCCAAGGAGGAGCATTTCCTGTCCGTGAGAGGGGCCTTCCTCTGTGGCTGAGGCTCTGCCCCCTACAGCCCGGCCCGCGAGAGGCACCCCCCTCCTGTCATTGGCAGGCGGGCACAGGCCCACCTGAAAGATGGGCACGTGAAGATGACCGTGCTGCAAACTAGAGTTCAGGGAACGGCCAGCCAAGTGTGTGAACGCCGACCTAAGGTTAGAGTGGACACTGTCTCCGAAAGGTGTGTGTAACGGGACGGCGTTTCACTTGCCGACATGGTGGCCGTGGCTGTGGCCTTGCAGGCAGCTGGGCTGTCTGCTCGCCTGCCAGGGAGCAGGTTTCGTTCCCATGCTAGTCCGGCTTTTACTGTTTCCCCTCCTGCCTTTCCCCAGAGACCATAAACCTGCCTACCTCCTGTTATGTTCTAGTTCTGATAGGAGTACCATTCAGAGCTCTTGGCAGGAGACCAGCCCACTTCTCCCGGGTTGGTCTCCCCTCCTCTTCCCAGCATGTTGGATGTGTTCGCTCCCCAGAGTTCTCTTATGCAGCTGGCTGGCCCAGTAGTGCCCAGAGATTGGAGCGCTCCTGCAGCGGGAGTCCAGCTGCTTCCCTCCCCGGTTTTAGGGGCTGGGCTTGAAAATAGAGACTCATAATCTCCCTTCCTGCTCCTTCCCCTCCTCCTCCCCCACCACAACCAAGCAAACTGGAGTGACCGGCCCGGGGGACGCAGAGCGGGACTCAGCCCGCCTCACCGCTCTGCGTGGCATGACAGCAGCAATCTGGAGGAAGATTAATGGACGCGTGAGTGTGTGAACTCTGGGGCACGTTACCGTCTCAGACTGGCCCTTGGTGGCAGGTGTGGACTCATTCTGGTGTTAGGGAGACCAGGGCTCCTCCGGGAGATGATGACCCAACCAGGTGTGTGTCTGCCAAGGCCACCACCTTTTCTCGTGCGTGGGGAAATGGAAAGTGCTTCTGAATACCCCTGCTCTCCAGAAGAGCTAGGTGGGTGGTTTGGAGAGTTTATTCTTGGAATTCCTTGCAGCACAATATCCCTTTCTTCCCTTAGCCATGTTCTTTGGCTCCTAAGCTGGACTCATCACCTTCATGTCTCATAGGACGGGCCCATGTCCCTGGCCTCGGTGAGACCCTGGGTAGGAGGTTAGTGAAGGAGTCACTGCTCTTTTGCTAGGAAGAGGAGGTGGGGGAGGGAGCCCAGGTTGCCAGCAGGTGTTTCATGTTCCCCTCTGGCTGGCTAGAGAAGGGTGCCCTCCTAGCTCCTGTCTGCCTGCCTCTTTGGACAGCCAGGGGAGCACCCAAATGGGTCCTCTTGCTGCTGAGGTCTGAGTGCCCAAGGCAGAGAGCAGATGGTAGCCGCCCAGGCCTGCTAAGAGGGGAAGATTGTTTATTTCGGGGCTGTGACAAGCAGTTTCGTAGAGGAGCACCAGCCAGGGGCCGGTTTCTGCAGTAACCCTGTGGAGAGCCCAGACGGCCAGGAGCTGCTGGGCCAGGGGTGCAGGTGCTGACTGCCGTCCCCTTCCTGTGTCTGGTGGCTAGTGATGTGAAGGTAACCCCCTGGTCAGAAAGGACAGCCCTGACACGCTGCTGCCTGAGCCCCTCTGTCCTGGAGTTATACCTAATTGGTCTCCCAATTCTAACTTTGATTCAGGCAAGAGGTGGTCATAGGACGTTCTGTTTTGGTAGTTTGACTTCTCATTGGGCATTTAGGCATCTGAGAACTGAGTGCTTTCTTGATGCAAAAGTACCCTGGAACCCCTTTCTTAAGCCCCACACTACATATATCTTGGTGAGACAGAAAGCCTTTGCTTGGACATTAATTTGGGACTCTTAATGGGGTCCTCTGTTGCTTATCCCTCTAATCTCCCTGACTATCCTCCCCCCCCCCCAAAAAAGCCAAACCTTTTATACAAAGAACTTTGGGAATATGGAGCAGTGCCTCAAGGTCACTGGATCATAAGTGGTATCTGGCCTAGTGAGTGAGTTTGGTGTTTGGTGAAAGATTTATGCTTTTTATTTGAGCAAAAGGTTTCTTGGCGGGAAGCCTCTGTGCTGTGTCCCCAGTGCCTGCCCTGTGTACAGGGTTTGCCCCCTTTCCTCCCCGACAGGTCATTTTAATCCTCTTGCCCATAAACAAGTGCAGCAGAATCAGTCGGGCCAGCTCACATGGCCTCGGTTATCTCGTCATAGGGTGCCAGGATCAGCTTTGGATGCCACAGTCGCTTGACCTGCTAGAGCTGTCAGGGTCAAGAGCTGGGGATGCCAGGAGGAAGCCTGGCTCCTCCAGGAATGGGGAACAGCGGGGCCTGTGATTCCTTAGGACCATGTCAGAGAAGTCAGCTCTCTTGGGACAGGAGAGAGAAAAGGACAGCCAGACTGTTTCATTCCGTCTTGCCTTTCTCATTCCCAGATTCCTACTTTTGGTATCTCATTTCTCTTTCTCCTGTATCTCAGATCCTGTCTGCAGGGGCCCAGGACATGCAGCTGTGTCAGGAAACTGCCCCTGGGGCAGACACATGCCAAGATGCAAAGATGCAAAACCCAACACTGAAAATCCCATCTTCCCCAACAGTGATCTCGTTCTGTTGTGTGAAGGACAGCTGGTGGTGGGAGCCTGGCTGCCACAGAAGGCTGCTGTGTCTTCAGGCCAGTGCCGCTTAGGAGCTGGGTGTGTGGCTCGGTTTTCACCCCCACGCTCACCCCCACTGCTCTGAGTTTCCGTGTCTCACCACGGAAGAGGCGGGGCTCTTGGTACATAACAGTCAGGGGCTGTAGCCACAGTGTGTGTGTGTGTGTATACGCGGGCTTCTTAAATACTAGTCACATTTCCCATCGTGACTGTTAATTTGTAACGTTCCCAGTTCCATATACCTAGAAACTCTTGGCAGGATTGTTGACATTGTGTATTTCAAAGCTGCCTTGTACACTCTGGGTTTTCCTAGGGTTGGATGTGTGTGTGTTTCAAGTGCTTTTGATCAGGGCAAGTAGAGTGGCCTTTTATGGAAGGGATAAAACAGTTGAGCTGCTGGAGCCCTTTCTGGCTCTGCCAGAAAGCCACGTCCAAGTCCAAGCTGTGCAAATAGATGACCAGAACTTGGTCTTTGACTCCAGCACCCTCCTAGGCCAGTTCAAAAGATCCATCTCATTTTTTTTTTTTTGGAAAATAGAGAGTTTGTGGTAAGCGTTGGGTAAAAAGTTAAAGCCAAAAGCCGTGTCTTTTTCTGGCAACCTGCAGACTAAGGAAAGCATGTGGAATTATAGTAATAATAGCTAGCATGTCAGGAGCATTTAGTATATGCCAGGAATTGTTCTGAGTGTTTTGGATAGTGTTGGATGATTCTGGCTTTGGCCCTTCGTCTTCTCTTGATAGGACCCCCTTTATGCCTGTAGGTTCTTTGTTCTCATCCTCGTGGTGGTGTGGACTAGACAGAACCACAAGTTGGGGACCAGTGGCCTCCTGCAGCCAGGCATGTTCTTCTAACCAGAGATATCCCGGCAAGGGGGTGATGGGGGGCGGGTTTCGCTCAGTCTTCAGGTTTTTATTTAAGCCAGCATGCTGATTGGCAGTTAGAGCTGCCCTTCAGGATTTGTTGGGGGAGGATCTGTATCCCTTTTGCAGCCATCCTTTCTTCCCTACCCTCTCTGAGTGAATTTGGAGGTGGAAAGCTAGAAACTTGGCTGCTTGCCTCCTTCAGAACAGCCAGCGTTCTCTTGTCTGCAGTCTGGGTAATAAATAGTGCCTCTCACAGCGCCCTGAAGTGGCCCCCTTCCTCCCCAACACCAGCTGTCAGTTGACGGTTCTAGTTCCTGAGGGCTTCCACCGACACAGGAGTTCATCTGTACCAAAGAACCCAGCTCCCAGGTTCACATCACAGGCACTAGAAAGCTCAGCACCTCCAGCAGTGTCATCTGAACGCACATCTCCTGTCGCCTTGGCCAGGGCTAAACTGGCCTTTTCTGGACTACTCCTTTCTCGTAGAACCAGTACAGAGTCTCTTTCATGGATTCTGTCTCTGGAAAGATGAATTAACTATTAAAGTGCTTTTTAAGAAGGCACTTACAGTGGAAGATGACTGTCACCTCATTTACCATACTCTCTTCTCCTAGGTAATAACATACAGATAGCTAGAGCACCCTGGAGTAGAACCGTTGTTGCCGCCAGAAAACAAACAGGGTTTGGCTTCACAGGCAGACCTAGGCCCAGTGTCGGCAGCCGTCATGTACTCAGTCCCAGTGAGAAACTTGTGCTTTCCAGTCTTCTCCACCCAGCTTTTGACAAATGAGCCTTCCTCTGTTTATCCAACATGCTGACCAAGGCACCAGCCCAGGCCATGGCCATGCCATGTAGCAGGATTCAGCAGCCTCTGCCCTTGGCCTTGGTTGAGACTGCAGTGGTAGCGGTGGGCTCAGTGAGGTAAAAAGGAGGTGTGTCTGTGACTTCAGTTACCAAGCAGGGAAGACAGTTCGAAGTGTTTGCCCCTGCTACGTCAGGGACTGTCCCAGGCTCCCCTCTACAATCCCTCTCCAGAAGTTCTGCTTGGTCTTCCTTCGTTAGCCCTTCTCTCCTGTAAGGCAGTACCCGTTCAGAATTCCTTTCCTCCAGTCTTGTTCTTTTCTCCACTGGGGTTTCTGTTTCCTTAGACCCTCCCTCCTGCCCAAACACCCTAGATGTTCAAGTCCTCTTATGTCAAGCCCTCACCTAGAGTTGGAAGGTGAAACTAAGAAACCCCAGTGTCTACTGCCCATGCTCCTCGAAGAGCAAAGGTATGTTCCTGGGTCCCATATTGGAACACTGAATTCACTTTGCTGTTTTGGACTCTGGTTTAAGTGTTGTGTTAGTTGCTCACTCATGTCCAGCTCTTTGCGACTCCATGGACTGTAGCCCACCAGACTGTGTCCATGAAATTCTCCAGGCATGAATACTGGAGTGGGTATGAATTCTCTTCTCCAGAAGATCTTCCCAACCCAGGTCTGCATTGCAGGTGGATTCTTTACCGTCTGAGCCACCAGGTTTAGGTGTTAAGTATGGTTAGTACAGTACTTCAGAGAGAGTGGTGGGCCCTGACAGGATGGGCTAGCCTGAGAATACAACCATCATTTGCAACATTTCCTATGGGAAAATGGTTCCTCCTCAGAATGGAACTTTGGGTAAGTTGGGGGTTTCTTGACTAATACGCTACAACAGATTTGCGTGTGCCCTGTGGGAGCATTCTCATTACTTGTTATAGAGCTTTCTGTCACAAAAGTAAGTGGTCTTCCTAGATGCCAAATGCCAAAGATAAACATGCACATACCACTTCCTACCTAGAAAGCTTTCTGCAGTGCTGTGCTCAGCTCCTGCAGTTGTTCTGGGCACAGGTGAGCCTGAGTTCTCCATCCTGACTGACCTGAGCTGTTGTCAGTTAGCACCGGTTCAGGGGCAGCCCTCACTGCTCAGCTTGCTTGTCCTGTCCTGCTTGGGTTTTTGGTGATCTGCTCAAGGAGGAGGATGCCACCTCTGCTTGCAGGAACAGCCCGCAGCGGCCGATCATGGGAAGTGGCCAGCTGGGTTTTCAGCGGTCACTGAAGTGGAGCAGCCACCTTGCAGCCTGGCCAGGTGGACACGGGAGCTGACAGTGACGGTGCTGGCTTTGGTGGCTCCTGTTCTTTTCCTGCACAAGCTCTGAGCTTCTGGCCACAGCGCCTTCTGGGCAGCAGACTTTAGCCCCAGTCTTCTTTCTGATGTTTCCTCCTCCTCCTCCACCTCCCTCTTTGACACTGGGGGGGTCAGGAGGTAGTAGTTTTTCCACTTTCAGAGGGAGACGCGGTGGGCAGAGGCACACGCCTTGTTCAGCACCTTCCAGTGTAGACTGGAGCCAGAGAGAACCCAGAAGACCTGTCTCCGAGCCTCGTGAAGACATTTGAAGGAAACTGCATTGGCAGGGCAGAGACAAGGGGTTAAATCTGCACCCAGGTAGAAAGGCTGTTGCATAAACGCTGAGAGAGGGTTTTTTTTTTTTTTAAGATCTCGTGCTTCTTTTTTACTTTGTGTTGGCAAAAACCCCAGGAGAAGATGGGAGATTCTGGGAGGAGATGATTATGCTGGGTGGTGAGTCAACCGAGCTCCCCAGCTGCCGTTTTTAGTTCCTCTGCTTTTCTGTAACAGGAGGCAGTTTGAGGAGGGGTGGGAGGCAGGCTGGGGATGCTGATTTTTACAAAGAAATGAAGCAGGTGTGTATGGGTGATCTCTAGGGTCGACTCAATTCATTGGTTCAAGGAGGAAATACTGAAGCAGAGCTCTCAGTATGGCAAACACTAAGGAAATGTCTCCTAAAGTCTCTGTCACTTCCCCAAATCAGTAGCTCTTCAAGTGGCTTCAGCTGCCTTACATTGTCACAGCAAGACACCTTGGTTTTGACAGCAGAACAGTGGAGGGATTGAATGTTGAGAGGCAGAGAGAGCTCTGTGAAGTGGGAGGGCCTGGGGGTTGTGGGGCAGCAGGAAGTTCAAGGAGAGGGAGCCCCCTCTGGGATGAAAGGAGCCAGGGACGGGAGTGGGGGGGCAGCTGGTGCCCTGCTCTGCCTATATTCTGCATCTGTCTCCAGTTGTCTTTGATGACCACCTCCGCCTCGAGCTTTGTGAGAGATGGCGTACCAAGGGCCCTGTCCCCACCAGAGAGAAAGCTTGTTAGTGGGACTAACGCTCCACAGGTGTCACCCATCTTCGGTGCACCCCGTCCGTGGCCCATTGCCTGCTTGGATGTTGTCTGCAGAGTACACTGGGACGGGTTACTGGTGTAGATCCCAGAAGCTGTCGTGAAGATGCCCCAGCATGTTTCTTACTTATTCATTCGTACGCATTTTTCATTCATCGCCTTACTGAATGCTTCCGCTCTGTGCTATAGGCATTGTTGTAGGCCATGAATCAGACAGACCAAGGGCCTTCCCTGTATGATGTAGTCTAGTGAGAAGGACGGCCAGTAACCAGTCAACTTCAAAGAGCAGTAAACGCCCTGAAAGAGCGGAGAGGGGTCTTGCAGCCAGAAGCTTTGATCTTCCTTCCTCTGCCCTTGCTATCTCCTTGAGGGAGGAGGGGAGCACCTTTAGGGATCACAAAGCTGTGCCACTTTTATTCTTTATATTTTCTACAAGTATTATAAAGCAGGGGAGCTAGGTGCGGGCCCTGTTAGGCACTCAGGGCACACAAGGGTGACCTCTGACTTCTCAGAGCACAAAGAGCGGGGTTAAGGCATAGAGGCCCAAAGTCAGAAGAGCTGAGTGGGCACAGACAGGGTGCTGTGAGAGTCAGGAGAAGGAGAGGTCACTCTCAGCTAAGGTGTCTGGATAACTATTTAAATAAAGGGATTTGGGATAAACAAGGGATAAGAGGGTTACTTACATGGACCACTTAAAAGAAGGTGTTACGTGAGAGCCGGAGCCTTTCACTCTGTGTATCGGTTGCTCTCCACACCACCATTCCGATCCGTTCGATCTGTTCCCTACATAGCAACCAGGGTGGTAGAGCTGGGGTCCCACCGCAGGTCTGTCTGACTCTGGAGGGACACCCTGCACCACTTTTACGGCCAGACAGTGTGCTCAAGACAAACTACTGGCAAAGAAAAGGAACTTAGAGGGTGGCCCAGGCGCCTTGGCTGCCCGGCTAGTCTCCGTCAGCTCTTCATGATCCTATGTCAAGAGAGCCAGACCTTCCTGCTGCAGACTGCTTTCTGCCTCCCCCAGAGCCCTGGGCTGCTGGCAGGCTGGCTCTCCTGTGATATGGAGGAACTTGCTGGTCTCCATGGTTACAGTAACCCACTGGTACGGGAGGAGCCGAATGGAGTGCGAGGCTGGCAGTGTGCGCTTCCCCCAGCCCTTGGCACCGTGTGGTACTAGTATGTCGGCTGTCTCTTGGACCTCTTCGGAAAGGAAGGAGTTAAGGAACTGACAAGGACGGGAAGAGCGGGCACACCTTCCTCCTCTTCTGGGCTGCTCTGAGGGCAGAGGCGTGGCTGCCTTCTCATTCACCCACTTCTCCTGGCAGGAGTGGTTTTATGTTAGGAGGGAGGGTCCTTTTTGTCTGACAGCCTGGCCATGGTAGGAATTTAACTTTTCCTCATTCTAGAAGGAATACCAGCTTTGCCGCACTTGTAATCAAGTTCTTAGAGATTATAGCTCTTCTCAGAGCTCAGAGAACCCCTGTAGATGGGAAACAAAAGTTCCTACCTGAAAGTGAAGAGAGATCACAGAAAACACGGCTGAGAGCTTGCTGTGCACCTGGCGCCGTGGTCAATGCCGGCGTGGATTTTCTCATTTCCTCTTCACACTAATCCTGGGAAGTGGGAGCAGCTAGAGTCCTCATGGCTAGAGTTCTGGCGGCTCCAAGTGTTCTTGCTGGTGGTGTTCTGAGCTGGTAAGGAGCAAAGCAGGGCTCCCAGCAGGCCCAGCACCTCCAGAGCTCTGCCTTGCCGTCCACAGACACATCGTGAGTCTCAGTGTACGGTCCCCCTCCTCTCAGTCTCTAGAAGGCAGAAGCCAAATCTCTGGACTTTATAAACGGGCTCCAGCAGTGGGCGCTCAGTCAAGGTGTGCTGAACAGGCAACAGGAATTGGAGACTGAGACAGAGACCAGGCCCCAGGTGAGCGGATGCCCAGGGATGAAGTGGTGTGGAAACTTCTAAAGCTCTGGTTGCTCTGTAGAATCCACCATGTTTGAAGAGGAGCCCAGCATTTCACATGACTTAGAAGACAGGAGATTTGAGGGTGCTCCATGCACGGTGGCTTCTGTGCATGAAGGGGTGTGAGCTGGAGGGTGGCTCCAGCCCAGCTCTCACTGTGGTCAGTTCGAGCCCGCCAGACTTCCAGGCAGGCGCTGGCTCTGCCGTGGCTGCTGGGAGGCACATGGACTCCCTGCCTGGCCTGGGCTGCACTGCCCATCTCCCACCCTTGGGGTGAGACTTGCAGCTCGGATAACCAGACAGCAGCCAGCCACCTTGCTTCTGGCTCGGCCTCGGTGGCAGGCTCTGCTGGCCTCCTTTGTCGGGGAGGCATCTACCCTGGCTCGGAGAAGGGAGCGGTTTCATACAAGGCCACCTCCCCTCTGCAATGGAGTGTTAAGGGATTGCAGGGCTTCCTCAGGTCAGGGGTCACAGTTCATGGTGGGGGGTGGCGGGGGGCACCCAGGCCCTCCACCCGTCAGTGCTTGCCAGCTTTCCCAGAGCTCTCCTACCCAGCACGCTCCGCTGGCTTATTGACTCTTGGCAGTTGAGAGGGACAGTTGCTCAGGATGAAAGGGTGCAGAGAAGGCTCCTGGGTGCCGTGAAGGAGGAAGAGCTAAAGAACTAGTGATCTGCCCCGTGACGTGTCAGCTCAGTCCTACCCTGCCTCTCCTCAGCCTCTCTGTTTGAGGTCAGTGCTTGGTACTTTCTCAGTTTATGAAACTTTCACTGCCTCCCACAAATACAGTTGAGGAAACTATCCCTGTGTCCCATTGAGGAATCCTGGAGCCTAGAAAATGAAGTCATTTGATCCCACTTTACCCGAGTGGAGGGGCAGGCCTGACTGAGCCAGGGTCCAGAATAAAGCCTGATCTCCTCCACTGAGTTGAGTGCCCACTTTGAAAGAGTGAGAGGAGAGGGTGCTGTGAAACAGCCCCCAGCCCCCAAACTGGCCTTAACCAGACATTGGCGTTCCTGCTGTCCCAGGCACCTTTCGTGAATCTTCACATCTTTCCCTCCTAGTCTGTCAACGAAGAGCTAGAGACTTCTGCTTCTTTGGGGAGAAATAACAGCAGATTAGTCTTCAAGAAGGGTTGAAGGGAAGCTGGTCAATGCAGCCATGAGGATGAGCAGAGTGCTGGAGTGGGCACGAAGGCACTGGGCCCCAGGCCCAGCTCTGCACTGACAGGCTGGCCTTGGGCAAGTCTCCTAACTTCTGTGCTTAAATTTCTCATATGTCAAATGAAAGTGCTAGCTAGCTACCCTGTAGGTTTATGGTGTGGAGAACACAGGATGTACATGCCAGCAGACGGTAGTACCAGGGATGTCAAATCTGTGACCAGGGCTATACAGAAGCTGAACACAGAGTAGCACGGTCTCCCGTGTGTCTGTGCCAGGGGCTGTGAGGGCACCGGGAGCTCTGCCCTTCCCTAGAGGAGTTTTTGGCCTCCTGGCATGACAGCTTTAAAAAGAGTTGCCTAATGGGAAAGATGGTAGCCTAGAGTAGTGGAATGAATGTGAAGTAGATCTGGCAACCAAAAGAAAAACCAGTACCAGGACCCAGAACACAGCAAGGAGGGAGGGCTCAGCACGTGCCTGGACCACAGGGGCTTGGCCAGAGGAAGGTGTGAGGCATGGCTGCCCCCGCTGCGCCCAGGCCCTTGGGGGAGGGGGTCACTGGGGAAACCTGGAGATCGTCTTCCAGAATCAGGCCTGGAAGGAATTAGAGAAACGTTTGGTTTGTACCCAATCTTTGGGCAAAATTTAGGATTAAACATCTCATTCTCTATAGAGACGAAGGTTCTTAACCTAGAATCCGTAGACCTAAGGGGCTTCCCAGGGTTTCTGAATCTCCTGATACTATGTCCGGAACACCCCATACAAGTGGAGTGTGCATTTTTCTAAGGTTGAATGCTGCTTTCTGTGAAGTGGGAGGTCCATCTGCCACTGTTGGACGGTTGGTCCCTGCTCCCCCCGCCCCCACCCTTGGTCCTGATGGCGGGTTTGCCGGCGCTCTCTGGGGCAGCCTGTCTGGTTCACACGGAGTCCTCCCCTTCGCCCGCAGATGTGAGCCCCTACCCAGGTCCCACCTGCTGCAGGGGCGGTAATGGCTTTATGACTGCCTGGGCTGGAGTAAGTCTCCTCCTCACCCTCTCCCAGCTGTTACCCAGCAGAGCACCTTGGGGAGGGTGGGGCAGCCTACTTCCGGGGAGGGGGAGGGAGAAGGAAGTTGATCTAAACCCGCCTCTTTCTCTGTCTCCCTTCCTTCCCGTTCCCCTCCGGCCCCTTTCCTCCCACCTTGCTCCTGGGCAGTGTCCGAGGGCTGCGTGGGTTTCCTGGCCGCCAGGCCTGACCTGCAGGAAGCCACGGGGCTCTGTCCCCGTCCCTCTCCTTGCCAGCCCGGGCTCTCTAGTGGTGGTTTCGGTTGCGACACAGTCCAGGTTCCCAGAGCCGCTCGGCCTGGCTGCTGAGCTCTTTTCATTGAGGAGGTGGTGGAAGGTGTCGCCTGCTTCAGCTGAGTAAGGGTGGCTGACGGCGCCAGCAGCCCGCACCCTGGGCCTGGCTCTTCCCGGCCCCTGTACTTTGCCCTCGCTGCCTGACAGGTTCTGCACTGGGCCCTGCTGAATGGAAGTCGCTGGTAGTCCTTGTCCCTTCCTCCAGCCGGGTATGTTTCCCCCCATTTTGTTTTTTTTTGCTGTGGAATTGCCCTTTCCTGTTTCACCCCTCCCACTCCAAACACAGGATCTTTGAGGAGCCAGGCACTAGCTGCACAAGGCAGCGTGCTTCCTGGGAAGAGGCACGGGCGAAGGAGCGGAGGGACAGATCCCCAGAGAAGAGTCGCCCCATAGGTGGAGTTGGCAGGCCTAGCCAGAGTGAAAGGAGCCACGGTGAGGGGGGACGGCGGGGGCGGCCCCCCGGGGCCAGTGCCCCAGGGACACCTTTCCTCCCTTCCTTGGTGCCCAGGCGCGCTCTGCCTCTGGCCAGGGAGTGCCTGTTACCCTTGCCAGCTTGGCCCCTTCCCGGCCCTGGGGAAGTCTCGGGACACTCGAGGCCAGCCCTGAGTACAAGGCCCCAGAGCGTGAGGTTTTCTTGGGAGGAACTGTTGGTCAGAGCCTCCAGCGTTAGGGAAGGGGCCCTGCCTACCTGAGTCAGCGCCGGGCCGCTCGGGGTGTAGGCTGTCTTCCGGGCGAACCTGGCAACACGCCTAGGCCGGTTTCTGAGATCCCAGGTTGAAGGGCCCACTGGATAGAAGACTTTGTTTTTCTTCATCTTCATGGCCTGAGTTCTGTTCTCTTCTTGACTGAGGACCCCAATGCTGTTTACACCCAACTTCTCAATCAGGCCTGCTAAGTAACTTGTGTGTTTTGCTATTTGGTTCCAAATCCTGCCTCCCAGGGTGACCCCTTGTTCTTTCTGAAAGCTGCCTGAGGGCCATGGTGTCTACTTTCAACAGACTTCTGAGACCTTTGGGGCCTGTCCATTCTGTGATGTTGGCCAGAGCTTGGAGGATGTCGTGATCTGTGTCTCTGTGGCTGAGGAGGGTGGAGGTGGGGGGCAGAGCGTCGTTATGGCCAGATCCTGTTTAGTTGGCCCAGAAGGTCAGCCAGTCGTCAGCCTCCCCACCTTGTTGGTGAGATCTGTGTCCAGGTCACATGGGCCTAGTCAAAGCCGTGGAAGGGCCTTGTCTCCATCGTCGTACCTGCACTCCTACCTCTGCTTCAGCTTTCAGAGAAGCCACCTGGCACAGGGCCCTGGTCCACAGAACATTTCCTACTGAGGACTTTCTCCTTTCTCTTCTTCCTCCCCATACCTTCTCCTCACTCTGTCCTTCATCCCTGCTGGGGGAAATGTGTCTCAACATGAAAGAGTCAGAAGGGGTGAGAGAAGGACTGTGTCCTTGGCATCCTGAGAGCTGGGTGGTTTGGTCAGAAAGGGGAACGTGTGACTTGTAGAGCAGGGGAATCAAAGAACATGCCCCAGCGTTTTCTCCTTCTTTGGGACCCAGGTAGGCAGAACCTTCTCTTTGACTGTCCTGGAGACCTTGTTTGGAACCAACCCTTTGCAGCTACCCTGGCGAGTCCCCTTCTGTGAAGACAAGGTGGCCGGTACCCAGCAGGGATATCCCCCCAGCAGGGACATCTCCCCAGCAGGGGGACCCTACATTTCTTGGCCTCCACCTGAGCTGCAGCTGGATTATGAGGACTTGACTTGGATGTGAAAGTCTTGTCGACCATGAGACTTCTGGCTCTGCAGACAGGCTGTGTAGCATTTGAAGCAAAGTGAAAATCGCTCAGTCGTGTCTGACTCTGTGACCCCCATGGACCATAGCCTTCCAGGCTCCTCTGTCCTTGGAATTCTCCAGGCTAGAGTACTGGAGTGGGTCACCCAGCCATTCCCTTCTCCAGGGGATCTTCCCAACCCAGGAGTTGAGCCCAGGTCTCTCTCATTGCAGGTAGATTCTTTACTGTCTGAGCCACCTGGGAAACCAAAAATAATGGTAATCGTGGTGGTTCTTCACTAAGCATTGGCTAAGGTATTTTACATGTTTTCTGTCACCTAGTGAATGTGAAATAGGACTGTGTTATCCCCACTTTATGGATAAGAAACTAATGCTAGTAAACGGGGGAGCCTGGGCTAGAACCTCGGTCTGCTGGACAGAGCTCCTCTAGACCATCTGCTGGCTCCCACACGTGGGATCATCCCGTGTCGGTCATCCTTTAGGGTTTCTTCCTGCTTTGTAGTAATCTCATCTCCCTCTTAAGGACGTTGTTGATGAAAGCAAAGTCAACATGTGTTGAGTAAGAGGCAGATTTGGTACCTGAACCCTGGCAGTCTGTCTCTCCACCTGTACTCTCCATCACACCTCTCTGCTCCAGTGTGGAGGACAGTTGTCGCTGCTCCTTGAAGACAGTGTGCGGCTGAGCCTGGGAGTGAGGAGTGGGGACAGGGTGCTGGCCTGCTGTGCCGCGCAGAGCAGCCCCCGGGCTGAGAAACACAGAACGGAGGGGCAGAGCTCAGGGTGGGCAGTCGGACGCCCAGATTTAGCTTCAGGGAGCAAAGGACCCAGGCCCTCAGTATGACACTAAATTCTCATTCCAAACTCTGAGGACTTGGCGACTGCTAGGCTCCTGCTGCCTTTGGCTCATACCTCAGAAAATAGGGGAGTGACCAGAAACTTAGGAGGAGAATTAAGGGTTGCCAAGGAAACTTCCACCCATCTTCCTCTCTTGGAAGTTGCGGCAAACGGAAGTTTTTCTTTGTGGCCCCTTAGGGCTGAAAAGCAGCTGGTTGGGGAAGCATGTTCCTTGCCAAGGAACCCTGGACAGTTCCTTGGGTGGTAGCAAGTCATTTCTTTGTGGGTTTTGAGGGTTTCACCAAGAGCCAGAAAGGACCGTGAAAGAAAGAACTTCAAGGCACACTTCTCTGGTCCCACTGCTCCCTGCCAGATTGTATCCTTGAAGTTTCCAGGGCAGCTCTGGATGGTTCTGGGACAAGGCTTCGGCTGCCCTTGATCCGCATAATGCTGGAGCAGTGGCATCAGCTCCTCTGGAAGAAGCAGATCAGGGCTCTTGACCAGCGTTAGACCATACTCCAAATAAAGTGTATGCTTAAGGGACTTTTAGTAAATTCATGGAGCTGTGTATCCAGTCAGCATTTCATTAGCATTTTTTCATTACCACAGAAAGAAACCTCAGCCTTTCACTGTCATCCCTAAGGCCCCTCACCTTCCTCAGCCCTGGACTCGTCTCTTTTTTTGTCCTTCTGGATTTGCCTGCTCCAGAGTAGACATTTCATATAAAGGGAATTGTACAGCCTGCAGTCCTTCGTGGCCAGTCTTGTTCACTTAGCATAACATTTTCAAGGTTCATCCGTGTTGTAGCATATGTTGGTACTTCTTTAGTTGCCAGTGAATATTCCACTGTGGATATTTCACAATTTGTATATCCATTTGTCCATTGATGGACATTTGTGTTGTTTCCACTGTTTGGCGATTGTGAATGTGGGATATTATGAACATCCATGGGTGTACAAGTTGTTCTTGGGTGTGTAGTTAGGAGTGGATCACTTGGAACTCCCTCTGAGGGCCATACAGTTATTCATACAGATGGGTGTTTTTATCTGGACCCTGCCTTTTTTGTGTTACGTTTATATGCCTGTTGGTGCCAGTTGTTGTCATTTGTGCTCCCTCACACCCTTCTTTGAGCTGGGGATATCTAAGGAGGGCCTTGCTCAGATCATCATTCCATGTTTTCATTGCACACGTGTTCACGGAGCATCCAGTACTGGGTGATGAGTGCTTTGCAGTAATTCTGATCACGTTGCTCCTGTGACTCTTGAGTTTTGGCCATGATCAGAGTGTGAACAGGCAACAGGGAGGGCAGTAGACGGTGCCCCCCTTACACTAGGAGGAGGCGCTTTGGGGTTGTTCACGGGGGATGTATTGCCAGGGAGTGGAGCCAGTGATGGGACAGCTCATGGTAGGATGTTGACACTGGACCCCAGGCTGTGCCCTTTGGAGTGGGGCGGGGCTCTCTTTCTCTCTCCTCTTATTCCCCTGCCTTATGACTTTCTCTCTACGTGCTTCCCAGCCTCCTGGCGTCTGCCCCCATACCAGGCCTCTTACAGTTTATTCAGAGAGCTAAGGGCCAGGGTGCGGGGAGCTGAAGGCTGGCACACTTCAAGGTGTGCGTGTTTCTACCCGGCAGCCCCCCTTGGGACACCTCGACTCCAAGCCCAGCAGTAAGGCCAACATGCTGCGGGGCCGCAACTCAGCCACCTCTGCTGACGAGCAGCCCCATATCGGCAACTACCGGCTCCTCAAGACCATCGGCAAGGGTAACTTCGCCAAGGTGAAGCTGGCTCGGCATATCCTGACTGGGAAAGAGGTGAGTGCTGGGCCTAGGGACACGGCAGCATCTCCCACTGTTGATACCCCAGCAGTAGTGGTAGGGCTATTCCCCAAGGCAGCCCTCTGTTATC
This sequence comes from Antilocapra americana, assembly GCA_007570785.1. Lineage (NCBI taxonomy): Eukaryota > Metazoa > Chordata > Mammalia > Artiodactyla > Antilocapridae > Antilocapra > Antilocapra americana. The sequence goes on along the minus strand of ML664188.1, from coordinate 4,670,374 downwards.
AGGCAGAAATGAGGTCTGAATAGAGAGGGATGCTCAGAGGGATAGGGCCAGAAGAAGGCGGAAATACGAAGGAAGAAGCAGGTTCTGATCCTGATCTTAGCCTGGTCAAAGCCTGGTCAAAGAGGTAACCTTGGGCTTTTTTTTCTCTTGTGCAGGTAGCTGTAAAGATCATTGACAAGACTCAGCTGAATTCCTCCAGCCTCCAGAAAGTAAGCTCACAGGACATCCTGTCCCTTTCTAACCCTTTGTCAGGAGTCACTCATCTGCGGATCCCATTTGGACCTCCTGTTGAACCCCTGGGCTTCCCAGGTGGCACAGTGTAGGAAATGTAGGTTCAATACCTGGGTCGGGAAGATCCCCTGGAGGAGGAAATGGCAACCCACTCCAGTATTCTTGCCTGGGAAATTCCATGACAGAGGAGCCTGACAGGCTACAGTCTGTGGGATCCCAAAGAGTCAGACATTATTGAGCACACAGACAGAACCCCTAGTTCAGATTCTCCGGTTATTTTGTTGTCCCCACTGTCCCTCTCTGTGGCTCTGCTCTCTTCAGGGTTTTGTTGGATCCTCTGTGCTGACCTCTTCTGCTTGGGCTCTGGCCTCAGGCACTGGCTCGGTAGTCTTTCTGCCCTTTCCCAGCCCCTCGGCCTACCTGTCTGACCTATTTCCTGCATCTTGTTATTTTCTGGCTTGTGACCAGCCCGTATGCAAAAACACATGTATACAGTCATTACTCAAGACACAAGCAGTTTCTTTAAGATCAGAAATGATCCAGGGGAGTGGCTTTAGAAGTAAAGGGATAAGACGAGGCAGAGAACCGGCCCCTGGATTCTGGGCCAGCTCCATTTCAGAGAATGGGAATGGAGGGCTAGCTAGGGTTTTTAGAAACTGAACTCCAGTTTCAAGCCTCTTGATAGTACGTGCAGATTAAGGACAGGTATTCCTAGTTTTCCTTCTCACTTTTAGGCTCCTCCTGACTAACAGTTGCAAAGTCGTTTGCATGTAGTCTTTGCAAGGTGAGGCTTTTGCTTCCCTTGACTTACAGTGGAAACTGAGGTCTTACTAGCTGGTCAGGGAACCCTCCAGGTGGCACCACATATGTAGGAGTGGGGGAAGAAGGCTTTCATTTGCAGAGGAGGGCCAGCTTACCAGTGACTGGTGGGTGTAGAACTGGAAACAGCCCTCTCCTCCCGGCCCTGGGCTCAGGCAGTTAGGAGAAGGAAGAAATCTCCCATCGGGCTCCCAGAAAGCAGCCCCTTTTCAGGTCCGTCAGATTTCCTCATACTCCAGATGACCCTGGCTCAGATTTTCTGACTTTGATTAACCCAGATCTTTTCATCTCATGGCAGATTGAGCTTTTCTTTTCATGAGCACATTGTGTTACTTGGGTTAGGAGAGGGTATGACCTCCTGCTAACAGCCGACTACAGCAGGATTGGGAAGCTTGGGGCTCGGGGTTGGGCGCTGTCACTGAGAGAGACACTAACAGAGTTAGTGTGGGTTGCGGTGCCATGACACACTGACGGCCAGACCAAGGTGTTTCCTATTTTTTGTTACCCCTGGGATCCCCTCAAGGTTCTGTGAGTCAAAGGAAATGTGGCTGTCACCACCAGGGCTTCTCTGCTGGGAGCTTTCCGGAAGGAAGGGAAAGAGGGCTACTCTTGACACGTTGGCTCAGACCCCACAGAGCAGAAGCCAACTTGTGTGGGCCGTTTGGCCTTTGGAGCATCTCAGCCTGCCAGTGTCAGCTCGGCCATCCTATTTCCCACCTTTCTCTTCTCCCTGCCTCTTCCTGACTGGCTGGAAGACACACCAGCACCAGACAAGTATTGCCTTTTAACACACTCCATGGCCGAGGCCAGACTGATCCTGGCCAAATCACTCTGTTTAAATTTGATCCCAGCAGCAATCCCTAAACTACACACCTTGAAGAAGCTAGCCTCTTGAGGGCTCTAACCAAGCTCAGAAAACTATACGCTCTCCTAGGAGGGCACCTGCAGGCCCAGTGAGTGCCTCAGAGGAGGAACCCGGCCGCCGCCTTCAGGCCCCATTTCAGTGCTGCTCCCCACCACTGCGCCTGAGGTGGTGTCCAGGACTTCTTGCCTCTTCATCCAAGATATCTCCTAGGCTAGAGAAGAAAGCAAGGAAAAACCTGGGCTCTAACAGGAAAAGGGAGTGAAGGTCAGGATCAGGTTTGCAAGGGTTGGAAAACCTGTCTCCCATTTCCTTTCCAGCTCATGAAAGTTCTGCGACTTCATTAAAGGGAAAAAAAAGATAGGTTCACTTTCTCCCCATAAAATATAGCCTAAATTAGGTCTCCATACCTCCCCTCAAAAAAAAAAAAAAAAAAAACACAAGACAAGTAGATCTGATCCTTGTACAAGTGGGAAGGCCTAGAAGTTACCAAAACCCCACCCCCAACTTTCTGGTCCCCACAGAGGGGATGGGGTTCATTTCTGTCATTTTTCTTTATAGAAATGTATGGTTTGGAGTCCCTGATTTTGTTTCACAAAGAGAGCGTGAGTGTGTGTAGGTGTATTTGATTAAAATTGGCATCAGCTATATATAGGAGTGGCTTCTTCTGTCACCACCCCGAGGCCCAGGAGAGAAAGGCACAGCCATGAGTGCCGGGCCTTCTGACTTCTGTAAGTTGGAAGACAGTGGGGTCCCCCTCAGAGCTCCCTGCCCCTTCACACAGACCACACTGGAGTCTGCTTTGTCTGTGAACCGTAGAAGCAACTCACGTTCTAAATATTCATGTCCATGGGCTCAAGCTCCCTCCTTCAGAGGCACCCGGCCAAAATCGTCTGCTGTTGGAGGGGCTGGAGCTGAGTAGACAGCGCCTGAGGGAGCAGCTGGCTCGTCCAGATGCTGCCCCTGAGGGTACAGATCAGGAGAGCCCCGCTGGCCTTGCGCTGACCCTCCTTGCTCTCCGCCTCGGGTCCTTCTCAGCCCTTGGGCCGGGCATGGAATATCTGGACTGCCACACTGTTTCTTCACCCTGCGTGTTTGCTCTTTCGGAAAAATCATCCTAGCAATGGATCTGTTTGGAGGGGACCTGAGGGGAGCAAGCTGAGCGGGCATGACCCCTGCTGCTGTTTTATTTTCCAGCTATTCCGTGAAGTAAGAATAATGAAGGTTCTGAACCATCCCAACATAGGTGAGAACCGTCGTTCCTCTCCCTCCCCCACCACACAGTCCTGCTCCCCGAGGCGCACTGACATCTAGAGTCCGGAGTCTTCAAGGATGCCTCTGGGGGGGCCCAGCTCAATCTGGCTCTGCCCCTGGCACTCAGGGCTGTCCTTGGTGGTGTGGCTGCCACGAGGGGAGCTTGTCCTCGGGAGAGCAGGAATGGGAGGGGAGGAAACATTTGTTCTGACGATGCCCCTATGCATGTCGGGGCTTGACGTGCGGCCCCCTTGCTGCTGCTCTGACTCAGAGCTTGGCCTTTTCTCTTGCAGTTAAGTTATTTGAAGTGATTGAGACTGAGAAAACTCTCTACCTGGTCATGGAGTACGCCAGTGGAGGTAGGTATGGAATTGCTTCTTGCTCCTGTGTCCCTGCCTTTCCCAGCCCCCGCCAGCTCTGATATAGACCCTGCTCCTGTCACTTGCAGGAGAGGTGTTTGATTACCTAGTGGCTCATGGCAGGATGAAAGAAAAAGAAGCTCGAGCCAAATTCCGCCAGGTGGGTGTGACTCCCTCCCTGGACTGTGGGCCCAGCCTCTGCTCTGGGAGGGTTGGCATACAGGGAGTAGCTGCCTGTCTTTGAGCAGCCTCGGAGGGTCCTTTGGGCTTTGCTTACCAATATGGCAGATTGGAAGCGGTCCCAGGATTGCAGCTCCACCAGCCCGTGTGGCCCACCCTCAGGTGCCTCCGGGCTGACCCCTCTTCCTTCCTTTCAGATAGTGTCTGCTGTGCAGTACTGTCACCAGAAGTTTATTGTTCATAGAGACCTAAAGGTAAGCCGCGCTCTCGTCCCCAGTGTCTTTGAGTCAGGGCTGGGTCGTTCGCCTCTGTGAACAGTGACAGAACCATGACACCCTGATGTTCGGGGAGGCTCTAGCCTGTAATTTTTGGAGATGATGAGGAAGCCCCTAGGGCTGCTTCTGACACAGGCCTGTGTGACTGGACTTGGGCTCGCATTCCCGCCAGTGAGCAGAGAGTCTCTGCCATTTCACCTCTTCCGGTGCTGCCAGGCCTGGCAGCCAGCCAAGGAAACAGAGTTGACTGTCCCACAGCTGCATCACAGCTGCTTTGCAGATGTAAGCACTCCCATCTCTGTCCCTCAGATGTTAGTGTGTGAGGCTACCTCTGGGTCTTCCCTGCCCCTGAGTCCTCACAGGTGACTACGATTAACCCAGGCCCAACAGGGAAGCTTTCCACAGCTCACAGCCCTCACACAGCTCCCTGTGGAGGAGCGGCGTTCGCCACCCTCCTCCAGCCCAGCGCAGCCTCTTCACACAGATTGGAGGCTATCCTGGAGTTGGTGGGAGCAGTGCTAAGGTTGAAGCTGACTCCCTGTCCGGTGCCTTGGTGTGGTCTACTTGGTTCCTTGACATTTCCTTCTTACCTCCCAGGCAGAAAACCTGCTCTTAGATGCTGATATGAACATCAAGATTGCAGACTTTGGCTTCAGCAATGAATTCACCTTTGGGAACAAGCTGGACACCTTCTGTGGCAGCCCTCCTTATGCTGCCCCAGAGCTCTTCCAGGGCAAAAAGTACGATGGACCCGAGGTGGATGTGTGGAGCCTGGGAGTTATCTTGTACACACTGGTCAGCGGATCCTTGCCTTTTGATGGACAGAACCTCAAGGTGGAGTACAGTGCAGGCTTACATCATTTGAATTCTCATTTCTCCTCTTGGCCTCTGGTCTTGTCCTCGACCTCTCAGCTTCACTGCTTTTCTACATTTTTCCTGAGCCAGAGCTTCAGAGGGCTTACAAAAGGTAGCAGCTTTTAAAAGGCATTATGTACCCAGCGTCATAATCTCAGTTCTTCTCTTGAGGGCTGGGATAAATTGTAAGTTTGTTCACCTCTCCAAGGCACTCAGGATTGCAAGCCTTGGGCTCCTGAAGCCCGAGGGTGTGGGGTATCTGACAGCACCGCCTCTCTAGTGAGGGGCCTTATCCCAGGCCCTCTGCCTCCTACCATATTTCATTTTGATCTGCCTGGACAGTCAAAACTATCAGGAGCCTGGATGTTAGGTTTCTTAAACCCTTGGCCTTGGGTGATTTAAATTTCCTTCCTACAGGAGCTGCGGGAGCGGGTACTGAGGGGGAAATACCGTATTCCGTTCTACATGTCCACAGACTGTGAAAACCTGCTCAAGAAATTTCTCATTCTCAATCCCAGCAAGAGAGGCACTTTAGAGGTGAGCAGCCTGAGACCATCTGGCCAGGTCCTGGGTCCCAAGGAAACCTCCAGGCTGAGTTGTCCCTCTCTGCCCTTCTCCTTCCCTTTGCTCCCCAGCAAATCATGAAAGATCGGTGGATGAATGTGGGTCACGAAGATGATGAATTGAAGCCTTATGTGGAGCCACTCCCTGACTACAAGGACCCCCGGCGGACAGGTGAGGCTATGCTGGGCCGTGAGGTTGAGCCTGCCTGGGACTCAGGACCTGCCTTAATTGTGTGCCGTCCTGTGCAGAGTTGATGGTGTCCATGGGTTACACGCGGGAAGAGATCCAGGACTCACTGGTGGGCCAGAGGTACAACGAGGTGATGGCCACCTACCTGCTCCTGGGCTACAAGAGCTCCGAGGTGTGTGCCCCTGCTCCGTTCCCGTGTGTGCCGTCCTCTGTCAGCAGCACCCCTCGCTTCTAGCAGCGTCGAGGGCAGACGCTCATCTCTGAGTGGCTATGTAGCTCTGCTGTCTACTGACTGATTTTAAGCCCCACCTCTGGGGGCGCTAAGGCCCCTCTGGCCTTTGCTTTCTCTGACCACCGTCAGTGGTTAATAGGAGAGTTGATCAGGTCGGGCCTGGGTCTGGGTTACCGCACAGTGAGTATATCTAGTTCATTCTGTGTTGGTTAGACAGAGTCTCGGTCCATCTGGGTCAGTTCTGTGTTGCCTCTAGATGTCTGTTTCCTTACGTTTTGTGTCTCTCTCTATCGGGAAGTCTCAGGATTCCTGGGTGCTCTGTGTCTTATAGGAGCCTTGAGTCTGTGTTGCTTCTGCTTAGTGCTCATGTCTGGGAGTGTGTATCTGGGTGCCTATATGTCCACCCCTCACGTCTGTCCATCTGGAGGCCTCGTGATTGTTGCTCTGCTTGTCTGGGTCAGCATGTCTGCAGCTGAACCCATGGGTCTCTGTGGCAGTCGGGGCTTGCTTACCATCTGAGTGTCCCACTGCATGTGTGGCCTCCCTGTCCCCCTGGTAGTGTCAGACTCCTTTTCTTGATTCTTAGCCTGCTCAGGAGGTATTGGGGGATGTCTCTGAGTCTTGCGCACGCGCACATGTGTGTGTGTGTGTCGGAGGTCGGTGTGTCTTTGGCTGTTTCAGGGTCTACATTACCACTTGATTTTTCTGTGTTTATCTCAGTGCACTTTGGTCTTGCAGTGGGTATGTCTCACGGGAGCCCAGGTGGACTTGCGTCAGGCAGGAATGTGGCGTGGAGGTGGGGTCGTCCACAAGCAGCTCTTCATCCTTCCTTCTTGTGTTCTCGCAGCTGGAGGGTGACACCGTCACCTTGAAGCCACGGCCGTCAGCTGATCTGACCAATAGCAGTGCCCCTTCCCCCTCCCACAAGGTACAGCGCAGCGTCTCCGCCAACCCCAAGCAGCGGCGCTTCAGCGACCAGGGTGCGTACTTCCGAGAGTGGCAGGTGTGGGGCTCACCCATCTCCTGATGGGTTCTGGGGGCTTCAGAGGGCACAGCGGAGTTTCAGTCCCTATTCAGCCCTTATTAGCATGTCCTTGGGCAGGTCACTGTACTTCCTCCAACTCTGTGAAACGGGGTTGCTGGCAACACGGCAGGAAGCGTGAAGCATGTGGTGGGTGTTGCGTGTGCCTCCCTCGCCCTTACCCATTCCCACCGTCCCTCTGGCCCACAGCTGGTCCTGCCATCCCCACTTCCAATTCCTACTCTAAGAAGACTCAGAGCAACAACACAGAAAACAAGCGGCCTGAGGAGGACCGGGAGTCAGGACGGAAGGCCAGCAGCACAGCCAAAGTGCCTGCCAGCCCCCTGCCCGGCCTGGAGAGGAAGAAGACCACCCCCACGCCCTCCACGGTGAGGCACGCCCCCTCCCTCCTCCTGGCCAGCCCGCCCTCTTGCTATGGGGCCTGCCTCTCCAGGCAGCTCCTTCCTTAACCAGACCCAGCTTCCTTTGGCTGCCTACCTGACCTTCCCTCCTGGGCCATTTGTGCTTACTGTAGAAAACCGTGCCCCCCAGAGTCAAAGTAACATCCTTCCCCACCCTATCCCCACAATGCTCACGGTGGAAAGGGGAGGAGGGAGCCGGTTTTGTGACCGCTTGGTTTTCTGTGATACAGCTCTCGCCCTTCTTCCCCACAGAACAGCGTCCTCTCCACCAGTACAAACCGAAGCAGGAACTCCCCCCTCCTTGAGCGGGCCAGCCTCGGCCAGGCCTCCATCCAGAATGGCAAAGACAGGTGAGCAGGCCTGGACTCGCCTGCTGCGCCCCCCCGGAGCCGCTCCCCCTGCGGCGACGTCATCAGCAGTGCCCCCCCTCCCGCTCCTGGAGTCCCGTCCTGGCTCTGTCCAGTCCAGCCGTCCACACACCAGCACCTCCCTGCTCTCCCCACCATCTCCTCCTCCCTGTGCTCCTGTGACCGCTTCTTGCAGGGTGTCCAGTGTGACTCCATGACCATCTCAGCCGCCTTCTTGCTTCTTGACCGCAGCCAGGGCATGGCAACTGTGCTGTCTGAGCACCAGTGCCCCAGGGACCCTGGCTCAGGGCAGAACCCAGAGATGCTCGCCTGAAGGGTGCACACACTGAGGGCGACTCTAGCTGTGTCTGTGAGAGTAGAACCCCCTAACCTTGACCATTGGTGTTGAGTTCCTGGCTCCTGGTCTTTTGAGCCTAATGAAAACTCCCCTTAGCAGCACCCTGCTCTTTCTGACGGCAGCGCATCCTTGTTCTTAGAATTCCTAGGAGACCCATGCAGCCCCGGGGGCAGTGGCCTCCTGCCGGCTTTCCCACACTCTGGATTTCCTTCCCCAGGCTCTGGCCTGCTTGCCTTCGTTGCCCTACCCTCCGCTCCCCAGCCTTGCCTCCTTGGGCTCTGACTTGTGTCCCACTGCTGCTTCTGGGCCTGACCTGCATCCTGCCGAGGCTCCCCTCTGGCCCTTCCCGCCCCACCCTTGCTTCCTAACCAAGCCTCCTGCCCCCGCCTGCCCCTAACCCAGGCCTCTCCGCTGCTTTTGTCTCCTAGCCTAACCATGCCAGGGTCCCGGGCCTCCACGGCTTCTGCTTCCGCCGCGGTCTCTGCGGCCCGGCCCCGCCAGCACCAGAAATCCATGTCGGCCTCCGTGCACCCCAACAAGGCCGCTGGGCTGCCCCCCACGGACAGTAACTGTGAGGTGCCGCGGCCCAGGCAAGTGTGCTGCGGCAGTTGCTGCCCTCAGCCTGCCCCCCTCCGCCCCCAACAATTTCTTCCCACCTGGGGGTTCTGCTTTGTTCTTGTCATCTTAGCCACAAGAGACAGCTGTCTCCTGCAGCCAGGAAGTTGAGGGAAGCAAAAGTAGCTTACCGCCCCTCTTCTTCAGTTCTCCCTCTCAGAACAGACATGCACGAAACTGCCCCGAGGCTCCAGAAGGAAACCTTTTTGTTCTGAGCCTTCCTGGACTTCCTTAGGACCCAGGGACAGTCAGCATCACAGGGACTCAGTCCTTGAGGGTTGGTCAACATTGTCCCCTGGAGGTTCCAGTCTGCCTAGCTCCCAGGGAGCTGCTCCTCTCCAGCCTGTACTGCTCTCCACACACGTATCCTTCCCTGCCTCCCTCCCTCCCCGAAACCATCTCCTTCCCCTCCACCTTACTGGCGTCCTCAGTGGTCACATCCCTTCCTTCTGTGTCCTCTGTGATGGCTGCCTCCCTCTGCCCTAGCGTCCCCCTTCCCTTTTCCCACCCTAGGGCGCTCCAGCCGCTGGTGGGGCCCGCCTTCTTGTGCCCTGATGCATTTCCCCAACCCCCATCTCTTTTCCCACAGCACAGCCCCCCAGCGTGTCCCTGTCGCCTCCCCCTCCGCCCACAACATCAGCAGCAGTGGTGGAGCCCCAGACCGAACTAATTTCCCCCGGGGTGTGTCCAGTCGAAGCACCTTCCACGCTGGACAGCTCCGGCAGGTGCGGGACCAGCAGAACTTGCCCTACGGTGTCACCCCAGCCTCTCCCTCTGGCAACAGCCAGGGCCGGCGGGGGGCCTCGGGGAGCATCTTCAGCAAATTCACCTCCAAGTTTGTACGCAGGTGAGTAGGGGGCCCCCCCGCCTGCCTGGGGTGGGTGGTGTGGGGATGAGAACGCCTGGGGTTGGAGCTGGGATTAGGTCCCAGGGGTGCAGAAGTGGCCTCAGGAAGCCTAAGGAAGGGAGTCTTGTTGGCACCTGAGGCACTCGGACCTGTCCATCCCTCTCAGGCCTCCCCAGCTCCTCATACACACCTCTTGTTCTCTGGCCCAAGCAGATGGCCGATGCCGCCTCCTCTCTAGGAGAGTGTGAACTCAGATGCTAAAATAAAAGCCCCCCTCTTCTCTCCTGGGTTCCCATGGAAACTTATATTTGGTGACGCAGCTGCAAAGTCATGAGGCCTGAGCCAGGCTGGGCCGGCAAGGAGAGGTTCTCCTGGTCTCTTGTCTCGCCCCGTTTGACCTCCTTGTTCCCCACCCAGTTGGTTTTGTCTGTCACAGCCATATTCGTCTGCTGGGCTGGAGGCGGGGGGCGGGGGTGGTGGTGCCGTGAGGAAGGCCATGAATTAAGTAACTGCTGGGGGCCCAGCGTGGCTCCCACGCAACCTCCTGCACTCTGGCGCTTTCCAGTGTGGGAACCAGGGTGGAGATCCTCTTATGAGGTTTCTCACTCCTAGCCCCTGATGACCCATAGGAACAGTGTTCATGCTTGAGGTGCATCCAGCAGTCTGGCCTTGTGGGGTGCTCCCTGTCTCCATCCCCCTGCTTCCTCAGCCATCTTAACGTAGCTCAGGATACAGCAAGCAGGAGGCTTGGAGAGAGAGGGTTTGCCTGCCCTTCCTCCTGTACTTTGCTCCACTCAGTGTAGCCAGGCTGGGCCCCTTTCCACCCCGGGATACAGCTGTGGGGCTGCAGGGTGGGGCGTGAGCAGATGGGGTGTCTGGGACTCTAGTCTCGCTGAGCGGCTCTTCCTAAAGTGGGGGTGACCCTTGAACCTGTAAAACCCACTCCCCACCTGCTTATCCACATACCGTCTTGTTGGTTTTTTTTTTTATTTCTTTTTTTATTTTGTCTTTTTTTGTTTGTTTTTTTAGAAATCTGTCTTTCAGGTTTGCCAGAAGGTAGGCGTTGAGCCCGCTGTGTGTGTGTGTCTGTGTCCCGTGTCCTGCCTCCATCACTAACGCCCCTCTTCTGGCTCTTGCGCCCTCCTCCATCTGCTAACCATGTCCGTGTGGCATTCTCTCTGCCATCTTAAAGGGAAGACGACGGCCTCTGACAGGGTGGCCCACGAGGCCATGTTTGCCCACTGAGGGCAAATGGCTCTGAAAACGATGGGCCAGTCCCCCAAGAAGGGGGACCTTCTCAGGGAATTCTCCCTTTAAGATTGTCTCCTCCTCCCGGCCCCCTACCCCAGGTTTTGGTCACAAACGTGATGGGCTCCTCTTCCGGCCGTTTCCCTGTCTGTGCATGCGCTCTGAAGAAGCTCTACCCGGGTCAGAAGCGTGTCTGGGATGGTGTCTCACTCTGGGTCTCCTGGGCCTCCTCTTCCCTGGTGCCCTGAACCACAGGGCTGTGTGGCCTCTTGCCCTGGTCCTCTGGGATGGCAGGACTTCAGAGGCCCTGCAGGGACACTGGGGTGTCCAGGCTTCTTTCTGCCTTACACCTCAGGCCCAAGGAGCCTTTGCCTCTCAAGTGGGGCACAGCACCCCCTTCTGGCAGCTCCGTGGAACAAGCCCACCCCTCCCCCACCCCAGCAGACCTCAGGCCTCCAGACTTTTCTGGGTGACTCCTCTCTGGGCTGTATTCTCCAGTTACAGCCTATGGCTTCCCACGAGCCAGGAGCTGGGACCTCCTACCCCTGAGCTCTGGCAGCAGAGGGAGATCCCCCCACACTCAGGCGCCTGCCTTCCTGGGTCTGCGACCCCCAGCCCTGCCCTTGTCCTGTCTGGGCCACATACTAAGCTGAGGAGCAGGTTGGGAGCCCTGGTTCCCCAAGGCCGTCAGCCCAGGCCCTGCCCCGGAGCAGGGACACCTGACAGGCCCCTGTGCCCAAGACAGGGTCTCCAGGTTTTCCCCCTTCCGCCCGCTGCTCCCCACCCAGCTCTTCACTGCATGGCTGGCTGTTGACTCATGGGGCCCCAGTGGGGGCCTGCCCTGCGGGGTGCCTCCACCCACGGGTTAGGAGCCAGGTGGGGCCGGAGAGAGCAGCCGGCTCCTTCCCTGCTCAGCGCAGGCACCCGCTCGCAGCGCGCGCTGGTTTGCGTTCGTGTGTCTGTTGTCTCTTTGTGTTCCTTTTACATGTGCCGCCGCTGCTGCTCGCTCTCTCCTCCATCCTCGCTCTCCTCTGCACTCCCAGTTCCCCGGCTCCAGGCACCCATCTTCCAGCCAGGAGCTGGAGAAGCCGCTCAGCGGGGCCAGACCTCTTCCCCACCCACCCTCTCGAGGTGTCTGCCCTGCCCTGCCCTGCCCTGCCCTCCATCTCCCTTCTGTATCAGCAGATGGCCTGGCAGGCAGGGGAGTTATAAAAGAAAGAGGGAGGCAGGCTTGTCTCCAGCAGGCCTCAGGGCCCTTCTCCCCCCAATCTAGCCCCAGGCACTGAGCCCTAGGCACACTCCCAGCAGGTCTTAGCCCTTTGAGCCTCCTGAGAGAGGCCTCTATTTATCCCCTGGCCCCTTCCCTCTACGGGGAGCACAGTTCTGAGACCCAGCCCTGGGGCCCTAGAGCAGGAGCCCCCTCCCCAGAAACCTGGCTGTGGGCTGTGTGCTCCTTGAGCGCCGCACGTCCACACCCTCCTCCCTGGCTCCTCCTTGCTGGCACAGATCTCCGTGTGGGGAGGGGCAGCCCCCCACCCTGCGCCCCGTGCTGGGCTCCCCGTTGGAAAGGGACAGTCAAGCTGCCAGCATGAGGGGCCACAAGGCACCGAGCCTCACGGCCTGCCAGTGATGGCAAGTGGCCTTTTGGGCTCGGGTCCCGCCCACCCACCGGTGGCACCTCCCCGGACCCGCCCTCTCAGAGGTCCCAGCACTAAACTCTCCCTCGCTCTGTTTTTTGAGGAACCTGAATGAACCTGAAAGCAAAGACCGAGTGGAGACGCTCAGGTGAGAGAGGGCTGGAGCCAGCGCCAGCCCTGCACAGGCCACCAGGCGCACCACGAGCCTCCTGCTCCTCTCTTCCTTCTGCCACACGGCTCTTCCTCCCGTGCTTCTGCCCTGTCCCCACCCTCGTGGGGCCTCCCTCTCCTCAGAGCACCCCTCACCCCCACCTCAGCAGGCATGGGCCCTTCTCCTGAGATCCGGTAGATTCTGGAAGCAGAAGCCCCAAGCTGAGCGGTTGGGGCTGCAGACTCCCACCCACGAACAAGCTCAGCTTTCGTGCAGCAGCCACTTCTCTCTGTCCAGTCTGTGAACTGCTCGGGGCTCCTGTGCGGTGCTCCCCATTCTTCCCTGACCCTCCCCTCTTCAAAGGAAAGCATGGAACTGTCACCTCGTCACCCCTGGCCAGGGGCTGGCTTCTCCCTGATCTGCCCTGAGAGACGGGGGTGCAGGATTGCCCTCCCACCTCGCCCCCCTCTGCTCCCCGGGCCAGCTCTAACGCTCCCTCTTCTAGCACCGCTGCCTCCTGGGCACCCTCCCGCTGTCCTCTCTGGTCTCAGGGTCCATCCGCCAGGGGGCGCTCCCGTGGGTGGGACGCCGCGGCCCCGCCTGACGTCCGCCTCTGCCCTCTCCGCAGACCTCACGTGGTGGGCAGCGGCGGCAATGACAAAGAGAAGGAAGAGTTTCGGGAGGCCAAGCCCCGCTCGCTGCGCTTCACGTGGAGCATGAAGACCACGAGCTCCATGGAGCCCAACGAGATGATGCGGGAGATCCGCAAGGTGCTGGACGCCAACAGCTGCCAGAGCGAGCTGCACGAGAAGTACATGCTGCTGTGCATGCACGGCACGCCGGGCCACGAGAACTTCGTGCAGTGGGAGATGGAGGTGTGCAAACTGCCGCGGCTGTCTCTCAACGGTGTTCGGTTTAAGCGGATATCGGGCACCTCCATGGCCTTCAAAAACATTGCCTCCAAAATAGCCAACGAGCTTAAGCTTTAATAGGCTGCCAGGAGTGGGGGGCGCGGAGGCGGCCAGCTGGACTTAGCTGCTGGGGCCGGCGCTCCGCCCGCCCGGGCCAGACTGCAGAGATGGATCGGTGTGTCTCCCCTGCTGGCACTTCTACCCTCCCCGCCCTTCTCAGTTTTTTCTTCCATGTTTGTGGGGGATGGGAGATGGTTCTCTCCCTCTCCCCACAGTTACCCCTGCCCAGATATCCCCCTTCCCCGCCCTCTCCCACAGGAGGCAAAGGAAGGGGAGGGAGGGGGGGGGGCAGGGCTCCCCGGGGCAGGGCTCCCCCTCGGTACTGCGGTTGCACAGAGTATTTCGCCTAAACCAAGAAATTTTTTATTACCAAAAAGAAAAAAGAAAAAAAAAATTTCCCAGCGGCCACCTTTCCTCCCTGCCCCATTGGGACAGTCGAGACTGGATCTGTGGGGTTTCCCGGGAGGGTGGCTCAGGGCTGGAACACTCTCAGGCAAGAGTGGTGGAGTTCCCTGTCAGGCCCTCCGCCAGGCCCACTTTGGGCTTCTCCCCTCTCCTCTCCTCCTTCCCCTCCAAGCAAACCACCAGAGGTGGCCTTCCCCTGACCTCAGGCCCCTGGGCTGGAGGCCTGGGCGGCTGGGGGCTGGGGCGGGGGTGCTGCGCAGCCCAGAAGCGAGGGGCTGGCGGCGGCCTGGGGCTGGCAGGCTAGGCACGGGGCTCGGCCTCCCTCCACACTGTATCCTCTGCCCCTCCTTCCCCAGAGGCTGGGCATTTCCTTCCACAAGCTGCTGTGGGGACGTTTGTTCCCCTCCTCAAAAAGTCTGTGCCATCTTCCCCCACCCCTCCCGGGTTGAAGGCGGGGCTGACCCCAGGGCTGGGAGAGGGGAGGGGCCGCAGGGCAGATGGGCTCCCCTGCCCGGCCGGCCGGGGCGCCTGGCTGCTAGTCTCCGGGATGGGGACGATGGCATTCTCCTTTCTGGGAGAGCCTTTGTCTGAAAGCACAGCCCCCTCGCTGGTCCTCTTCCCCACTGCTCCTCTTCATTGGCATTAATCTGGGCACCAGCTCGTTCCATAGCAGTGACTTCCCTCACAACTCATCTCTCGGCCTTGCCTTCTCTTCCTCACACTGTCACCCCTCCTCTCAGGAGACACTGCCCGGGGCCTCCAGGGCCACCTGGCTGAGGCTGCCCGAGGGCAGCGGGGCTGGGAGCCTCTGCCCTCCACGGGGTTGGGGGACAGATAGGCCAAGGGCCTCCCAGCTCCCTGACCTCCGCAGCCAGTGTGGGAGTGGCTGGTTATGGGCGCTTGGCTGGTGGCAGCCGCTGCATCCCTTAATTTATTTCTCTGCTGTTTCTGTTCTTGAGAAATTGGGGGAGGGGGTCCTAAACAGGCTGCCTCTACCCTCACCTGAGTTGTACATTTTTTGTGATGGGTTTTATTTTTTATTTTATTATTTTATTTTTTTTTTGATTTATGATGACTCCACCCCTACTCATCACCCCACTCCCAGGCCTGGCTCCATGGCAAGTCGAGCCCTTGGGTCCCAGGAAGGGGCCTCGCCAACCTCAGCCCTCCCGCCCCAAGCCCTGCCTGTGGGCTCCGGCTCCTACCAAGGGCTCCCCCTTCTTCTTCCCTTCCCCTTCCTGCCCTATGGAACAGCCCGGGTGCTCCCAGGGGCCCGGAGGGCAAGGCTTGGCTCCCAAAGGGGGTGGTGGCCAGGGGGAGGGGGGCTCCCAGGCAAGGTGGCCCCTCCCCACCCAGCCCCCCTTCCTGCACTTAGTTTCTCCTCTGGATCAAACACGTAATAAAGAGAATGTTTGGAATCTGAGCTGCTGCCTCCTGTTTATCCCAGCTGGGCAGGGACCCAGTCCCCATGGGCAAGGCATGGCCCAGCCCACCTGCCTCGCTGGGGAGAACTGATTTCTGTCCGGGGCCTGGGGAAGGGACAGTGCTGGGTGGACCTGTGGCCCTGACCAAGACACTAAGCTTGGGACCCTTAAACCAAAAGAAGATTCAGTGAGCTTGAAGGTTTTATTTTTAAAAAACATTGAAAAATAAACCCATGTCTGCATATGTTCCCAACCCTCCTTTCTCTAGGCTCGTGGGCAGGGGGGTGCCCTCAGAGCTCCTCAGCACTCCCCACCCGGCCCCTGAAGACAGCAGAGCTACCTCTCTGGCCCCAAGGGACCTCTCTGCCCACCTCCCCCCTCCAGTGCCCTCCCCACCTCACCCAGACTTATTGCTACAAGAAGGGAAAGAGGAGGAGCAGCCAACACATTGAACTGTCTTCGCCCCCAGCCCCCACTCTATGGTCACTACCCCCTACACACGAAGGGCAGGACCAAAGGCCAAGCCCTGGCAGCCCAAGAGGCAGCCATTCCAGTCCCAGCCAGGAAAAGAAAGTACCCTCAGGCCAGCTCACAAGGCCCCAGACCCTGGCCAGGGTGGGGGTGGAGATGGGCTTGGCCACCAGAACCCACAGGGCCAGCTGGGCCTGTCGCAGAAGCTCTGGGTACTTGAGAGACCTGGCGCAAGGTCCAGTCCCTTCTGTCCTTGGTGAAGCCAGAGGTCCCCAAGGACGTCCAGCCGAGGGTTTCTGGAGCCTCTGGTTGGCAGAGAGCCTCAGGGCTCAGAGTGAGGGTGCTGGAGGCTCCAGGGGGGCTCCAATCAGGGTGGGTGGGGGCTGAGGGCCAGGGCGGGCACTGTGGCGGGAGGCAGCCAGGGCAGGGCGGATGAGAGGTGGTGGCGGCTGGTTGGGGGCCAGCCGGGGCTGAAGGAAACGGCCCTGCTGGAGTGGGGGCGGCTGGCGAAGCAGGGTGGGGGCCGTGGGCAAGGATGGCCTCAGCAGTGGGGGCGGCTGGGACAGCGAGGTGGGAGGTGGAGGAGGGGGTGGCGCAGAGGGCCCCGATCGGGGTCCTGACGTGGAGACGGATGTAATCTGGACCTGAGAAGAGACAGAAGGGTGAGAGACCAGGTTCGAGCACGCCCTCAGCCCGGTCTTCAAGGACGGAGGTGGTTCCTCTCCTCTCTCCTCTGAAGCGTTTCTCCCTCCCCTTCTCACCTCATCATCTTCCTCTAGGGCTGGGGCTGGCAAAGGAGCCCCTCTCCTAGCCTCCTCCATGGGGACCGGGGCTCCAGGGGCCCCATCCTGCTCGGCCTCCCACTCCTGCAGCACCTCCTCCAGATTGAAGCGGCGCCGGTAGCTCACAAAGAAGGTCTTCACCTGGGTCAGAGTCTTGTTCCCAATCACCTCTGCAATCGCCCCAAAGTCTTTGCCATACCTACGGATGGCTGCAAGGGCCAAAAGGGCAGCAGAGTGTGAATACCACCTTAGATCTAGTTACTTCCCTGATCCCCTCTGCCCCAGCTCCCTGCGGGGAAGGAGACACTCCTGGGGCCCTCTGTTCTCCCCAGAGCCTCACTCACCTTGTACGGCCAAGAGCTGCTCATCCGTGGTCCAGCGGGAGTTGAACTTGGTATTGGCCTGGAAAGCAAGGCATGGATCCTTGAGACTCAAAAATAGGGGAACAGAGGGCCACCTCTCCAAACAAAACTCCCATTTCTTGCTCTGCCGCCAGCCAGAGCCCCTCCTGCCCCCAAACGTGAAGAGCAGCCTCACCTCAGGGGGGCGGAGTGGATCAATGCCTCCCTCCAGGGCTTGGCGGAGGCTGCTATTGGTCTGCTTCATGCTTTGCACCTGGGAAGGTAAGTCAAGGGAGGGCCATCACACTCCATACCAGGTGCCCCTCAACAGCAACCTTCACCCAGCCATCTACCTCATCCCTCCCTCACCTCCATTCAGTAGGGGAGACGCTGGGGTTCGCCCCTTTTCAAAGACCAGCGTTACTTTTTTTTTTAATGCCCAAAAAACAACATAAGGTGACCCAGAAGCCCAGAGGATGGGGAAGATGCAGGCTACCACACAACCTTCCTTACACCTCAGCTGCCCCCAGTCAAGAGTTTCCAGCTGCCGACTGTCCCCTCTCCTGGCTCCTCCTTTCCCTGGGCCCCCTACCTGGCGCTTCAGGGAGATGAGCTGGGAGTCAAGGCCTCGAAGCGTGAGGTTGGCAAGGTCCGGGCTCCCCGACACGGCGGTGAGGCCCTCGGGGCTCAGGTACATGCCTTTGGGCGGGCGCCTCCGCGTTCTTAGGGGATGGTGGCGATACTGGGAGCCCTGGGCCTCCTTCTTTCCCGGGCCCGGGCGGGCATTCAGGGGCCGAGAGGGCAGAGGCTGCCAGGGAAAGGAGGGGCGGTGGGTGGTGCAGAGCCCAAGGCAAGGGCGGGCCAGCGGGCAGGCCAGCAGTGCTCTGCCCCCTCACCTCTCTCTTGGGGTCTCCAGCATCCGGCTCCCCCTCACTCACAGCTCCTCGTCCCTCTTCAAGCTCATCGCTGCTTACACGGGGGCCAAGGAGCAGATGAGGCAGGGGCTAGGGCCGGCAGGAGCGCCGCCTGCCCCCACCCACAGCTGCCCCGGCCCCCACCTGTCTTCCTTATCCTTTCGGCCCCCTAGCCGCCGAGCCTGTCTGTCCATCACACTGGTCCGGCTGCGGGTCTTCTTCCAAGAGTAGTAATACTTCACCAGGCTGGGAATCAGCTTGTCAGGCAGCTGGAGGCGGGGGGCAACGCCAGAGGCTAGAGCCCACCTAAGACTCCAGGCCCCGGGAAGGCTTATCAGAAAGAAGGGGCCAAGGAGCGCCGACAGGGGTGGAGGGCTTTACCATCTGCTGGATCCGCTGAAAGCACTTGCCATGGAAGCCAAAGGCCTGTTCAAACAGCACCTTGTCCTCCACCGTCCACTCATCCGGGAACGGGGTGAAGTTGGCCAGGTCAGCCAGCGACTTCTCTACGTCGTGTTTATGCCACAGGAGCATGCCCAGTGCCTGGCCCAGGAGACAGGACGACTCTAGCTCAGCTGCCCCCAGCACCACGCTGTCGCCTCCCCGAGTCCCTGCGGGGCCGAGGCTCACCTGCTCGATGTTGTAACCGTGCTTCTCCTTGGCCATCGCAATGTACTTGTCAACTGCAGGGGTGGGAGGAGCCAGGTCTTGGAGGAGGGGTTACAACTCCTAACCCAGGCCTGTCCAGACAGGGGTATGCCCCCAGGGGCTAGGCCCCTGACCCCGAGCCCCAGGGCAGGGGCTGAATCCACGTCTCAGCCTCTAGCCCACTTCTGAGAAGAGCTGGCCAACAACTGATAGGAGAACAAGGCCCCCAGCTCCCAAGAGTATGCATGAACCCAGGGTCCCACCCCACTCACGCTTGGCATCTGACACACAGTGATTGGGGGACCACACCAACATCCCCTTCAGCTCCTTGTTACTGTAGCGTGCGGGGCTCTCTGAAAGGCAGAGGACAGAGGACACCATCACCCTGGTGGCGCTGGCCTGGACCCACGACCAGAGGGCAGCGGAGTGAGGCCTGTGAGGTGAGGCCCAGAGGGGAAGGAGGGGCAGAGAACCAGACAGGAAGGCAGAGCAGGAAAACTAACCATGCCACAGGGCCAGCCACCCACCCCCGCCTGTCCCACCAGTGGGCGCCAGTCAGGGCTCCCCCAGGTGGGGCCCAGGGCCAAGCCATGGGCCCTCAAGTCCCCTCCCTTCACAGCCTGTCCTGCCACTCACCAGGCTTGCACTCTGGAATTACGGCCTGGTAATTGGTTCCAACGCGGATCATGCTGTCTGTGGAACCAGGGGGAGGCAGTCAGGACTCCAGGGAGGGAGGGCGGGAGGATGGGAGGATGTGGCGGGGGAGGTGGCTGGCCTGGAGTTCTCCTTCCTGATCACCGAGGGCCCCCACCTTCCAGGAGGCTCACTTTTCCCTGATCATCTCCTCAGTTACCCTCAGTCACAGAAGGAACTGGAAAAGGGAGAGACCTTGCCTAGCTATAGCCCTGGGGGGAGTGGAAGGGGGGTGGGGGAAGGATAGGGGCCAGTTTTAAAGCCCAGGCCCAGAAGAGCCCTTTGTTCTGACTTGGGGGGGGGGCGTTGGAGGGCTGCCCCTAGACCTGGACCACAGCCCTGCAGGGAATCCAAGGCTCCTCCCCACTACATGAGTCTCACGGCTTGGTGTGGAGGTGTCTTTCCAGCTCCTGCCCCGGCCAGACCTCAGTCCCCTGCAAGGTGCTAAGGTATGAGGAGCCTAAGCTGTGAAAGGGAGGGACGCCTGAGTACCTCGGGGACTGAGGGCAGGGAGGGGGCAGGCAGGACCGCCTCCCCGGCTGCTAGGGGCCCAGCCTCCAGATTCCCTGTGCCGGCTTGGGGAAAGCAAAGCAGAGGCTCCGATTCAGGGAGGGCAGGAATCATGCCTAATAGTACCCCTGGGGTCTGCAACTCTCCCCCGCGCCACCCCTCCCCGGGCCGGTGCGCCTTTAACCCCAGGCTGCCGGGCTCACCGTGCGAGTGCTCCTCCTCGCTGCTGTCATCCTCCGAGTGCGGCTGTCCGCCGTTGGGCGCCGTCTTGGCCCGGCTGCGGGACAGGATCCCGGAGCCCGCGCTCGGTTTCTCCATCACCGAGGGCATTCCCCCCGCCCAGCCGCCCCAGGGGGCGCGGGAGCCTTCTCGGAGCCGCGGTGGTTGCCGCGCTCCCCGGAGTGCCGTGCCCGGCCCGGCCTGGAGGGGTCGCCACTGAGGCTACGAGAGGCAGGAGGTCAAGCGTGGCTAGGGTCCGGCGGGGCAGCAGCCCAGCGGGCAGCCCCGCGCTCTCTGCGACCCCCAGAGGTGAGGGCGTCAGAAAAGTTTGTGTAGAAGTGGGGTACGCGGGGGAAGAGCCGCAAGGTCCGGTGCGGCTGAGGCGCGCTCGCTCTGTACGCCCCCACGGGACTGGGGTCTCCCCGCAGAAGTCGGGGCAACCTGCCTTCGGGGCGCCCCGAAGCCCCAGTTGCCCGCCTGCCCACGCAGGTCAGGGAGCGGGCGCTGCGGCGCAACGGCCGCCCGCCCCCGCCCCTCCCCGCGAGCTCCGCGTCTCTCGGCCGCACCAGGATGCCCCAGTCCCCGGGCAGGGACCCCCGTCCGGACCAGACCCCCGCCTGCGACGGCAGCCGGCGGCGGCGGCGGCGGGACGGCGCGCACGGCGCGCGGCGCTGGGGCAGAGTTGCCGGGAGGCGGGGGAGCGCATCCGCGGGCGCCGCCTCGCACCCTCGCCGGCGCGCTCGCCCGCCCGCCCGCTCGCTCTCCGGCGCGCTCGGGCTGCCCGCCCGCCCGCTCTCCGCCGCCGCTCGCTCCTCGCGCACACAATGAAGCTGCTGGCAGGGAAGTAGTGCCGGCTGCGGCCTCAGCACCCCTCCCCCAGCCGATGCCTCCGCCAGCTGAACATCTGGCCCCGGGGCGGGAGGCAGGGCCCGGGGGGCGGGGCCTGGGGGCCGGGGCCAGACCTCCGGGGGTGGGGTCAGGACCCGGGGGGCGCGGCCTCCCTCCGCCGGCCCCTGGGGCGCGCAGACTTGCCCCCCTGGGGGGGACCCCCTGCCCCTCCACCCCATCCCCAGGAGTAGCCAGGGGTCAGCCCCACCCACGCGCACACCAGCCCCACACAGCAGCGGGCTCGGGTTACCGCCGCCTGCCCCGGGGGCCCTAAGGCCGCCTGCCCGCCCGCCCGGGTGGAGCCCAGCTTTTCCTTCCATTTCCCTTCCTGCCAAGGAACTCCCCGCCCCCCCTTCCGCAGGGGGGACCCCCCCCACGCACACACTTCATGCGCCCTTGGGGGCCAGAGCGGATGGGAGGCCGGACAGGCGAGGACTGAATTCCTCCAAGAGCTACCGGTCCAAGGAGCCTGGCTTCTGGTGTGCATCTGTGGGTCCCCAGGGGTCACCTCAATTCCCTTTAACGGCTGCAGTGCGCACCCCAGAACAGTGGCCCATGCGGCTGCGGGATGGGGCGTGGGAAGTACAGGGGAAGACCTGGACTGCAGAGTGGGGGGGAAGCTGGGGATCTGCCCTCCCCGCCCCCCCCCCGCCCGCCCCGAGTTTACTGTCACCCCAGCTGGGAGGAGAGCCTCCTCCCCCAGGACGAGCACGGGCAGAGTGACAAACCGGGAAGCGGGTAGCGCGGCACAGACGGAGAGGGGGGAGGGGGTGGGCAGAGACTTTCAAAGCCAGACCCAGCCACCCTGCCAGGCACACAAAGAGCCAGCACACACACCGGCGGCGGTGGCGGCTCGGAGCCTGCGAGCCGCGCCGGTGCCCGTCCCCGCCGCCCCAGGCACGTGCTGCGGCGCACACAGGCCGAGGGCCCCTCCCGCCCGCGGCCCCTCCCACCCGAACCCCGGACTCCCAGACGCACCTCCGCCCGGGCACACCCCGCTGTGCCCAGGCTGAGCCGAGCCGGCGCTCGCACCCTCCTCTCCCTTCCCTGCCCTTCCTCGGCCACTCTGTAATCAGATTCCTAAATTTAGAAGCAACTCCGGGCCCAGCCAGGGGTCCCCGCCCCCACACGCTGCCTGCGGCCAGCCGGCCGGGGTCCTGCGGTCGGGCCACGACCCGGCCCGGGCCTTCAGGTCCCGGGGGCTCCTGAGGGCGGCCGGGCAGAGTCAGGCCTGACCCCACCCGGCTGCGGTGCTGTCGGGCCACAGCTGGGGCCACCCAGCCGGCGGCCACGTTGCCCGCCACACCTCCGGCCAGAGCGCTGGGGCCTTTTTCCTCCTCTTAAATCATGGGTTGGGCACCAAGCCCCAGGGTGGGGAGGTCTGGATAGAGGAGAACGAATAGGCCAAGGGCAGGTCTGAGCTGTGAGGTCGGCTACAAATGAAAAGAGCCTCCTCAGCCTAAGCCCTCCCGAGTGGCAGGGTGCCACCCCACCCCCAGCACCTCCAGTCTTTAGGGAGCCTCTGTCTCTGTCCCCTCCCGCCTGGCAGGCAGCCAAGCTCTCTCCTATGATGGAGTCTTCCATTTTGCCCACAGCAGCCCCCCATTAGGCAGGGCCTCCTCTAGGTCTCCCAATTCCCCCTTGCCTCTTATCCATACTCACTCAGGGTCCAGGGCCCAGCATCATGCTTATTCTGGCCTCCCTCCTCCCAGGCTGCCCCAGGTACCCCCAGCCACCAGCATCCTGCCATCCTTTGCACCCTGCCCCCCATAAGGAGGTAGCTGTGTTCTCACTTCTCCCTGGAGCCTGGAGCTCAGGGCCAGAGAAGATTCTACTCTGGAGGAGGGGGCAGGGAGATAAGGTTTATGCCTTGGAGTTGCAGAGAGGCAGGGGAGTCTGCAGACCCTGGTGTGATGAGGCTTCTGCCTAGGAGGTGGGGTACCACATGGAAAGGGTATCCTAGGGATTTGGGGATGACTGTGGGGCCACGATGTCCAGAGAGGAGGTACATTCCTAGTGAGCAAACCTCCCCAAGGGGCATCCTTGCAGGGTTAGGAGGGGGAGGGGCAAGGCCCCACCCTCCCACCTGCTGCAGCTGCCCCCCCCTCCCCAGCTGGCCCCCTCTTTTGTGCAAAGCCACACAAAGGACAAGGGGCCCCGGCCGGCCTGGCCATCTGCTCCCAGCAGCCAGAAGGCTCTTAAAGAGACAGCACCCCCTCCCTGCCCTGGGGCTGTAGGGTGCGATAGAGCGGGCACTCCAACTGAACCTGGTCTCAGCAGTGCCCCACATGCCCCCCACTTTTCCCTGGCTCTCCCAGTCCCAGGTGAGGAATCCTCCTCTCCCAGAGCACCGAGGTGCCACGTGGCCTGGAACACAAGGGTGTGGGAGGGGGAGCAAGGAGACAGCCAGGGACCAGCCCCGCCTCTCCTGCCTTAGGCGGAGGGGTGGGGGGAGCTCAGCACGGGGGTCCCTGGGGCCACCTCAGAGCTTTGTGAGGGCCGCTGGTCTCCTGGAGTGCCCTCCCCGCCAGGGAGCTCCCCTCGCCCTTCCTCAGGGAGGATGCTGGTGCTTGCTCTTTGAGGCCTGCAGGCCACTGGGCAGGAGCCCAGTGATCTGATCCGAGCCCATTTATTTCTTGCTCCAGTTGAGGAAACTGAGGCTTGGCATAGCCCCCACAGGGGCCTCCACAAAGCTAAAGCCACAGGCTGTGTCCGAAGGCAGCCTCCCACCGCCCACCCGGGCCAGATAAGGCTCCTCACCCCTGAGATCTCCAGGGAAGCCAGAGCCTTTGCCACACTGCTAGGGATACAAGTTTACAATATTTGTGTGATTGTTTATTTCTCCACTGTCTCCCTGCTGAGCCATTGGGGGGGGATTAGATCCCCTGTGTTCACTGTTGTGTTCTCAGTGCCTGGTATATAGTAGGCACTCACTGTTTGCTGAATAAATAAATGCCAGAAGCCCCCAAATCCTTCCTCTTCACTGTTCCTCTGTCCTCTGCGTATTAGGCATCTCACCCCTTCCCTCCTGCTCGAGGTGAGGCAGAGGGGACAACGGTCAAAGAGGGATGCTGGGAGAGAAAAGGAGGGTGACCTTGAACAAGCCATCAGCCTCCCCTCTCCCTCCTCCCAAAGGCGGGGGCGGCTCCAGCCAATCCCGAACCCGTAGCCCTGCCAGACAGACTGGGACTGTCCTGAGCTCTGGCCAGGCCAGCCTGGCCGCTGCGGCGTGGTGCCTGGGACCCTGGCCAGGCCCTCGGTGGCCACAGCCAAGGGGCTCAGCTTGGGGAGGGTGGCAGGCAGGCGGGCCCTTGGGTGGGGGAGGGAGGGTGGCAAGATCTCAGGAAAATCCTGGCTGAGCAGCTGGGGGAGTTGCACAGGAGGCGGGGGGATGAAGCTGGGGACATGGAGAGGGTGGGCTATAGCACTGGGGGAGCATGCAGGGGCTCCCCAGGGCCCCCATCCCCTCAACCTGCCCAGACAGGACCTGGGTTCCTCCCTCCCTCCTCACCGGGCCCACTGGCAGGCTGTGTGGCCCAGGCACTGCCCTCCTCCTCTCTCGGTCCTGGTAGTAACCCCCTGAACGGGCCCACACTCCCACCCGGGGTTGTGAAGAGACTGCGAGGTGGCAGAGGTGACGATCCGGTGCTTGGCACCGCCTCAGCAATGTGGCCATGTGAGGAGGGCAGGGAAAGGAGGCCAGGCCCGCGCATCTGTGAGCAGCACTCACAGAAGCAGGAGCAGCCCAGAGGTCAGCAGGGAGAGACCCCAGGCTTCCTGACACCCACACGGAGGAAATCTGACTCCCCGGATCAGAGCAGAACTTGGGTGGAAGGTCTTAGCGGAGAGATGAGAGAAGGTAACGGGGCCTCCCTGGACCCACGAGGGGGTGGCTTCCAGACCTGGGAGCCAACTCTGTTCCTCTGGAAGCCAGGAAAGGAACCTCCCCACCTCGCCCTCACCTGGGCCACAGCTGGCGCCCTCTGGCGGTGACAGCGTGGACCAAGGGGGCCCATCTCATCCAGGCCACAAACGTCTTCCCAGGGAGTCTAAACAAGGGCGCCCTGAGAAGCTCAGTCTCCGGGGGACAAGTGCGTGGGGTTAAGATCCTCCAGGGTCGACTGAGCTTTCTATCCCAATCCCCTTGGCCCGTAGCCCCCCAGAACCTCCCAGAACAAAGTGGGGTGGAGCTGAAACCCCTGGAGAAATGGCAGAGGAAAGGGGAATCGCAGGGAAAGTGCAGGAGCTCCCTGCCAGCCAGGGAACTCAGACCCAGGGTGAGTCCTGGCTCTGCTTCTTGCTTGCTGTGTGGCCCGGGGTGAGTTACTTGGCCTCTCTAAGCCTCAGGTCCTCCATCCCTCAGAGGGAACAGTAACTCTGACCTCATCTGATTGTTGGGAAGGTCCAACAAGCATCATCTCAGATGGCATGTCATTCAAGTCTCCTTCAATGCTGGTTTCCTTCTGAAGCAAGGGTCGCCTCTTGAACAACCCCCAGGGGAGCTAGAGAACCCCCTCACTGCTCTGTGAGGCAGCCCGCGCTCTGTGGACCAGCTGAAGGCCATTGCTGTGTGGCGTTCCTAGGTCTCTGAATTGGAGAAGGCACTGGCACCCCACTCCAGTACTCTTGCCTGGAAAATCCCATGGACGGAGGAGCCTGGTGGGCTACAGTCCATGGAGTCAGTGAGAGTCAGACATGACTGAGTGACTTCACTTTCACTTTTCACTTTCATGCATTGGAGAAGGAAATGGCAACCCACTCCAGCGTTCTTGCCTGGAGAATCCCAGGGATGGGGGAACCTGGTGGGCTCCCGTCTATGGGGTCACACAGAGTCGGACACAACTGAAATTACTTAGCAGCAGCAGCAGGCCTCTGAACTAAAAGCTCTTCCTCTGTGACATTTGACCCTTGACAGCCTCCCTCTGACTGCTCTTCTGTTCCAGATCCTGCCTTCAATGTGATCTCTCCATGGAAATATAGCTGGATAAAGATCCTCAGATACTGCTTTGATCAGGCCCCACTCTTGCTCAATACCTTTCCATGGTTCCCTATTGCCTTCTGGGCAAAGTGGAAACTTCTCTCCCAACCCAGTACTCAAGGCCTTTCCAGCCTGTATCTGATCCAGTTGAACAGGTCTGCTCCCTACTTGCTGAGCCCTACCCCAGAATACCCCATCCCCCCTGCAGACCCTGGCCCACTCACTTGCACACCCCCTGCCTGGATGGTCCCTCAGAACTGCTGGCTCCGGGTGGCCGGCTCTGCTCTGACATGGCCCATCCAGGGCGCCTGGCTTAGCTGTGAGCACCCCTCCTGCCCCTCCTAACCTCCCCTGTTCATGCTCCCCTTCCACCACCCCAGCTGCTGAATGGCTGTTAGCCCATGATCCAGAGGGAATTGAGGCCTCTGGGAGAAACCCACTCCAAGGCCTGCCCTCGTACCCCAGGTTACTACCACTCCTTCCCTCTGACCTCCAGTTGCCGGTATGCCTTCCTCCTTGAAAGCCAGCCTCCCTCCCAGGCTCTGCATCTCTCAGACACACACACACACACAAACCCACTCTCTCTCTCCTGTGAGTACTCAGGGCCTAGGGCCTTGGTTGGGTCCTCATTTACCTCTCCTCCCTCACGGTTGTTTCCCCTTCAGCATGTCCATCTGGCTAAGGCCCTCCCTCCCAAGACACTCCCATCCCCCATGTACACCAACATACTTAACACACAATCACCCCTTCACCCCAAGTTCGCCTTTAGCTACTCCTTTCAGCTGGGCTTCCCTTATGGCTCAGCTGATAAAGAATCCACCTGCAATGGGGGAGACGTGGGTTCAATCCCTGGGTTGGGAAGATCCCCTGGAGAAGGGAAGGGCTACCCACTCTAGTATTTTGGCCTGGAGAATTCCATGGACTGTATAGTCCATAGGGTCACAAAGAGTTGGGCACAACTTTAACTTTCAGCTAAAACTACTGCTGCCTTTTCTCTCTTTTAAAAGCTGGACTTCCTAACAAAAGGCCGTTCACACCCTCCTCCATCCTTGTCCTCACCTCCCATTCAGTCCACAGCCTGGTGCAGAGTTCTGTCCCCCTCAACCACTCCACGGAGACTGCTCCTGCCAAGGTCACTAGTGGCTGTCGCCTCTAAACCCAAAGGACCTTTGATGGACCGGGACTCAGTCCACCCCTGGGTCAGACAGACAGAGAGGGTCACCCCTGCTCCTGCATACGAGCTCCCAGCTGACTCCCATTCTCTCTGCCACCAAACCCTTGCTAGTGAGAATTTGGTCCCAGGCCACACCCTTAAGCCCCTGGGCTGTGGATACTACAACCTCCATCTCTAGCCTTGGCCTCTGCCCCTGGCTCTGGACCCCATACTCTACCAGCTGCCTTCTGGACTTCTGTGCTCAGTTTTCTCTTAGATACCACAAGTTCAACTTGCCCAAAATGGATTTCCACCTTTAAAATAGATAGATTTGTTGTTTGTCAGACACTCAAAGTCATGTCAGAGTATTTGTGACCCCCATGGACTGTTGCATGCAGGCCTTCTGTGTCCTTCACTATTTCCCAGAGCTTGCTCAAACTCATATCCAGTGATGAGTCGGTGATGCCACCCAACCATCTCATCCTCTGTCATCCCCTTCTCCTCCTGTCTTCAATCTTTCCCAGCATCATGGTCTTTTCCAATGAATTGGCTCTTCTCATCAGCCAAAGTATTGAGATTTACTTCAGCATCAGCCCTTCCAGTGAATATTCAGGATTGATTTCTTTTAGGGTTGACTGGTTTGTTCTCCTTGCTGTCCAAGGGACTCTCAAGAGTCTTCTCCAGCAGTAAGGTAGATAGATAGATATAGATATAGACATTTGTTTTTTCTTTATTTACTTATTTGGCTGTGCCAGGTCTTTAATTGCAGACCCAAGATCTTTCATCTTCACTGCAGCCTGGGGGATCTAGTTCCCTGACCTGTGATCGAAGCTGGGCCCCTTGCCTTCAGAGGAAGGGATGTTAGCCGCTGGACCAGCAGGGCAGTCTCAGATGTCTGCCTCCTGACTACCTGTTTGCACTGCCTGCCCCCTGTCCCCACCGGTCCCCAAAGTAGAAACTTGGAAAATGCCCTGGACTCCTTCTGTTTCATTTCCAAGTCCAACAGTCTCCTATTCTCTTCCCCCATGGCCACTGCCTCTCACTCCATGAATGAAACAGCCTCCCAGCAGGCCTCCCTGCCTCCTCTTTTGGCCCCCTCTAAACGATTCTTTCTTCAGCAGCCAGGGGAATCTTTCTCAAGTCCAATATAATCAAGTCAGCCCTCTGCTTTTCAATATCCTTTGATTATCTTCAAAACCGGGCCTCCTGACATCCCTTCCCCCTTCCCCTTTCTCCTTTGGGGATTCATGTGGTGCTGTGGAGCTGATCCCATCCCAGTGTCATCCCTGGTTATCATGATTGGTTCAGAAGTGGACTAGAGACCTAAGCTGGCCCAAACAGCGTGTTACAAATATAGGCGAAGGCCAGGAAGCTGAGTCAAGAGGGCACCAGGAAGAGATGGGGAAAAACTGGTTTCTCAGTGACTTCAACTTCACCTGAAGCCACGGAACTGCTCAACTTTTTAGTCACGTGAGCTGATACCTTCCCTTGATTGTCTGAGCCTGGTTGATTTCAGTTTTCCATCACTTGCAACCACAGCTTCTGAAATAACACATCTCTCAAGATCACCCCACTTGAACTTGCACACCAGGCATGCCCAGCCACCTGCAGTTCCCTTGGAGTCTGTAGCTTCGAGTCCTGACACTTGCTGCTTCTTTCCTCGTTGACTCATTCTCATTTGCCTTGTAAAACGAAGCTTAGTTTCACCCAGTCCAGGACGTCTGCCCTCCCCCATCTCAGCACTGATCACTCTCTAATGTAATCACATAGCTGTTTTCCTGTCTGTCCCATCCTTGAGGTTGCAAGTCCTGAGACGGCAGGGCATCTGTCTTACTCACCTCTGGCCCTCTCACTCCACAGGTGCCTACACTACCAGGTCCCAGGAAACCACTTCTGCCAAATCTTCCCTGATTTTACCAACCGATTAGGAGCCCCTTGTAGGCAAAGATTTAAAATATCAACAGAAAGCACCAACTTTTGTGTGTGCCTATTATTTCTACTTTCACAGCCATATTCCCCAGACCCTAAATTAAAGTACATAGTAGATTGTTGATAACTATTGTTGAATAAATTAGTGGATGAATAACAAACAAATGTAATGCTCATAGGTACCAACCACAATGTGCAAAATGCTTGTCTAAATTGTCTCATTTTCCTCTACAGTAACCCTATGAGGAAGGTATTCTAATTATCTTCATTTTATAGATAAGGAGCTGAGGCTTCAGAAGATCACACAGCCTGAAAGTGGCAGAACTGGGGCTGGTTTCAAGCCAGTCAATGCCGGAGTCCTGTTTTTCATATCCCCGAGTCCACATCCTTCCATTTAAGATGCATTTGGCTGTGCCAGCGGGCCCCGCCGCTTGATAGTGCTTTGAGCAAAGCAGTGCATACATGAGTGCTGAGCTGCTTCAGTAGTGTCAGGTTCTTTGCGACCCTGTGGACTGTAGCCCACCAGGCTCCTCTGTCCACGGGATTCTCCAGGGAAGAATACTGGAGTGGGTTGCCATGCCCTCCTCCAGGGGCTCTTCCAGACCCAGGGATCAAACCCATGTCTCTTATGTCTCCTGCCTTGGCAAGAGGGTTTGAGCAAAGCAGACATTTTATTATTATTTCTCCTAAGAAGTGTAGAGGTCAGGGTCACCACTGACAGTGCTCAGTGGTCGCCAAGGGCTCAGGTGTTTCTCATCCCTCAGCTTTGCCTCTTACACACATCAGAGGAGTTCCCCTTATGGTCACCAGATGCCTGCAGCTGCTCTAGGCATCTCACCCTCGGAGGATGCTTTCCAGAGAAGGAGGGCAGGGACATAGAGCAGGGGCTTTCTCCTTGGTGTGTCCCTTTACTAGGGAGAAAAGCCTTTTTCAGGACTTCCTGAGCAGCCCTGTGCCCCTTAAACCAATTCTGGACAAAGGGGCATAGGATTCCCATGTGTGGACTGGATCCATCACGTTTGTGTACCATGTTCGTACTCATCATGGTACAGCTTCCATGAGACCCAGAGAGCTCCACCCATCGCCTGAGCAGTTGGGCTGTTTGTTAGCGAGAAAGAAGGAAGCCTGAGGCAACCTCGCCCCCTGTCCCTCTCCCTATACCCCAGACACAGCTCTCTCCGTGCCTTAGAGCATTTGGAGCTGCAAAAGAAGAAGGGGGTTGTGGTTCTCTTGCCCAGAAGCAGACATGGATTATGGCCCTGAAGTCACAGCCTCCAGGTGCCCACATTTCCAAGGATCAAAACCAGCAAAGAGGACTGCAGTTTCTGGCGGAGAGCAGGCTCAAGGGACCCAGTGGTGAGGCAGCAGAGATGGATAACCTGAAGCAGACAGACAAGTTGATGGATTTTGAATTGTTTGCAGGTTAGATGTACGCGATCACGCATTCAACAAGCGTTCATTGTCCATCGTCTCCTCTTGACTCTTCCTTCTCCGAGAAGTCTTAAATGGCCCAGGTTGTCTGGAGACCGCTGATGAGGACTCTGAGTCTGTGCCTGGCTTCGCAGACAGGATGCCAGAAGGGATTAGTAATGTCTGTCATGGGCACGGAATGAGTGGCCGGGAGGCAGAGAGGAGAGAGTGCAGAAAACAATGAATTGTGGAAAGACTGTGACTGAGAAACAGGGCCCTTGGGTGTTATAGGTTAGGTTGTTGTTCAGTCGCTCAGTCGCGTCCAGCTCATCGTGACCCCATGGACTGCAGCACCCCAGGCTTCCCTGTCTTTCACCATTTCCCAGAGTTTGCTCAAACTCACGTCCACTGAGTTGGTGATGCCGTCCAGCCACCTCCTCCTCTGTTGTCCCCTTCTCCTGCTCTCAGTCTTTCCCAGCATCAGGGTCTTTTCCAAAGAGTCAGTTCTTTGCATCAGGTGGCCACAGTATCTTTATAGAAATAATCAAAGTGAGGTCCATTGCGCCTGAAAATATCGGAGTTGTTTTCAAATATCTTTTGATATTGATCTCTAACATAACTCCACAGTGATAAGAAACAGTCTCTGTATGATTTCAATACCTTTAGACACTCAAATTTTTGCACCTCATCTTATGTCCCTGAGTATGTTCTAGTGTTTCCTAGTTTATAGTCTATGGGAACTTGAACAGAATGTGTATCCTACTGTTGTGTGAAAATTGTATAAATCTTAATTATGTTAAATTGGTTCATAGTGATTTTCAGGTTTACTATATCCTTCTCTTGTTGTTCAGTTGCACAGTTGCGTCTGACTCTTTGCGACCCCATGAACTGCGGCACACCAGGCCTCCCTGTCTCTCACCATCTTCTAGAGTTTGCCCAAGTTCATGTTCATTGCATCGGTGATGCCTTCCAGCCATCTCATCCTCTGATGCCCTCTTCTCCGTCTGCCCTCAATTTTTCCCAGCATCAGGAACTGGGCTGTCTGTTTGTATCACATGACCAAAATGCTGGTGCTTCAGCTTCAGCATCAGTTCTTCCAGTGAATATTCAGGACTGATCTCCCTTAAGATTGACTGGTTTGATCTCCTTGCTCTCCAAGGGACTTCCAGGAGTCCTCTCCAGCATCACAGTTTGAAGGCATCATTTCTTTGGAATTCTGCCTTCTTTACAGTTCCAGCTTTCATGACCGTATGTGACCACTGGGAAGACCATAACCTTGACTATATCCTTCTACTACTCTGTATATTCATTCTGCTAATTTTTGAGAGCTTGATATTGAAACTCCAACTAAAAATCTTAATTTATATACTTAGAAAATAATTGTAATATACAGTGGAACTATGTGTAACCTTGTTCTGTATTTTCCAAGTCTCCTCTAAATGTGTTATCGTATTTTCATAATTTTAAAAATTAACCATTTGGAAAAGATTTATTAAAGTCAATAAAGTAATAAAATTGTGGATAAAAATTAAAGTGAGGTCAACAGGGTGGACCCTAATTCAAGATGACTGGTGTCCTTATAAGAATGGGGAATTTGGAACAGATAGCCATGTTACAGGAAGAGCATGTGATCATGAAGATGGCCATCTACAAACCAGGGAGAGAGGCCTGGACATCTCCTTCTCACACCACAGTCCTCAGAAGGAACCACCTAACCTAGGGGCTTCCCTGGTGGTCCAGTGTTTAAGGCTCCATGCTCTCAGTGCATGGGGCTGGGGAACAATCCTTGATCAGGGAACTAGATCTCACATGCATCAACTGAATCCACAAGCCTTAATAAAGACCAGGGACAAACAAACAAATAAATATGTAAATCTATTTTTTTAAAAAAAAGAAGAAACGAACCCTGCCAACACCTTGATTTTGGACTTCCGGCCTCCAGAACTGTGAGACAATGGACTTCTGCTACTTAAACCACCCCATCTGGGGTGCCTTGTTACAGCAGCCCCTGGGAACTGCTCCCTGGGGCAGTGGCCTCTGGGCTCAGAGCTGCAGACAAAGACCTGAAGAGGCTGTGGGCCTCCAAGTCAGGACGTCTCACCCTCTTTCCGCCTATGCACCCTTCTCTGGCCTTGGCATCTTGGACTATCAAGGTGACATAGACTTGATGACTTCCTGGCCCTCTCCCAGCCTTAAATCTGGCTACCAGTTGTTGCCTCCTGTTGACTTCTAATGCGAAGGGTGGGGCCTGTGGACCTCAAAGTTGAGAGTGACAAGATGACATTTAACCACCTTGTATTAGTTAGGCCACAATAGTGCTGCGTAACAAGTGACCCAAAGCTCCTGGGAGTCAGAATCTCAGGGATGACTGACTGCACTGGGTGGTGTTGACTTTGGGTCTCCTATGGGGTTGCTACCAAGAGGTTGGCTGGACTTCAGTCTTCTGAAGTCTTGACTAGTATGGGACAATCATCTTTAAGGTGGTTCACTCACTTGCCCAGCAGGTGAGAGTTGGCGGTTGGTGAGAAGCCTCAGTTCCTCACCTCCATGTTACTGCTTGAGCATCCTGAGAGCATGGCGGCGGGCTTCCCCAGAGGGAGCCATGCAGGAGACCAAGGCAGAAGCTTGGTCTTGAGTTTCATAACCTGGTCTTGGGAATCACACAGCGTCACTTCAGAAGTTCATTGTTGGAGAGGCCTATGTAAGGGTATGAATACCAGAAAGTAATGATCACCAGGGGCTTCCCTGGTGGCTCTCAAATTAAGAATCTGCCTGGAATGCAGGAGAACTGGGTTCGATCCCTGGGTTGGGAAGATCCCCTGGAGAAGAGAATAGCTACCCACTCCAGCATTCTTGCCTGGAGAATCCCATGGACAGAGGAGCCTAGTGGGCTACTAGTTAGTAGTTGATGGGATTGCAAAGAGCTGGACACAACAGAGATATTAATACTACTGCTACTAATGATCACCAGGACCATCTGAGTGGCTGGCAGGATAAGAGATCTGGTACGAGAAGGGATTCTGGGGACAAAGGGATGTGAAGGAAGAGTCTTACAGATTGAATTTGGGAAAGATGGAGTCTTGAGAGTACATTTGTGTCCCACATATGTGTCCCATGCCACAAATTGGATGGCTTAAAACAGCAGCAATTGATTTTGGCCAGGGGCTTCCCTGGTGATGCAGTGATTAGGAGTCCACCTGCCAATGCAAGAGACACAAGTTTGATCCCTGGTCCAGGAGGATTCCACATGCTGCAGAGTGATTAGGCTCATGGGCCACAACTACTGAAGCCTGTGCATCCTAGAGCCCATGCTCAGCAACAAGAAGCTCCTGCACCTCAGCTGGAGAGTGGGCCCTGCTTAACGAAACTAGGGAAAGCCAGGGCACAGCAGCAAAGATGCAATGCAGCCATAAGTAAATAAATAAAAAATGAATTTAAAACTTGAAAAAGGTTTTTGGCCAAAAAGTCCAAAATCAGGGTGTTGGCTGGGTTGGTTCTTTTTAGAGACTCTGAGATAGAATCCGTTCCATGCCTCTCTTCCAGCTTCTGATGACTCCTGGAAACCCCTGGTGTCCTTGGCTTGCAGCTGCTTCCCGCCACTCTCTGTTTCTGTCTTCATCTGGGCATCTTCCCTCTGTACGTGCACCTCAAACCTTTCTCTCCTTTCTGTTATGAGGACACCAGTCCTTGGATTTAGAGCCAACCTTAAATCCAGGATGATCTC
The DNA here is from genome assembly GCA_007570785.1 of Antilocapra americana. NCBI lineage: Eukaryota > Metazoa > Chordata > Mammalia > Artiodactyla > Antilocapridae > Antilocapra > Antilocapra americana. Next base: position 4,636,448 of record ML664188.1, on the reverse strand, counting down.
ATCCTGAGATCCTTAACTACATTACATCTGAAAAAATCCTATTTCCAAATAGGGTCACATTCACAGGTACTGGGGGTGGACCTGGATACATTTTTGGGGGGACATTATTCAATGCACTTTGCTTCCCAGGTGGTGCAGTGGTAAAGAACCTGTCTGCCAATGCAGGAGACGCAGATTCCATCCCTGGGTCGGGGAAGATCCCTTGGAGTAAGAAATGGCAACTTACTCCAGTATTCTTACCTGGAGAATCCCAGAGACAGAGGAGCATGGTGGGCTACAGTCCATGGGGTTGCAAAGAGTCAGACACGACTGAGCAACTAAGCACACACACACACACACACACACACACACACACACACACACACACGCATTCAACGCACTACAGGAGGCCTCCCCATGGAGGGGCTGATTGATGCCATGAGTTAGTAGCTCCATCTGCTTTGGCTCATGCACCACCTCCTCTAGGGAGCCTGCTATCTCTCCTTGGTGGCCCATGGCGCCTGTGCCTGCCACCAGCACTGCGCCATTATTCTTTCAATGAACATTTACTGAGCACCTGCTCTGTATCAGGTACTGAGCTGGGTCCCAGAGGTTCAGAAGTTCAGGTTACCAAATTTAGCATACGAAAACCTGGAACACACTGAAAGCTGAATTTCAGATGCAGAGTAAGTTTAAGTCTGCTCCCATACTGCATCTGGCAACGCTAACAGCAGCAGAGGAGAGAAGCCCAGCCTTCAAACTGCAGGAAGCCTACTGTCTTATGGAGGAGAGGGCAGGGTGCAACGGGGGAGAACAAGGCATCGGGAGACCCAGGGAATGCGCCCCGGCAGGCACGAGTGAGGGCAGTGAGAGAAGTCTTCCTTCCTCTAAGCCGGGACCCAGGGATGAGAAAAAAAGAGTTTCCAAAGGCGGGCAATGGGACCCTGGCTGAACATGGAGACGGCCATCTCTGAGCGCTTTAACTGGCCCACCAGCTGTTCATTTTTGTTTTTAGAGGGTGATGTGTGGTGTCACAGATGCCAAAGAAGAGTGTTTCAAGGAGAGGGGGTGAAGGAGGGGCCAGATGTTGCATGGACGTCCAGACAGATAAGGACTGAGACATGTCACTTGGAGATAGCAGGGCTACTGGAAAACGTCCCCTGGGAGAGGCTTCCGTTGGGTGGCGGGAACAGAAACCAGACTGTAACAGGGGGAGAGTGAGCAGTGTAAGGAGAGAAGTAGAGACAGGATAGGCCACTTTCTGTGAAGGTTTTTGGGTGGAGGGAGGCAGAGAGCAGGAGAGCAGGGTTGAGGAGGGCTGGGGGACGGACAGGTCACTGAGGGAAGGACACTGAGGGGAGAGGGTCAGCTCTCCAGGGGGCAGGGAGGGGAGGGTGGGGGCACCTTCAGATTCTTTCCTGGTCTTTTTTTTTCTTTTTGGGAAATGAGGGGTTCTCCTTGACACGGTAAATAGATGGGGAGAAAAATGGAAACAGTGACAGACTTTATTTTCTTGGGCTCCAAAATCATTGTGGATGGAGAATGCAGCCATGAACTTAAAAGATGCTTGCTCCTTGGAAGAAAAGCTATGACAAACCTAGACAGCGTTATTAAAAGCTAAGACATCAGCTTACCAACAAAGGTCCATTCAGTCAAACCTATGGTTTTCTCTGGAGTCATGTAGGGATCGGAAATTTGGATCATAAAGAAGCTGAGCACCAAAGAATTGATGCTTTCAAACTGTGGTGCTGGAGAAGACTCTTGAGAGTCCCTTGGACAGCAAGGAGATCAAACCAGTCAATCCTAAAAGAAATCCACCCTGAATATTCATTGTTAGGACTGATGCTGAAGCTCCAATACTTTGGCCACCTGACACGAAGAACTGACTCACTGGGAAAGACCTTGATGCTTCGAAAGATTGAGGGCAAGGGCAGAAGGGGGTGATAGAGGATGAGATGGCTGGATGAAATCACCGTCTCAATGGACATGAGTTTGAGTAAACTCTGGGAGTTAGTGAAGGATAGGGAAGCCTGGCGTGCTGCAGTCTGCAGAGTCAAAAAGAGTTGGACGTGACTTAGCAACTGAACAATGACAACTCCTCGACCAGCTGATCACCAGGTGCAAAGTCTGCCCATCCATCTCCCCCTGGGCTGTGGGGGCTGTGACGGCCGCCCCCTGGGCAGGGCTGTCTTCCAAGGCTGTTCCCCAGCACAGAAGACTATAGTCTAGGGCAGCCCCCAAGCCTCCACTAAGCACCTGAGTGAATGAATAATTGGGAGCAGTTGAGAGGGCTGTGAGGTAAGGAGGGCAAGTGGCTGTTTTGGGAGGAAGGGGAATCCAGGAAGGAGATGGAAGAGGTGCAGGGCCTGGGAGACAGTGTGTTCATCCTGAGAGGTCAGAGGAGGGTGGAGGAGGTAACCTAGGCTAGGCTAGGGTGTGACTAATGAGGCAGCTTAGACAGCAGCCTGGTCCCTAGGGGCAGAGGTTTGTCAGTGAAGTGCAGGAAGGTGGCAGGGGTGGAAGGGTGGGAGAGACGGACTTTTGTGCCAGGGGAGGAGATTCCTCTCTTGCCCCAGGCCATGCCAGGTGCCTTGAAACCTCTCATCTTGTTTAATTTCATTAATTCTCACCAGCAGCCCTGGAAGATGATGTTGATGATGAAGATGAATGCTGTTGGTTGTCTCACTTTATAAATAAGGAAACTGGAGTCACCGTGCCTGTCAACTACAAATTGGCACTTACCAAAAGCATTGCCCATGACCGAAGGACAAAGGCATTTGCCATCCACCTCTACAGAGATTCCCTGTAGCTCCAGTGGTAAGGAACCTGCTTGTGATGCAGGATACCAGGGTTCAATCTCTGGGTTGGGAAGTTCCTCTGGAGAAGGGAATGGCAATCAACTCCAGTATTCTTGCCTGGAGAATTCCACGGACAGAGAAGCCTGGCGGACTACAGTCTGTGCAGTTGCAAAGAATTGGATATGACTGAGCTACTAACACACACCTCTACGGAGATCGAACCCTGTGCTGTTATAGCTGTTGACCTCCAACAACCCCTGAGGGAGTTCAGGGTGGAGTGAGGCACTCTGTGCTCCAGGGAATCTGGTGGGACAGTCTTTAGATAGTGGGATGATTTTAGGAGCAGATTTTATGATCTCAGTCCTTGCATCTCCTCATAGAGAAGCACTAAAGCCTTTCATGGTGACATCAGATCCTCAGGAATAACAAAAAGACCTTTTGTAAAATGAGTGCTTCACAGTATTGACTCTCGGTTCACCAAAACCTTATACACTGACCTTCGCTCACTGCCACTTTGGAGCCGTCTCTCAGAGCTATGTGAGATGCATCTTCATCTTGACCCAAATAAAACTTAATGGAGTTGTGCATATGTTTTAGTGACATGCCTAAAGTCACAAAGGATGGAAGTAGCAGAGAGGATGTTTAAACCCAGGCCAAACTGATTCCAAAGCAGGCTCTGTCCACCATCCAGGGAGACCAAGGAAGCTCTGAGCAGGAGAGAGCCTATAACTGGGAGCAGCCTCCAGGGAGAAGGACACTGCTGTGGGGCAGGAATAGGGCCCTGGCCTTCTCAGGCCTCCTCAGGGCCTAGGTGATGTCACCTCCCCAGGGGATTACTGGGCTCGACTCCCAGGCCTGGCCTGGTGTCCGGCATGGAATATCATGGTGGTGGGGTTCCCCAAAAGAGCTGACCGTGAAGTTCAGTGTGGGTAAGGAGACAGGAGAAGCCAAAATAGGCTGAGGGGTTGCACTCTGCCCTTCCTCCCTCTGTGAATCCCCTTGCCCCATCCCTTCATACATCCTTGGCTGGCAAATACTGTTTCCTCCCCTGGAAACCTCCTTCCCTCTTCCTCCTTCAAGGGCAAATTCAGAAGCTCCCTCTATCGACCTTGACCACCCCTCCTCCCACCCTTAGTTCCCTTTCCAGTCCCTAGAGTGCTAGAAACCAGATTTTCTGACCTAGGAATGGGATGCAGCCCTAAGATTTATTCATTCTAGTTTACTGACATTCCCTCTATGGTCTCACCCAGTCTCATCCAGCTTTAAATACCATTCATACCTGAAATTGATATCTCCAGGCTGGACCTCTCCCCTGAGTTCCAGCCTCTGATTACTCCACATCTCTACGTGAGTGTCTAAAAAGACATCTCAAACCTGACGTGGCCAAAACTGAAGTCCTGGTATTCCCCTTCCCCATCCATCTTCCTCCTTTCCAAAGCATCGGCATCTCAGTCGAAAGCACTCCATTTTCCCAGTAGCACAAGCTACAAACCTTGCAGATGTCTTGGTTCTTCTCTTTCCCCCACACCTCATAGCCAGTCCATCGGGAAATCCTTGGATCTTCCTTTAACATGCATCCATGTCCGAACCCTTCTCCCACCTCCACTGCCACCCAGCTGGGGCAAGCGCCATCACTCTTGTATGGATTATAGCAGTGGCCTCTGCACTGCCCTGCTGTTGACCTTGCCCTTACACTCTTCTCAACCCAGCAGCCAGGCGGTCCTACGAGCACATAACCCAGGCCTTCTCCTCCTTCCAGACTCTCTAATAGCTTGCTCTAGTTCCAGCCAGAGTGTTTTAAAATCTACAAGCCTAGGCTTCCCTAGTAGCTCAGAAGTCAAGAATCTATCTGCCTGCCATTGCAGGAGACCCAGGTTTGATCCCTGATCCGGGAAGCTCCCACATGCTTCAGAGAACTAAACCCATGCACCACAGCTATCAAGCCTATGCCCTAGAGCCAGGAAACCACAATTACTGAAGCCCGTGTGCCTAGAGCCCACGCTCTGCAACAAGAGAAGCCACTGCAGTGAGAAGCCCGTGAACTGCGACTGGAGAGTAGCCCCCGCTTGCCGCAACTAGAGGAAAGCCTGAAAATCAAAGAGACTCAGCATATCCCAAAATAAAGATATAAACAAAATTATATTTAAAAAAAAAAAACCCTATAAGCCCTAAAGAATCCTCCTCTAGAACTCGTTCGATTTTCACTTCCCGCTCTTCTCTTACTGGCCCACTTTGCCCGTTGTGCTGCTCGTAGTTAGTTCCTTAAACATTCCAAGCATGCTCCTGCTGGGGAGTTTTGGACTACCTGCACCCCCAGCCCGGAATGCCCTTCTCCTAGACAGCCTCTGGACTTTCTGCCTCCCCTCCTTCAGATCTTGACTCAAATGTCACTTCTTGTTTGCCTTTTCCAAACATTTTAGTGAAAACTAGAAACCAGGGGACTTCCCTGCCGGTCCACTGGCTAAGACTCCATGCTCCCAGTGCAGGGGGCCTAGGTTCCATCCCTGGTCATTGAACTTGATCCCACATGCCTCCACTAAGAGTTCACAGGCTGTAACTAAAGATCTTGCAAGTCAGAACTAAATGTTAGGTAGTTAGACTAGGAAACAGGAGTCCAAGGTGGCGGTGGCTAGAAGACAAGGAAGGGAAAAGCCCGCGAAAATAGAACAAGGAAGGTCTGAGGACCTGAGTGAGAACTGCAGATAGAACAGCACTCCTGTCTAAGCCCAATTTGCATAGGACAGGCCTAGGGGGCAGAAATAAACCTATAAAAGAAGAGTCAAAGGCTCGCTGGCTCTGTCCTGCGCCTGGAAGATGGACTCTCCCTCTCTCTGCCACGCTATGATTCTTCATGGCTTTGGATCGGCCTGCCCTCACGCTTCGAGGATGAATTCTCCGGCTATCATCTTCTAAATAAAATAGAGCTGTAACACTGAGCTGTAACACTGATTTATTTAAGAGTTATAACACGGTCTGTCCAGACCCGAGAGCTGTGGCCCACTGAGGGCTTCAATGTCCGTCACTCCAAATCTTTGCTGTGACGAGACAAGAACCAAGGAACATACCCTCGCATGACATCTACACTCGCATGACATAAAGATCCCGTGAGCCACAACTAAGACCTGGTGCAGCCAAATAAATACATAAACAAAATAAAAACAAATTATAAACCTGACTCTCCACATCTGTCTTCCCTGTTTGATTTCCCTGCATATAACATATATCATCCAATATGATATGTATTTTACTGGTTCATTCATTTAGTTTATTATCTGCCTCTTCCTTCTAGAATACAAGTTCTACGAGGGCAGTGCCTTTTCTCTTTGTTGTTTTCTTTGCTGCCTGCAACAGTGCCTAGCACATGATGGGCACTCAACAAATGCTGCTTGAGTGGCTGTTTGGGGGCCACCTCTGTGCTGTGCTGAGGGAAGGACAAGGAGTAAAACCTGACAAAGCCTTTGAGGTTTGTCTTGGAGGGCAGTTTTCTGGTTTTCATGAGGATGATACTATCTGGGGAGCTCTTAAAAGCGAATATTCTGGCTCCACCCCTGGAGATTCTGGGGTAGGCCCCAGGGTGTGCACAGTGCACAGGTTCCCCAGGTGATGCTGATGCAGGTCAAGTGGGGGTCACACTGGTCTGCTGGGATACACTGAAATGAATGATGTCCAGGACCTCGGATGTCAGAATTTCACATCACCTTCCACTCAGACAGTAAAGGGTCTGCCTGCAATGCCGGAGACCCAGGTTCGATCCCTGGGTCAGGAAGATCCCTGGAGAAGGAAATGGCAACCCACTCCAGTACTCTTGCCTGGAAAATTCCACGGACTGAAGAGCCTGGTGGGCTGCAGTCTATGGGGTCGCAAAGAGTCGGACACGATTGAGCAACTTCACTTCACTTCCACTTCCCATTAAACATGCCTGCATCCCCTCTGAAGTGTAAGTTCTGGACTGGGACAGCCTGTTGTTCCTTTCTGTGCTCCCTGGTCTCTGCATAGTGTTGGTATGGTCCTGTGCTGTGCTTAGTCTCTCAGTCGTGTCCGACCGTTTGCGATCCCCATGGACTGTGGCCGGCCAGGGTCCTCTGTCCATGGGGATTCTCCAGGCCGCAATTCTGGAGAAAGTAGCCATGCCCCCCTCAGGTATGGTCCTAGTCACTGTTTATTGAGAGAGCAGATGAATGGAGGATGAATGAATGGTTAGTAGATATACAGATGAGTTAAAAAGAAAAAAAAAAGTTAGATGGATGAATGACTCTGGTTAGAAAAGAGATTTCAGGAGTTCACGATCTAGAAGGTGGGAAATGTTCCAAACACCTCTCCTCTGCCCGAGGGTTGTAGGAGGAGCAGGTTATTTCAGAGGTCGTGACGCGTTTGGTCGGCCGGGAAGGCGGCTGCTCCGCGGGTGACCAGGTCAAGGCGGAGGAGACGCACAGGCGAGCGCACGGGCGGCGCTGCCACCCACCCGGCTGCCCAGCCGAGCGCTTCCCCGCGGGCTGCGGGGCCGTTGCCATAGCTACAGACACAGCCTGGGGAGAAGGGGGCGGGCCCAGGTTACGTCATTCCCAGCGCGACGCCTGCTCCGCGCCTCCCGCCTCTTTCGGGCGTGCGAGACCCTCGGCCCGCCTCCCGGGCGCTCCACCTGCGCGCCGTCCCCGCCCGCGCCCTCGCGGGGCTCTGCGCCGGCGCGGTTCCCGCCGGGGCGCGCTGGGGAGCCCGCGAGGCGCAGGCGCAGTGCGGGGCCCGCCGCCGCTCCAGTGTCGCCGCTACCGCCGCCTCCCAGCCGGCAAGTGTGGGAAGGAGGAGCTGAGCGCCACCGCCGCCGTTGTCGCCATGGGGGTGAGTGAGGCAGGGAGAGGAGACGCCGGGGCTGGGAGGGCTCCCCGCGCCCCTTGCCACCCCCCTGCGCCCCCATTGTTCCTGAACCCCCTCTCACGTGACCCTGACCCCCTCCAGCCTCACGTGACCCCCCCAGCCCCCACATGACTCGACTACATCAGTCGAAGTGTCCCCACGCCCGGCCCAGCCCTGGGAATCTCCTGGGGAGCCCCCTCTCCGGGCCCCACCCCCTCCGGTGCCCCCCGCCTCTCGCATCGCGCCCGCCTCTGCCTTCCTCTAGGATCTGTCTTCTTCTTGGCTCCCACCCCACCCCCCGATCCCCGAGCAGTCCCTGGGGATCTCCCCCGCCCCCGGGGGTCACCCATCACCCGGCTGTCACTAGCTTCGTGGCTTCCCGTATCCTAGGCCTGCACTGCCTCGGAGGGAACCGAGGCCCAGAGGAAACGAGGCACCCAGCCAAGGTCACAGACGGTGACTGGGGCCCAGACCCGGACTCGGGGCTCTCGAATCCCTGGCCGCTGCGCTTCCCGCTACTCAGCGTAGCTGGTTTCCCCAGTCTCTTTCGAACCTCTCCACCAGGTTCCTCTTGCTCCAAACACATTTTCTTCCTTATGGACAGAGAGGCTTGCCTTCAGGGGCCTCCCAGAGGCAACACAAGTGGGTCTTATTAGTTGGGTTGCTAGTGGTATTCACACCGCAGGTGGTTTTGCATGGGTGAGCAGGGGGCGATGGCAAGGGCACTGGTGATGGCCGCAGCCCCGGATGGACAGTGACCACCGGTTCCACAGAAGGCAGTCTAGAGGTGCGTTTTATGCCTTTCCCTGGCATGTGCTGATAGACAGTTGAGCGGAAGTTACTTGCGTGTTTCTGTGGGTTCACCTTCCTGAGTCCTAGTTAGAGCAGCACCAGTCACCCTCCTGAACAGGTAACTGGCCTCCCTGGCACCGTGTATCTTGGTTTTTACACGAAATTTCCACCGCCTTTAGGGAGTCCTCACTTTGGAGCCAGAGACGCTCCAGTTCCAGTCTGATCTTCCCTGACTGGCAGCATGATGTTGTGCCAGTGACCTGGCCTTTGTGGATTTGAATTTCCTCTTGGATGTGATGAGGATGGTACCTCCCCTTTGAGACAGATGTGAGGATTAACCAAGATGGTAGATGTAAACAGTCACATGGGTGCCTCTTAAATAGGGGCTGTTATTTTCCCCTGTATTCTCAGCCTTCAGTTTTCTAAAATAGATTTGTGCTATTTTTAACTCATTGGGTTTGTCCTTACTGTTATTAACCTAGATTTTTATCCTCTCCACTCAAATAGTTATTGACTGAATAAATCAACTTGTTAGAAATGGTTGTCTTACCCATGTCAGAGCACTTTATGTAATCCATGTCAAAACCTCTTCATCGTGTTTCAGCAAGGACTTTTGGACACTGTGTGCTTCCTGTGTAGAAAATCAAGTCTAGAGGCCTTAGGTATATTTAACCTAGATTTTAGTGAGAGGTCCCAGGCCCCATCTTCTGTTGAAACGGAATAAAATCTTGTGTCCCTAGTAATACTTAGTGACTCTGCCCAGCATCAGCCATTCTAGACTGAGCAGAAAACAAGAAGCATAACATGCCATTCTGGTTCCACACTTCCTCGTTGGTCGAGCTGAAACAGCGGGCCTCAGAGATCCCGAGATCCTCGCTGCTTCCTCTGGGCCCCAGTCTTATTACTCATACGCTACAGATGTGTTTCTCAGAACAGCCCCTACCTGGCTGGTCTCTTCCGGCCTAAGCTCACTACAAAAGAGAGATTTGAATTTTCCTCCCTGGAGCAGAGCCACAACGCTCTCATTATCCTCGTTCTTTATGGATGGGGGCCTGTGGACTCCCCACCGCATGTCGGAAGGGTCGTGGTTCCTGGGCACCGCCCTCCGGCAGAGCGCCTTGCTCCATATGACGGTCTGACCACTGGCTGGGGGAGAGGGTGGCCTCAGGTGGAGCACCGTTCCCTTCAGAGTTCTCTCACCCTTGCTGCCGCACAGGTGTTGGTTGTCTCAGGGATTCGAATTTAGAGCTCTGTCTTGGGCTTCCCTGGTAGTTCAGCTGGTAAAGAATCCACCTGCCATGCGGGAGACCCTGGTTCATATTCCTGGGTTGGGAAGATCCCCTGGAGAAGGGAACGGCTTCCTACTCTAGTATTCTGGCCTGGAGGATTCCATGGACTGTATAGTCCGTGGGGTCTCAAAGAGACACGACTGAGTGACTTTCACTCACTCTCTTTGCCGGAAACACAAGTTTTTTTCTGGATTCCTTGTGGAATGGAAGCATTGATACTGAAAGCCTAAAGGATGCCACATCTTTTTTTCTGAAAGGAGCCTCCTGCCCCCAAGTGGGTGTTTTTTAATTTCACTCTGTGACCCCTCATGGTCACAGAACTACTGTTACGACTAGCAGTCATAGAGATGCTACTTTGAGGGACTTATTGGTGGTCCAGTGGTTAGGACTCTGTGTTCTCACTGCCAAGGGTGCAGGTTCAGTCCTTGGTCAGGGAATTAAGATCCCACAGGCTGCAAGGTGTGGCCAAAAAAAGGAGAGGGAGAGATACTACTTTGATAGAAATAGCACGGGAAGGAGTTTGACAGCTGCATGTGAAAACAGCGCTTCCATCACACTTTGTTACAGCAAGCATCATATACGTTTAGTTGATGTAGTGGACGGAGTGTGGACTTTGGGGTTCAGACCTGGGTTTAATCTTTGAGGATTTATTCCGCAGGTGTCTGTGGCTACTGGGTACTTGTAAACAGAAATCCTTACAATAAAGAATTTTTGTATCTGGTATATTGTATCATTTTTTCCCCCTCACAACAGCCCTGTGAGGTGGAGGCATTGTTAGCCCCATTTATGGATAAACTCTGGGAGTTGGTGATGGACAGGGAGGCCTGGCGTGCTGTAGTCCATGGGGTTGCAGAGTCGGATACAACTGAGCAACTGAATTGATTGATAAGGAAACTGAGGTTCAGAGAAACCGAGTGACTTGTTGGAAAGAGAGTAAATAACTTGCCCAAAGTCACACAGCTATTAAGTGGGAGAGCCAAGAATCAAATCTGGGTCTCTTAACTCAAAATCCCACACTCTTTATTATGTAAAGCTCTCTTGGGAAAGACACTTAACCACAAGGAGCTTTACTGTTCACTGTGCTTATTTCCCATTTTAATTAGGAGACTTTTCTTGTGTCCCTGCAGGATAGTCTTACCTCCATAAGGCAGGACAAAGCTAACTGGAACAGTAGGAGACCACTTTTCCTTATGAGTGCTCTGTTCGGGGAAGGGCCCCTGCCTGTCTGGCCCAGCTGGCCGTAGCCTGTCTCATACCTGGTGTGCAGGCAGCAAAGCGCTTAAGGGGCACTTTCTTTATCCACAGTCTTGGGCCACAGCGGCCCGAAGCTCCAAGAGCTGCCTGGCTCACCTGTTCCCCTGCGTGCATGAGCCCATAAATCTGGAGGCCTGGACCTGGCCCTCCTGCTGCTTGTGCTTAGGAATTGCTTACTTCTAGTGCGTAAGAATTGGAGAAGGCAGTGGCACCCCACTCCAGTACTCATGCCTGGAAAATCCCATGGATGGAGGAGCCTGGTGGGCCACCGTCTATGGGGTCGCACAGAGTCGGACACGACTCAGCGACTTCACTCTCACTTTTCACTTTCATGCACTGGAGAATGAACTGGCAACCCACTCCAGCGTTCTTGCCTGGAGAATCCCAGGGACGGGGGAGCCTGGTGGGCCACCGTCTATGGGGTCGCACAGAGTCGGACGGGACTGAAGGGACTTAGCAGCAGCAGCAGCAGTGCTTAAGAATGAGACACTATAGAGGGAACCTAGGTTTCATTGCCTTCTGGGTTCTGGACGTCACACGTGCAGCGCCTCCAATCCTTCAGCTCTGTATCACGCTGAGCAAGAGCTAGCGTGCAGGGTGGAGGCAGCGAGCTGGCCTCAGCGGTGAAGGTGTGTTGACTTCTGACCTAACCTTGCAGCTGTTCTGTTAGGCTGGCGGTCGAGTCCCCATTTTCCTGGAGGTGGAGTTCCTTTCTCAGTCGCCCAGCCTGTTTGATGCCAAAGCGCATGTTCTTTCTGCCCCACCGCATAGCCCTGGTGATCTTCCGTCTCAGGTTTTCCTGTTCTTTATTCCTACCTCAGTGTGGAGGTGGGGTCTGGGGTGGTACTGTGTGGGCATGTCACGTCAGCTGCTACCATACCAGAAGGGTAATGAGGAATGAGTCACCCAGCGGCTGCCTTGGGGGCTCCCAAGGTCTCATCTTGACCTTATTGGAACAGAGTCGAGGTCTTGGCCACAGGTGTAGGCTCTCCCAGTGGGAGACAGCATGGCTCATGGGACAGATGCTGAATCTGCAGCCCAGTCCCTGGGATTTAGTCTCCCCTTTGCCATTTGCTCTCTGGGGAACTCTGAACAAGTCATTACATCCCTTTGAGCCTCAGTTTCTTCTTGTGAAAGTGTTCTGTAGGATGAGTGTATCTGTCAGTGTTGTCTTGAAACTCAGATTCCCAGAGGGAAAAAAAATGGATGCTCTAAAACCTGTTTGTGGTAGAGAGGGGCTAGTTCTGTCCCCAGATCCCAGCATCATGAAGATATTCTGCTCTCTTGTTTGTTCCTTTCTCCAGGGAGATGAGAAAGAGGGGCTCCAGCCCAGCTTCCTGCAGTGCCCAGCCTGCAGCTGGTACACGGCCGGTGCTGGGCAAGTCTGTACCTAGAAGAACCACCCCTCTGAGCTCCTGGTATTGGAGCTCTTGCCTCCTGCTTGCTTGTGCAGGAGTTAAACACTGTCATTCCTAGGGGAACCGAGGGTAGAGTTTATCCAGCAGCTGGGTGTTTCACCTCACCCTTTCCTGGGCTATGTCCGGGCTACAGTGGAATTGGAAGTAGCAAAAACGTTTCACTGGTGAGGTCAGGAAGTGAGGGGTGGGGTCAGATGAGGCCATGTGGCTGGTGAGAAGCGGAGCTGTCTTCCCAGTGCCTTTGGGTGATCCAGGACTCAGACTGGGTGGACAGGCCCCTCCTTGGGAGGGAGAATGGGAACTGTCGTTTATTGGACACAGCCACGGTAACCCTCACGGGCTTAGTGCTTTAAAGGAGATTTTAAGGGCCGTTGAGGGAAGGAGGGTCCAAGAATGGTTCTGTCTTGTCCTAAGACGCGAAGGGAGTACAAGGCAGAAAGAGGCCTTGGACAAGGTCTGTTGTGCTTTGGGCTCTTTCCCCCGTGTTTCCGGTTTGTTGGTTTGATGTTCTTTGGCTGTGGCGGGTCGTTGATGCTGCGCGCGGGCTGTTTCTAGTTGTGGGGAACAGGGCCTACCCTTCATCATGGTGCCTGCGCGTCTCATGGCGGTGGCTTCTCTTGTGGGCGCCGCAGCATGTGGGATCCTCTTGGAGCAGGGCTGGCACCCGCCTTCCCTGCACTGTCAGGCGGACTCCCAACCACTGGACCCCCAGGGAAGCCTACCAGGGTAAGAGGGGAGGGTCCACGTAGACTTGCGGAAACCTCATGTGAACCTCCAGCCGGACGTGCTCCATGTGGAGTTACGGGGGCTCGAAGTTTCCTCTCCGTGTAAGGACAGCTTCCCTCTGCTCCGCCCCTGCAGCCTGGCTCTGCTGACCCATGTCAGTGTGCCCTCTGTCCCCAGGGGAGCTCCTTGGGGCCCTTCTCTGCCCTTGTCACTGGGTGCTAAGAGCGCCTGCCACTCACTGACCTGGGCTGAGCAACCATTTCTGGGAGCAGCTCCGTCTCCGTAAGCTGGAGTGCCCCAGGCCTAGCTTAGAAAGGCACCCACCTCCCAAGGAGGCTGTCCCCAGAGCAGATCTTTGTTTCTTGAAGCCTGAAGACACTGAAAAGGCTTTGAATAAATTTATACTTAAGAGCAGCTATCACCAGCTGCCTCAGACACCATCGCCTTCCAGCACCCTGCCCTGAATGCGTCTAAAATTACTTATTCCTGCCTTAGGAGGAAATGAACAAGTGAATATTTATTAGGGAGCTACTGACGTGCAGGGCTCTGCTTCAGGCATTGCCCTGTGCTCTCTGAGTCCTCACAGTGACCCAGTGGTCCCGCGGTCAGCCCTCTTCCCAGTAGGGAAACGGAGAAGCCTAGTGATGTTCCCACGGTCTCATGACTGGGAAACGCTCGGGTCTTCCCTGCGTGACCAGCTGACCATGCGTGTGGCGGCCTGACCTGAAGTTCCTGCTGCTGAGACCAGGCTCTCGAATCAGGGACCGGCCCTTAGGGTCCCCAGAGGGAAAGTCAAGTCCCGTCTTTTGTTGGTCACCGCCTTCCAGCCCACTCTGCTTTTCCCTCTTGCAGAGGAAGTCGAGCAAGGCAAAGGAGAAGAAACAGAAACGGCTGGAGGAGCGAGCAGCCATGGATGCTGTCTGTGCCAAAGTGGACGCCGCCAACAGGGTAACTCTCCCCTCTTTCCCAGTCCCTTCCTCCTGGAATTTCAGCTTGGTTTTTCATTTGACTTCTTTTGGCGCCACCCTGTGGCAGAACAGAGTCACTACGCATCCACACCTCTACTGCCTCCTTGCTTCGGAGGGGTTGGGGTGGGGCTTTGGACCAGCCTGGCTGGGAGCCTGGAAGAGTTGTAAGGAGGACCAGGGATGGGCCCCGGCGTGCAGGGAAGTGTGGAGTCAAGAGAAAGTGACTGCTTTGTGGCTCTGTTTCCTTACCACTGGAAAAGCGTCTGGATAAGTTTTTATTAGGATTTTGCATCTTGGGGAAGAAACCTCCCTAGTAAAATGTGATATAGTTTTCTCATCCTTGCCTTCAGACATTTATTGCCTGCCTGTGAGGTGCCACAGGTTGTGCTGTGCACCGAGGGGGGCTGTACAGCGGCCTGGTTTCAAGGGGCCACCGTCAGTGAAGGAGGTGATTCTGAGCACCTGGTGAGCCTGACTGGGAGTGACTCAGCTTTCCCGTGACCCAGGAGAGATTGGGCCAGCCTTCCTGCCACAATTCACGTTCCAGGTTTTGTTTTTCTTTTAGTCCACTCAGTAAACAGGCATACTTTCGAGCATGTGGCCCAGGGACATGATTTTCCATTTTGGATTTTAACCAGGGAAGATTAGTTGAGGACCTCATAGAAGGAAATGAGTGGATCGGGGACCTCTCTTCTCTCTTGGGTCAGGTGGGCACTGAGCAGGTTTTACGCCCAGAGGCCAGTGTCTTAGTGTTAGGCAGTAAAGTTTCTTCTTCCGGTGTCAAATGAAGCTACAGCTTTGTTGGGCCCTCTTCCTACACGTGACTTCAGAGCTGAGACAGACAGCGGGTCTGTGTGAGGGTTGCTCCTGGGCCGGGGAGCTGCGCCTCCACGCGGGTCCACACAGGGTAGAGCCGGTGACTGCCAGGCCCAAGTGTGCCACGTCCTCCTCTTTCCCTCCACAGCTTGGAGACCCACTGGAGGCTTTCCCAGTGTTCAAGAAATATGATCGGAATGGGTGAGTGGTCAGCGTTCCTACCTGTCCTCTCTTTGCTCTTTAGGAATTCACCTTTCCAGAGTAGGCTGCCTCAGACTTCCTTTTTCTTTGTTAATGAAAAAGCAGAAATGATGGCTAGTATCCTGCTGATACAAACCCCTCCGTTAGGGTAACAGAGGGATCTGCATATAAGCAAAGGTGGCCTGATCTCAGACTCACGTCTGTGTGGGACTTGTTCTGCTCTCCGACCGAGAACCACAGAGTGGAAACAAACCTGAGAAATCATCTGAGCTGACTCCCTCGTTTTAGGCAGAGAACCAAGACTCCGAGAGGCTAAATGAGAGCCTGGGCTTCTGGAGTTTCTCCCTGGCAGCTGAGGGGACTTTTCATTCTCAGTCCAGTGCTCTTTCTATGAGTATATAGTATAATGGTTAAAAGCTACTTAGGGCTTTGTGACCCTGGACAAATTACTTACCTTCTCTGTGTCTAAATTTTCGAAAATGAGTGCTTTCCCCGCAGAGTCTTCAGAAGGTTTGGATGTAGTGTTAGTGCCTGGAACATACTAAAGGCTAGGTCCATGTGAGTTGTCTTTACTACTTTTCTCTTTCCTAATCCAGTGCATTGCCAATTCTGGATTAAAGCCCCCCTCCATCTTCTGTTGCTTCGGTTTAGAAAATAGGTACCAGAGATGCTGTTGGCTCAGGGAAAAATAGGGACTATGATTTTACAGAATCATCACCATGGGTTTGAATCATAATGATGCTTCTTATTAACCATTTTTGGTTAAGTTGACATACTCTTCAAGCCTTATTTTTTATCGGTTAAATGGAGTGATGATGCCAAATACAAGGTCGTTTTAAGGAGCACGAAGACTATATCCAGCACTGTAAGTAGGAGCTGGTGTCAGTATTTTAATGAATGAGATAAGACAAATGTAAATGCATGAATTATGAAGAAGAGACTCTAGTAGGTGATACTACATTTGCCTTGCATGGCTGTGTCTGAGTTTCATAGTATCACGTTAATGTATTCTTCCTGTCTGTGATCAGATGCGTTACACCTCTTCTTGAAGCTGCATCATCATTCACATTCCAGGAAGTCCTTTGACATAGTTCGGCTATGACAAACCTAGACAGTGCATTAAAAAGCAGAGATATCACTTTGCCGGAGTGATATAGTGAAAGGTCCATATAGTCAAAGCTAAGGTTTTTTCCAGTAGTCAGGTACAAATGTGAGAGTTGGAGCATAAAAAAAGCTGAGCACCAAAGAATTGATGCTTTCGAATTGTGGTGCTGGAGAAGACTCAAGAGACCCTTGGACAGCAAAGAGATCAAACCACTCAGTCCTAAAGGAGATCCACCCTGAATATTCATTGGAAGGACTGATGCTGAAGGTGAAACCCCAGTACTTTGGCCACCTGATGCTAAGAGCCAACTCATTGGAAAAGACGCGGATGCTGGGAAATATTGAAGGCAGGAGGAAAGGTGGGCGATGAAGATGAGATGGTTAGATAGCATCACTGACTCAGTGGATATAAATTTGAGCAAACTCTGGGAGAAAGGAACCTGGAGTGCTGCGGTCTGTGAGGTGGCAAAGAATCAGACACGACTTAGCGACTGAACAGGAACAACAGAGATTCCTTACTGTGATCTCAGTGTCCCCGCCCCACATTCTCGTGACCTCCAGAAGCACCGGCCGGCTCTGCAGCAGGCGTTGCCGGTCGACTGGGCTCGTTTGGCACCTGGGATTGTGTGTGATTTACGTGGCTAAGACTGTACTTGGATGTTGAGTGGAGAATCTATACTCTCCAACCAGCCTTCAGAAAACTTATAGCTAAGACAGATGCAGTGCTGTGTTGGGCCATTTCTGACCACTGCATGGGAGTGGTCAGACAACGTACGGGAGATCGGGCAGAGACAGCAAAGAGGCGGCCGAGAGGGGCGGGAGTTGACAGAGCGCTGAGTCTGATCAGGACGGTGCGGGAGGCGGCAGGAAGTGGGGCTTGGGGTCAGGGTGGTGGTAGGCTGGTGATGACAGTTGTTAATCTCAGCCTGAACAGCCTCGTTCCTTCACAGGCACCTTCTGTGGTCACGTCCGGGCTCAGCTTTTCCCTGTAGATTAAGTGAGATCAGGCGTGCCTCGTCATCAGGCTGTCCGGGCAGCGGGCGGCGCTGGGCCTGGCCCCGGCTCCAGATGCCTCCTTTTCCTCTTCCCAGGTTGAACGTCTCCATTGAATGTAAGCGAGTGTCCAGCCTGGAGCCGGCCACCGTGGACTGGGCCTTCGACCTGACTAAGACCAACATGCAGGCCATGTAAGCACGCCCGGGTTGGGGGCGCTGGCTGTGCTCTGCAGAGGCCCTGCCCTGACCGCCACTGTCTCCCAGGTACGAGCAGAGCGAATGGGGCTGGAAGGACCGAGAGAAGCGCGAGGAGATGACGGATGACCGAGCCTGGTACCTCATCGCTTGGGAAAACCGATCAGTGCCCGTCGCCTTCTCTCACTTCCGGTTTGACGTGGAGTGCGGGGATGAAGTCCTGTACTGGTAGGGGCCGCGGCGCGGGGGTGGGCACCGGGGAGGAGGCAGGGGTCACGCGCATGTCTGGGCCTGGGCCAGGCCTCACAGCCCCTGCAGGCTCACCCCGCTTTCCTCCCCCAGCTACGAGGTGCAGTTGGAGAGCAAGGTGCGGCGGAAAGGCCTGGGGAAGTTCCTCATACAGATTCTGCAGCTCATGGCCAACAGGTAGGGGGGGGTGGTGTGTGTGGGTCACTCTTGGGAGGAGCTGCCTCTGCCGTACGCCCAGGATGGGGGTGGGGACGAGGCTCACAGGAATGTTCTGGAAGAAGGGTATCTAGAATCTCCCTGCCCTGCCGTGACTCCACATTTGGTGCAGCGGGCCTAGGGCCGCAAGCACCCCCAAGTGATGCAGAGAGGACGTGGAGAAGAAGCCAGTCAGGCAAGGAGCAGCCTCGTGTCAGACAGCTGAGCAGGGCTCAGGAGCACTCCCAGGAGCAAACGGGAGACGGCAGGCGGAGGCACGAGAGAGCACGTGTGATTTAGCACCTGTTTCTCCTTCTGGAAGGTTCTCTCTGCTTCCTTCTCAGCACACAGATGAAGAAAGTTATGTTAACAGTATTTAAGCACAATCATGGCGCCTACCAGTTCTTCAGAGAAGCGCTGCAGTAAGGAGCTGGGCCTGGTGGGGGACCCCCTGGGCGGCAGCAGCTGCCGGCCCGTGTCTTTTTCCCTGTCCTGGCCCCCTCGTCCTGACACTGAGCCCCTGGGCTTGAGGTCCAAGGGGCTGGGGCTGGGGGAGATGGTGTGGGCCCGCCTCGGGCTTGATCCCCTGCCCTGCTCCTGAGCCCTGACTCCTGGGGTGGAAGACAGTCCACCGTCCCCTACCGACGCTTTCCTCCTACCTGCCTGCAGATTTGAAATCGATGACTCTTCCCCAAGCATGTCCGGTTGCTGTGGGGAGGACTGCTCCTATGAGATCCTGAGCCGGAGGACCAAGTTTGGGGACAGCCAGCACTCCCATTCGGGCGGACACTGTGGCGGCTGCTGCCACTGAGTCCGAAGCTGGAACGCGCTCTTCCAAGGCCTGTCCTCTCCCCGGTCTCACGCCACTCGCCAGGCGGCCGCCTCAGCCCTGACCCTGGGGAGGGGTGGTCCGCCCGCCCCTCCTGCTTTCCCCTGGAGGGGCAGGCTGCCAGGAGGGGCGGGGAGGAGCTGGGCACCTGGCGCGTCCTCTCAGAGCAGCTGCCTTCTCGCGCGGCCCTGAGCGGGGGCTCTGCGACCTCCCTGCCGCTGGGTTCCTGACAAGCCCCCTCCCCACCACACACACGGCTAGACGAATGGAGTGTTTGTTCCCAGCTTCGTGAAAGTCCTGGAGCCCTGGGTCAGGGTCTGGTTGGTTCCAAAGAGGACTGGACTCGGCGTAGGATCCTGTGCCGAGAGAGGCTTCAGAGTGACTCCTCCCGTTCGGTGGAGGGGACACTTGACGGAGACCCCGGAAGGTCTTCTGCGTCACAACCCCGGGAAGCAAGGGCGCTCTTCCTGGCTGTGCCTTTGTGGATCCGCTGTTAGAGTGGAGTTGTCCCAGGGACCAGCTGGCCCCTGGAGCCTGTGGTTGTCAGCGAGGTACTGAGGGGACGGGAGGCAGTATCAGTGGGGCCTGTGCAGGGACCATGGCTTTTCTGGCTTCTGACCAGGCTGCGTCCCGAGCTGGGCCCTGAGGTCTCAAGGCAGGGACCCAAGGTTTTTATTCATAGGAAAGAGCTGGAGCTGGCCTGCTCATCTCTGTTTCCTCTCGCTGCCTCCCTCTGCCTCTTGCCTGCCTCATGTCCTGTTCTGACTCTCAAGGGGGAAATAACATCAGGGAGCCCCTTGTCTTCCCCCTTAAGGCCCCTCGTTCCTGCCATATTCAATGCTGTTTCCTCTCATATCTTGGTGCTGTTAGCTCTCTGAGGGTGGGTCTCCTTCCCCACCGCCATCCCCCTGCCCCGGCCTTCGGAGAGCCCCCAGCCAGCAGCAGGCCTCCTGCCTGCACTCCCCAGCCTGGCCCCTGCTCCGTGAGGGAGGCCTGCCCTGGCCGGCAGCGCGGGACATGGCCCCACAGCTGCCCTTCTCCCTGGTGTCACTGGTGGTGGTGGGCGGCGGGGGGGCAGCTTCCTTTCCCCTCGTGGAGTGGACAGGGCATGGGGTCAGAGCTCAGGCTACCCCTCATCCCCAGACTTTACTCCCCTTCCAGGGAAGAGAATGACCAAATCCTTATCCAGGAAAAAGCACCTGCCACCTCCCCTAAGACAACCTGGAGCTCTGCCTTCCAGAGCATCCCAAAGGTCCTGCCTGCGGAGTGCTGCTCCCAGGAGGTTGGTCAATGCTTCTGACCTCAGTCCACTCACACCCCAGCCCCTGCCCTGGCTCAGGCCACCTGTGCTGGCCCGTCTTCCCGGAGCTGCTCTGGCTTCTCCCCCAAGCTCCCACGTGTATGGGGCTGGGGCATACAGCCTCCCCGCTGAGTGCTCTTGGAGAGGGCCCCGCCCCTTCACACTGGAATAAACCCACCTTTGCCCCACTCAGCTGGCTCCCAGGAGATTTTAACCAGAGGGGAGAGTTTTCATTGCTAGGAGGACATTAGAGGGTTCCTTCCAAGAATCATGGAACAACAGAAGCGTATGTAGGAAGAGCTTTTCCTTTGATCCCTGCTGTCTGTCAGAGGACACAAAATGATGAATATTCATCATTTTAGATCATGGATTTCTGATAATCTCTCACTCAGGGGCCCCAGAGGGACCCCAGTGTAAATCCCACAAAGGGAGTGAAGCCTTCATGTCTTTCCCTTCTGGACACCTGGCACTGAGCCCCATTGGTCAGTGGGCACCTGGTGTGGGCCCTGCTTGTCCAGCTGCCTCTGCCACCACCCACAGGCTTCTGGGGAGTGGTCGGGCTGGGCAGGGAGGCACAGCCTGAGGCTTGTAGGTCACCCTGTTGTTGCCGTTGAGCCTGTTCAGTTCTCACCCATCAGTCTCCATTTCCCAAGGTCTTGGTTTTAAGAAACAGCAAGTCTTGTACCAGGCTTTTTGGTTTGTTGTTTGTTTGGGGTATGTTAAAAAATATTAATTTGAGATTTGTTTTTTAGTTGTTTTCCACTCCATTTCAGGTTATTTTCATTGATGTCAGATGTGTACATGATATGTGTGTGGTTCTTTTTAACCCTTCCTGGTTTTTTTTGTTTGTTTGTTTTTAGAGGAAATTTTGGAGATAAAATGCCTTCTTGATATATATATATATATATATATATATATATATATTTTCTTTAGCAACTTATCACTGGAATCAAAGGGAAAAGTGATCTCTTTTTGCGTTGGTTGTGTTTGTGTATCACAAATAAAAGACACTTGTTCAGCTGCTGGGACTGCTTCCTGGTGCTGGGGTGCCATGGCAGCAAAGGGCTCAGACCATCCAGCGTTGGGTCTTAACCCTCGGGGCACACAGCAGTGATGGCCCCACACCTCTCCCTGTGAAGGGAGCCTCGCGCAGGGCAAACCTCAGGGCGTTTGAAGCGAGAAGCCGAACGTGGAAACAGACCACCAAATACATGTGTTTGTGCCACTTCTCAGAGGCCCAGAGCAGAGGTCAAAGGTCTTCTCCTGAAGGGTGCCTGCTCTGCACGCTGGGGAGAGTCCCAGGCCAAGTGTTGTGACTTTTAATGTCTGCGGGCAAATGTAAATTCCAGAACATTTGTGTGGGAGTTGAAGAGTGCGTTGGTGTTTCTTTGACTTAACTGGGGTACTCAGAATATTCTTCATCTCTTGAAAAGATTCCGGCCTCCTCTTCACTCAGAAAAGACAGGCCCAAAGGAAGGGTAACTCACGTCAGGCCTGACAGGGCAGGAAAGTTACGAGCTGGGGGAGGCTCAGGCCTCTCAAGTGTGACAGATGGAGCTGTGTGGCTTCTTCCAGGCGGACTCCCGCCGGAGCCTGGCCCAGGGAGCACACACAGGAAGTGGGCTTGGAGCCAGGGCTCAGAGCGCTTCCTGTGGCCACTGAGGGCTGGCCTCCTTGTGTTGCTGCCCGGTGGTCACCTCTGCCGGAAGGTGGAGAGGGCAGCCAGGGTGGAGCCCTGAGCCCCTGGAGTCTTTGTGCTCAGTGGGACAGTGATCTGAGGAAAGGAGCAGCGTCAACAGCTGGCTCATAGGTGCCACATGTGGCCTCAGCCCCATGAGTGGGGGCACAGCCGGGGACGGTGGGTGCAGCTCCCTCACCCTGGAGCCTTTGGGGAAGGAGAGCATTTTAAATGCTGGAGCATCATCCAACAGCCTTCTCATGAGATAGGATTCTGTCTCCACCCCCCCACCCCCTACCCCGAGTTCTTTGTTCTTGAAAGTGAAAGTCGCTCAGTCATGTCTGACTGTGATCCTTTGGAGTCTCCAGGCCAGAATACTGGAGTGGGTAGCCCTTCCTTTCTCCAGGGGATCTTCCTAACCCAGGGCTCCTGCATTGCAGGTGGGTTTTTTTTTTTACCGGCTGAGCCACAAGGGAAGCCCTTGTTCCTTGAAGGTTGTCCTCATCCCAGGCATGAATTCCTCGGAGTCCCCGTCACCTTGCTGCAGAGTAAATGACCAGATCTAGAAGGATTGGAGGGGCCTCCCTTTGCCACCACTGGCCCTGTCTGCCCTCCACACCACTTTCCTAAGTAACCAGGCTCCCTCTTTGGTCCTCACCCCTCCATCTGCAGCTCAGACTTCATCATTCAAGTGGTGCCGGCTGGAGCGCCCACCTCCCTCGCCCCCACCACTTCAGTGAGCAGATAGATCAAGAGGCATGGTTGTAGGACGAGAGGGCCTCAATTTTGGGCAGAGCCTGAGCTGGTCTGAAGGTTTCCCCAGCATGCGAAACCTGGTCGCCGGATGGTTTCTACCACCAGGCTTTGAAAGTGGCTGATTGAAACACAGGCAGGTTTATTCTAGTTTTTTCTGCTTTTCCCTCTCCATAAGTATTAACAGAGATCGTTTCTCATGAGGTCAAGGGTCTAGGGTGATCGGAAAGATGCTGTAGAGGCACCTCGGAGACTGGACAGCCCAATGCCCTCGCACTGTTGCTTGGCTCTGGTCGGGAAGGAAACTGGCATTTGGTGATCCCCTGCCATACCAGCAGCCACTCACCCTTGGTCTTCACAGTGCTGAGGGCCCAGCATGGTCTGCATCAGTCTTCAGCGCCCTGGCCCGTGGTTGTGCCCCCAGACAGGATGCTGTGGGCATGCAGGTCCTTGTGGGTGTCCACATCACGTTCCACGACGGAGTTGTGGGTTGTCTTGGTGGACTCCCGGCCTGGCAAAGCCGACCAGTAGGGGCGCTGTCTCCTGAGAGAGGCCTGCCTTTGGTCCCAAGCAGAGAGCTGCCTAGAAAGACGGGGACTGGAGCAGAGGTCGGTGTCAAGGCATGTCTGCCCTGCGGGGGCAGGCTCACCCCCACGGAGGGCTGGAGGACGGCCTTGGGACAGGACCAACGGTGATGACCTGCCCTCCAGAGGAGGGGAAGCAGCCATAGTTGTCTCGTGCTCAGAGTCCAGGGTCATGGGCCCCAAGTTCCCCTCAGTGTCCCTGCATGATCTGCCAGAGCCCAGGATCCAAGGCCCACGGCCCAGGTTAGCCCCCTCCAGCCTAGACCCTCTGCCCAGCCTGGGGGAACAGTACCCGTGGGGCTGTCTTGTGGGGCATGCACATCTCTGCATTGTCTGGGTCCTGCCTGTGCCAAGGTGGCAAGGCGAGACCTGAACGCCCACACTTGGGGCTGTAGGGCGCCCTGCTCTGAGAAGCCGAAAGTCTGCTACAGGCTGGCAGGGGAAGGGCCGCCCTGTGCACAGGGTCAGACACCCCAAGTTTGGAGAGAAGAGATCCTACCAAGGGACCAGGTGAGAGGGCTTGGAGCCACTGGCAGAACGAGGTTGGGGCTGCGGCCGCGAGCTGAGCCCTGACAGCTGACCTGGGGGTGGCTGCAGCCGCCATGGGTGCGGCCCGCCCTCTGCTGCACCAGGATTCTGTGCCGCAGGGTGGTCCTGGCCTGACGCAGGAGGGTGCTGTTGTGGGTGGGGTGCAATGGGGCAGGATGGGGGGCTCATCGACCACACCCCTCACCAGTGGTGATGAAAAAGTAGCTGCACTCAGCAAGGGTCTTCACGGGGGAATCAGTGGGGTCCCAGCCCTCCTGGCCCAGGCGCTGGGTGGCGAGGGGTAGTGTATAGCCCTCAGGTGGGCACGTTGTGGGTGCTGCCATCCCTGGAGCCCAGCATGAGGCTGGGGGTGGGTTATACAGTGATTTCAGACAGAGGGTGGGGGGTTCCAGGTAGTGGCTTGTACTCCCAGGGCAGTCCGTGTTCTGAATGTTGGATCCAAGGAGCAGGAGGGGTGGGGAACATGACAGGAAGCGGGGTGGGTGTCGGGGATGGGTGCTCTTGTGCAGGGCTTTGAGATGTGGTGTGGAGAACAATGAAAAGACATGGGGACTTGCCCAGGGCTGGAGGTCAGAGGTCAGCTGCCTGGAGATGGAAAGAAGGCCCAGGGTTTGGAGTAGTAGGTCCAGGCAGAGAGGTCTGGATGCAGGGTTGCCGCACAGCAGGGGTGAGCCTGGGGGTCCCCATGGGTGTGGTCAGAGGCATAGCCTCGCATGGGCTCAGATGGCCCCTACGTGACAGAAGGTTCAGTGTCTTGTATATGACCTGGGCGGTCCTCAGCTTGCTGTTGACCTTCGAGTTGAGTGGGCCCTCCAGTATTCTTGCCTGGAAAATCCCATGGACAGGGGAGCCAGGTGGGCTATAGTCGGCGGGGTCTCCAAGAGTCAGACACAACTGAGCATGCACAGCAGCACGGCCCATGTGTGTATGCTTAGAATGTAATAGACACACATTCTAAGCACATGCATACATACACACACTGGTGAGCAGTGCCCGGTGCTCTGCCCAGGCCACACCGCTTGTCGTGGAGGCTGTGGCACACACAGATCTTCCTGTTGTCCGAGGTGGGGGTGCTGCGCTCCATGGGGTACTTGAATGAAAGGATGCTGCGCTTGGTCCAGACTTCTTGCTCACATACGAGTCCTTCTGGCCAAGTCCACCATGATGTCCTAGGGAGCTGGGGAAGGAGGCCTTGGGTGTGTCTGGGGGGTTCCCCTAGCCCAGCGGCCCTGCCCCCTGTGTGTCTCAGTTTACCCATCTGTCCCACAGGGCAGGGGTGGTGGCAGGCAGACTTGGCGACCTGACCGCCCTGCCTGCACAGGTGTGGGGGACCTTCGCCAGGCCAGAGCCATTGCCACACACCAGCTGGCTCGTCACTCCTGGCCGCTGGCTGTGGGCGGCCCCCCACCCCCCCGCAGCCACAGCCTCCTTTTGTCTTGGCAGCTGTACCTGTGCAGCCGGCTGCAAGGGGCCTGGGCCAGGACAGCTGTGTCTGCCCGGGGAGGGCAGCGCCCCTGCCCCGCCCCCGTTGCTCCGCCCCTGACAGCTGTGTCCTGGCCTGGTCCTGGAAGTCTGGCGCCTGTGACAGGTGTGCCCCAGGAAGAGCAGATGCCCCTTCGGAACCCTGCTCTGTCCCTTTGCCACCCCCGCCCTGGGGGCTTCTTGCTCCTTGTTGAGGACAACCCAGACCAGAGCCGGCTCCTCCTACCCCTTCCCCCCAACCTTTTTTTTTTTTAATTAGAAATTTTTTTTAAAAATTGAAGTATAGTTGATTTACAGCGTTGTGCCAACCTCTGCTGTACAGCAGAGTGACTCCGTTATACGTACATTCGTTTTCATCCTCTTCCATTGTGGTTTATCACAGGATTTTGAGTATGTTCCCTGTGTTTATTAGGACCTCGCGCGTTATCCATTCTAAATGCAGTAACTTGCATCTGCCAGCCCCGAACTCCAAGCCCACCCTCTCCCTCTTGGCAGCCACAAGTCTGCTCTCCATGTCTACGAGTCTGCTTCTGTTTGTGGATAGGTTCACTGTGTCCTATTTTAGGTTCCACGTAGAAGCGATATCCTGCGGTCTTTGTCTTTCTCATTCTAACTCACTTCACTAGTATAATCTCTAGTTGCATCCGTGTTGCTGCGAATGATATTACTTCATTCATCTTTATGGCTGAGTCCTTTCTACCCTTCCGTGCGTGAAAACCCCCATCTTTGATTTCTCCGTGTGGCCCCTGGGAGTCATAGAACTACTATGATGACAGGCAGTCATAGGACTAGTGAGGGGAGGGGTTTGACAGCTGCCTGTGAAAACAGCGCTCACCTCCCCCTTTGTAACAACAGGCATCCTACGCATTGAATTAATGTAGTGGAGGGAGCATGGACTTTGGGGTTCAGACCTGGATTCGAATCTTGGAGGATTCATTCAGCAGGTATGAACTGAGTACCTGCTGAGTTCTGGGTGTCCGTCGGCAGATAAAGCGGGTGTGACCGCTCCTCTGACTCAGGGCGCGTACCATCTGGTGGGAATGGAGAGACAGGGCGGCTAGAAGACCTCTGAGAATCCTGCCCATGGGCTCTGTGACCCTGAAAGTTCTCCCACCTCTCTGCCTGCTTCCAGGGCAATGAGGTAGGCACGCATTCCTTGCTGAATTATTGTAAAGATTAAATCCCCTCGGACCCTCCTCCTTTGGACAGTGGGCCCTTCCTGAGCTCTCTACAAGGGCCTCCTGCTGCTACCCCCACCCTAGGGAGACAGACCCGACAGGCCTGTAGAGAGGCTGAAGCTGACCTCAGTTAGAGCCCTGGGGTGGGTCCATTCACCCTATAACCCCAGTGCTCAGAGCCAAGCCCTCACTTGATGTGCCAGAAGGGGAGTTCAGGTCAGTGGGGTGGCTGGAGCTGTGTGTATTTGTGGGGCAGGTGGCTGAGGGATTTATGCCTGCTGCCCCACAAGGCTGAGGCCTGACCTCCTCCTGAGGACTCACAGCTCCACTAGAGAGAGCAGTTGTTGGGCCAGAGCCTTTAGTGGACAGGGGCCAGGCCTGGGGTGAGGTCACCCAGTGTGTCTCTAACCCGAGTATGGCCGGGAGGGTCTGGAGTCAGCCCTGGGATGGGGCACCTGGGATTTTCCCAGCCCATATCAGGACTAGGGGCCTGGATTGTGACATGTCTCAGGAGAAGGGACCAGCTCTTCCACCCACCCCCCCCCCCCAAGGCTTGGGATCTATTCTTACTGCTCCATTCAGGGGAGGAGCTGGGGGGGACAGCTTGGGTCCTTGGATCAGAGTCAGGACTGAGGCTGGGATCTCTCGGTCTCATCGCAATGCAGGAGAGATTGCTATCAATCCTAGTGGAGTGGGCACTCCTGGGATGGAGAATGAGCTCCCTCCCCATCCATGCAGGGAGCACGGTAGTTACCAGGGTGTCAGAGGAGATCCTTGCCTTCCAGAGAGTCTGTCAGTCACAGGCGAACTTCCCTCACTGGGCCAAGGAATCCCTCTCCATGCTTGCTTATTCTAATGGCAAAAGAAGCACCAACAGGACTTTCATGAACTTCCACTGCAGAGGCTGCAGGTTCGATCCCTGACCCGGGAACTAATATACCACATGCTGCATGGCATGGCTGAAAAAAAAGTGCCCAACATGCAATCTTGGAAAAAGATTGCAGCAGGAAAGGACCATTTCCCACCACTATCTAGAGTGTTAAACCACTGTTCAACCCTTGCGGGAACTAGTGTGAACCACTGTACGCAATGTCTGTCCGAACTTTTTACCTATGCGTATTCCTAACCCTAGGGATTCTTTCTTTGTTTTAGAAAAGCAAGACCCTATCACACTTTCTGTTTTCTTTGCTTCTCATTTGTTTTAAAACTTTTTCAAACTGAAGTGTAACAGGCATTGTAACCTAATATCAATATCAGCTTGTGCTATACTATGCTTAGTTGCTAAGCTGTGTCTGAGTCTGCAACCCCCATGAACTAACCCACCGAGCATCTCTGTCCTTGGGGATTCTTCAGGCAACAATACTGGAGTGGGTTGCTGAAGTGTAACAGCTGAGTTATTTCAAATCCTAAAAGATGATGCTGTGAAAGTGCTGCACTGCAATATACCAGCAAATTTGGAAAACTCAGCAGTGGCTACAGGACTGGGAAAGGTCAGTTCTCATGCTAGTCCCAAAGAAAAGCAATGCCAAAGAATGTTCAAACTACTGTATAGTTGCACTCATTTCAAACGCTAGCAAAATAATCCTCAAAATTCTCCAAGCCAGGCTTCAACAGTACATGAACCGTGAACTTTCAGATATTCAAGCTGGATTTAGAAAAGGCAAAGGAACAAGAGATCAAATTGCCAATATCCGTTGGATCATAGAAAAAGCAAGAGAATTCCAGAAAAACATCTGCTTCATTGACTACACTAAAGCCTTTGACTGTGTGGATTACAACAAACTGTGGAAAATTCTTCAAGAGATGAGAATACCAGACCACCTTACCTGTCTCCTAAGAAATCTCTATGCAGGTCAAGAAGTAACACAGCTGGACATGGAACAACAGACTGGTTCCAAATTGGGAAAGGAGTATGTCAGGGCTGTATATTGTCACCTTCCTTATTTAATTCACACGCAGAGTACATCATGTGAAATGCCGGGCTGGATAAAGCACACTCTGGAATCAAGATTGCAGGGAAAAATATCAATAACCTCAGATATGCAGATGACACCACCCTTATGGCAGAAAGTGAAGAGGAACTTAAGAGCCTCTGATGAAAGTGAAAGAGGAGAGTGAAAAAGCTGGCTTCAAACTCAGCATTCAGAAAACTAAGATCATGGCATCTGGTCCCATCACTTCATAGCAAATAGATGGGAAAACAATGGAAATAATGACAGACTTTATTTTCTTGGGCTCTAAAATCACTGTGGATGGTGACCCAACTGCCTTACTTACCTCTCCCAGACTCTTTCCTTCTCTCTGACGGAGGTTCTGAAAGAAGTCACATCACAGGGTCCATGAGGAAAGCTCTGGAACAGAGCACAGAGGTGCTTGCTTGACAGACATTCACTATTTTCCTCTAGCTGCCAGTGGAGGAAAGGAACATGAGATTCCTCAAGGGAGTAACCTAGGGGACCACAGGAAAGTCCATCCCTTCCCAAAGCCTCTCCAGGCTTCTTGCCTGGCTGTGCTCTAATCTGGACATTATTACTTTGTTCACCGGATGAAGGGCTGACTAAGCCCCATAGGGCCGCAGGGAGGTCCCTGCCCCTTCATCCTCCCAGGGGCAGGCAGCTGGGGCCTGGGCCTCCCAGCAGTGTTCTTGGGCTGTGTCCTTTGGGATGTGGTGGGGGAGGTGCTTAGAAGCATGTGTCCTGGGCTGTTTGCCAGGTCCCAGGCCAGGACAAGGGCATGGGGCCTGGTAGCTGGGAGAAGGCTGGACTGAGGCTGTTGGACATTAACAATATCCACGAGTAGGGTCGGGGAGAGGAGGAGGGATGGAGAAGGGCCCTGAAGAGGTCAGGGCCGGGGAGCCCACGTCTCCAGAAAATGCTCAGGCACAGGCTACCCTCTGGGGCACTCTGGGTCCATCCCACCTTTCTATGAGCATCCCTCGCTGCTCGCATGGGGCTGAGGC
The DNA here is from genome assembly GCA_007570785.1 of Antilocapra americana. Classification (NCBI taxonomy): domain Eukaryota; kingdom Metazoa; phylum Chordata; class Mammalia; order Artiodactyla; family Antilocapridae; genus Antilocapra; species Antilocapra americana. The sequence goes on along the minus strand of ML664188.1, from coordinate 4,607,306 downwards.
TTCTCCTCCAAAGCCTGTGTTGTCCTGGCCTCTTGCCACCTCACTTCATCCCCATCTGTTGTGGTGTTTGACACCATTGACCACAATATCAAAACTGGAACTTCTGGAGATTCTCGCTTTTTGCAGCAGCTTTCGTGGGTTAAAACATGGGTTTTGGGATGGAGAGACCCGCCCTGGAATCCTGGCTGGGCAGCCTTGGAGTTCTATGAACTTGAGCAAGTCACCCAGTTCTTCAGGCTTATTTTCTCACTTGTAAAACATTTGAAATAATAATAGAACCTCCCTCATGACATTGTTGTGAAGGTGGAATGAGATTATACAGATAAGGCCCAACTCAGTGACTGGCCCCTTTCCCCCTTTCCTGTTCTCCTCTGTTCAGTTCTGTTCAGTCGCTCAGTCGTGTCCAACTCTTTGCAACCCCATGAATTGCAGCACGCCAGGCCTCCCTGTCCATCACCAACTCCCAGAGCCTACTCAAACTCATGTCCATTGAGTCAGTGATGCCATCCAACCAACTCATCCTCTGTCATCCCCTTCTCCTCCTGGCTTCAGTCTTTCCCAGTGTTAGGGTCTTTTCCAATGAGTCAGCTCTTTGCATCAGGTGGCCAAAGTACTGGAGTTTCATCTTCAGCATCAGTCCTTCCAATGAACACTCAGGACTGATCTCCTTTAGGATGGACTAGTTGGATCTCCTTGCAGTCCAAGGAACTCTCAAAAGTCTTCTCCAACACCACAGTTCAAAAGCATCAATTCTTCGACACTCAGCTTTCTTCACTGTCCAACTCTCACATCCATACATGACCACTGGAAAAACCATAGCCTTGACTAGACGGACCTTTGTTGGTAAAGTAATGTCTCTGCTTTTAAATATGCTATCTAGGTTGGTCATAACTTTCCTACCAAGGAGTAAGCGTCTTTTAATTTCATGGCCGCAGTCACCATCTGCAGTGATTTTGGAGTCCAAAAAAATAGTCTGACACTGTTTCTCCATCTATTTCCCATGAAGTGATGGGACCAGATGCCATGATCTTAGTTTTCTGAATGTTGAGCTTTAAGACAACTTTTTCACTCTCCTCTTCCACGTTCATCAAAAGGCTTTTTAGTTCCTCTTCACTTTCTGCCATAAGGGTGGTGTCATCTGCATATCCGAGGTTATTGATATTTCTCCCGGCAGTCTTGATTCCAGAGTATGCTTTATCCAGTCCGGCATTTCACATGATGTACTCTGCATATAAGTTAAATAAGCAGGATGACAATATACAGCCTTGATGTACTCCTTTTCCTATTTGGGACCAGTGTGTTGTTCCATGTCCAGTTCTAACTGTTGCTTTCTGACCTGCATACAGGTTTCTCAAGAGGCAGGTCAGATGGTCTGGTAGTCCCATCTCTTTAAGAATTTTCCACAGTTTATTGTGATCCACACAGTCAAAGGCTTTGGCATGGTCAATAAAGCAGAAATAGATGTTTTTCTGGAATTCTCTTGCTTTTTCGATGATCCAGCAGATGTTGGCAATTTGATCTCTGGTTCCTCTGCCTTTTCTAAAACCAGCTTGAACATCTGGAAGTTCATGGTTCACATATTGCTGAAGCCTGGCTTGGAGAATTTTGAGCATCACTTTACTAGCGTGTGAGATAATGTCCTTTTCATTATAGGGAACTGGAATGCAAAAGTAGGAAGTCAGGAAATACCTGGAGTAACAGGCAAATTTGGCCTTGGAGTACAGAATGAAGCAGGGCAAAGGCTAATAGAGTTTTGCCAAGAGAATGCACTGGTCATAGCAAACACCCTCTTCCAACAACATAAGAGAGGACTCTACACATGGACATCACCAGATGGCCAACACTGAAATCAGATTGATTATATTCTTTGCAGCCAAAGATGGAGGAGCTGTATACAGTCAGCAAAAACAAGACCAGGAGCTGACTGTGGCTTGGATCATGAGCTTATTATTGCCAAATTCAGACTTAAATTGAAGAAAGTAGGGAAAACCACTAGACCAGTCAGGTATGACCTAAATCAAATCCCTTACGATTAGAGTGGAAGTGAGAAATAGATTTAAGGGACTAGATCTGATAGACAGAGTGCCTGATGAACTATGGATGGAGGTTCCTGACATTGTACAGGAGACAGGGATTAAGACCATCTGCATGGAAAAAAAAATGCAAAAAAGCAAAATGGCTGTCTAAAGAGGCCTTAAAAATAGCTGTGAAAAGAAGAGAAGTGAAAAGCAAAGGAGAAAAGGAAAGATATTCCCATTTGAATGCAGCATTCCAAGGAGAGATAAGAAAGCCTTTCTCAGCAATCAATGCAAATAGAGGAAAACAACAGAATGTGAAAGACTAGAGATTTCTTCAAGAAAATTGGAGATGCCAAGGGAACATTTCATGCAAAGATGGGCTCGATAAAGAACAGAAATTGTATGGACCTAACAGAAGCAGAAGATATTAAGAAGAGGTGGCAAGAATACACAGAAGAACTGTACAAAAAAAATCTTCACGACTCAGATAAACACAATGGTGTGATCACTCACCTAGAGCCAGACATCCTGGAATGTGAAGTCAAGTGGGCCTTAGAAAGCATCACTGCAAACAAAGCTAGTGGAGGTGATGGAATTCCAGTTGAGCTATTTCAAATCCTGACAGATGATGCTGTGAAAGTGCTGCACTCAATATGTCAGCAAATTTGGAAAACTCAGCAGTGGCTACAGGACTGGAAAAGGTCAGTTTTCATTCCAATCCCAAAGAAAGGCAATGCCAAAGAATGTTTCAACTACCGCACAATTGCACTCGTCTCCTCTGTTCAGTCTACTGCAATTTATAAATATTCTCTAAGTGTGGGCCAGGCCCTTTGGAGGCAGTAGTGAACCAGCTACAGGCTCTGCCCTCAGATGGCCCCCAGCTGACCACTCCTGTGGGCAGTACTGTCACAGGGGCTGCTGGGGACAGAAGCGGCATCAGCCTGGGGTGGCCAGGGAAGGCTTCCTGAGGCATTGTCACCTGTCACTTCCTGTCACGTCATGGCACTCTCAATAACTTCTCACCAAGCGTTTGTCTCTTGTCTGCCTCTGGAATGTCAGTTCTGTGATAAGGGAGTCCTTGTTCACTTTGTTCACCGTGTGTCTAGAACAGTTCCCGAAACAGTAGGGGCTGGCAAACATTTGTTGAATAAAGTAAGCTGTATCCGGAAGTGGAGGTCTGGAAGTGAAACCATGTGTACTGGGACTCCCAACAGATTGAGATTTGAACCCACATGTTGGTTCTCCAACTCAGCCAAAATGCAGACTGGGACTTGAGTCCATGGTCTTGTAACTAAGATCACACACCAGGTTTTGGGGCTTAATGAAGCTCAGGTTCTTGATGTCTCTTCATAGAATTACGTGAGACACAAAGTGATAGGTAAGAAGCGGATTTATTTAGAGAGAAAAACACTCCATAAACAAAGTGCGGGCCATCTCAGAAGGAGAGAGTGACCCCAGGGTATGCGGTTGTCATATTTTAGGAGTGGGTAATTTCATAGGCTAATCAGTAGGAGGAGTATTCCAGCTATTTTGGGGATGTATGTATGTGTGTGTGTGTTTAGTCCTGTCTGACTCTTTGCAACCCCAGGGACTGTAGCCCACCAGGCTCCTCTTGTCCGTGGAGTTTTCCCGGCAAGAATACTGGAGTGGATTGCCATTTTCTCCTCCAGGGGATCTTCCTGACCTAGGGATCAAACCTATGTCTCTTGGGGAAGGGGTGGGGATTTCCAGAAATTGGAAATCCTACTTTTTGACCTTTATTTTTTTTTTACTTTTTGACCTTTATAGTCAGCCTTGAAACAGTCATGGCACATGTGGTTGCGCCATTTAGCTTGCTGATGTGTTACAATGAGCGTATACACAAAGTCTAGTGGAAGTCAACTTGTCCACCATATTGAACCCATTTCGTTCTAATGGTTGTGTCATGTCCTCTGGCTATGTCATTCTTTTAAAGGTCGTGCTCTGCCATCTTCCCTCCTGTTTCAGAAGTAGAAGTTGGAGTGGTGAAAAAGGAAGGCTAGGTAGGTTAAGTGTTGAAAAAGTGTTCTGTAGAACCTAAAATACAAAGAAGCAAAAGGCTTTGGGGTGGGAGGACCAGAGAGTAAGGAGAAGGGTGGGGAATACTTGGAGATGAGGGTGGAAAGTGACATTCAGAAATTGAGACTTTGTTTAGTATATAATGAGGAGCCACAAAGATTTTAAAGTAGGTGTATGACTTGATTAGGAGGGCTTCCCAGGTGGCTCAGTGGTAAAGAACCTGCCTGGCAATGTAGGAGACACAGAGATGTGGGTTTGATCTCTGGGTTGGGAAGATCCCCTGGAGAAGGAAATGGCAACCCACTCTAGTAACCTTGCTTGGAGAATCTCATGGACAGAGGAGCCTTGCAGGCTACAGTCCATTGGGTCACAAAGAGTCCAAAACGACTAAGCAACTGAGCACGCACACGTATAACTTGGTTAAGGACTTCCCTGGTGGTGGCTCAGTGATAAAGAATCAGCCTCCAATGCAATGCAATGCAATGCAATGCAGGAGATGCAGGTTCGATCCCTGGGTTGGGAAGATCCCCTGGAGAAGAAAATGGCAACTTAGTCCAGTATTCTTGCCTGGAAAATTCCACGGACAGAGGAGCCTAGCAGATAACAGTCCATGGGGTCGCAAAAGAGTCGTACACAACTTAGCGACTAAGTAACAAACGGCTTGGTTAGATTTATATTTTAAAGATAAGGGAGGAAGGTTGGCTGCCACTGCCTGGAGACTGGAATTGGAGAGGGTAACTGTTAAGAGTTCAGTTAGGTTAGTGCCTCTTTGGAGACAGTGGTGAAACCAGATACAGACTGCTCCGGTTAGTGCCAGGCAGTCAGGCCAGAAATTAGAGTCCCGGCGGGGACGGGGAATTTCTAAACAGAAACTTGAATATGAATGGAGGGGGAGTCAAGAATGCCGCCTAGGCTTCTGGCTTATGTGATTGGGTAGCTACAGGTGTCACTCACGAGGATAGGCGGCTTTGGAGGCGGGGCACATTCGAAAGCACCGCCCCCTCTATGCCCCGCCCACCGGCGATAGGATGGCTTCAATTGGCTGTTTCGAGGAAGGCGCCAAAAACTGACAAGGGCGGTGGGCGGTGTCTCTTTACGTCACTTCCCAGGCACTTCCGGGTCGCTCTTTTCCCAGGCCCCTACCACTCCGGAACTTCCGGCTAGGACCGCCATTTTGACTCCGCGACCTTGGACTCTGCTTGCGCTTTACCTGCGGTCTACTCCTGCCGTCATGTCTGTGCTGACTCCACTGCTGTTGAGAGGCCTGACAGGTCCTGCCCGGCGGCTCCCAGTGCCGCGTGCCCAGATACATTCCAAGCCGCCGCGGGAGCAGCTCGGGACCATGGTGAGGAGCAGGCCGGGAAGGGCATGGGAGATGCTGTAGGCGGGACTGAGGGTCTCGCAGCAGGTTGGGGGCCTGCCAAGCCTGGTGTGCTGCACCTCGCAGCTCACAGCGTAAAGAGGAGCAGCTGGGCTGGTTTGGGCGTCTGGAAGGCTACAGTCTGCCCCAGGGTCTCAGGTCAGACCATGTCAGTGCTGCCATGTCGCTTCCTTGCTATGCAGACTTCCTTAGCCCCCCGCTCTGAGCCTGTTTACACATCAGGTCATTGGGAGATGCCTGCGGGCTGTCAGCACTGTCCCTGTTAGTAATTATTTGGGGTGGGGAAGAGGACCCCAGCAGGCTTTAGTAATTCCCAGAAATGTGGGAGAGTTTAACCCTTAATGACTTGCACCTTTGGCTCTTTTCTGCGTTTGCCTCAGTGGCAGATCTTGGCCTTGAATGCGAGTCTCCAGAATCCAGGTTAGTGGGCTTCCATTTAGGAGGAGAGCCCAGAGAACGCTGCGGCGGAGGAAATAATTGTGACGGTAACTGCAGCCGAGTGCCTATTGTGTGCCAGGCACTTTGCTAAGACCTCTGCACTGATCTCCTTCAGCCCTCCCAGTCACCCCGAGAGAGGGCCGTTATCTCCATTTCCTGGCTGAGAGAGCTGAAATTTAGGAGCAATGTACACCGATTCAGTGGACTGGAACTTGGGCAAAGTCCAGGAGATGGTGAGGGACGCCTGACCCAGTCCATGGGATCTTGAAGAGTCGGACACCACTTGGCTCCTGAACAACAACAATTGACTTGTCTAAAGTCACACCTCCAGTGGCACAGAAGGAATTTGAACTGAAGTCTAACTCCAAGTCACGCTGTGGCCTTAACTGCTTTGGGGGATATGCAAGTGGCTGTAAAAAGTGTTAGCTCTAGCCTCAAAAGTTGGGTAGAGAGAGGTTTTTAAGACAAGGAAGGAAAGATGTATTTTGGAGTTATTGGTCTGTGCAAAGTTCCTGGATCCCAAACAGGCCAGCTTCAAAGCAAGATTAGATCCTTGTCCCTCTCCCTTCACTTTGTAAGCTGGGCTGATTCCTACTGCCATATCTGATCCTTCACCTTGAGACCCAGAGTGGCCCTCCCCTGGAGCCTGAATCTTGATTCCTGGAGAGGGTTCTCTGCTGTCTGGGAAGATTGCTCCGGCTGGGAGGAGCCTGCGGGAAACCTTACCCCAGGGGTCCTTTTTCTCTTGTGCTCTGTGTAGGATATCGCCATTGGGCTCACCTCCTGCTTCCTGTGTTTCCTCCTGCCTTCCGGCTGGGTCCTGTCAAACCTGGAGAGCTACAAGAAGCGGGAGTGATGGGAGCTGTCCTCTCCCTCACCCCGTGACCTGACCACCCCAGCCTTTCCTGATCGTGTCTGCTGCATTCCTGGCCGGCCTCCCCGGGATCATGTCCTTCTGTTGCAGTGACCTCTTCTGCAGTCATGACGTCTTGATTTCTCCACGGTGACATCCTGGGACCACATGTGTCTGTTTATAAGGCCCTGCACAGTAGGGCCTCCCTTGTAACAATAAAATCTATTTAAAGTGTGCTTCAGGGGGAATCCCCTGGTGGTCCAGTGGTTAGGACACTTCTCTTTCACAGCGGGTAGGGGTGGGGGTTCGATCCCTCGTTGGGGAACTAAGATCCGTAGGCTGCATGGTGTGGCCAAAAAGTAGTAAAATTATTAATAAACCCTGCTTTAGAAGCTCACCACGCCTTCAGCCTGGGCTCCAGCCTGTCCTTGAGTTGAGGATGGTGTCGGGTGGGGTGTGGAGAAGAGGGCCTGGCCAGCCGCACGGCTCTGCTGCCTCACTGCCCTGTGGTGGATCGTGTGCACTCGGCCTTGCTCCTTCATGCCTGAGAGTGGTGCTTCCGTTGCATGCTTTCCTCTCTTTAAAGGTTTTCTGGCTTCTGTGGAAAACCCATCCCGCTGTGGTCGGGCAGCCTTTCCTGCTCCCCCTCTAGCTCCCCTGGTTGTGCCAAGCCTGAGACTGTCTCAGTGTCTTTCTCTCCCAGCGGGGCCAGCTCTGCAGCTGGAAGCCCCTTCTCGGTGGGTTTGCCCTTCCTAGGTGCTGGTGGGCCATGTTACAGTATCTTGCATTGTTATGTCAACCTGGGGCCCCTTTCCTTTTAGCCCCATGCCTGTAAATGCTTATGCACTGACCGGCTTCCTTGTTCTCCCTGTCTGCCTCCTTGACTTGGGAAATTTGCTGTTCCTCCATCCATTCCCAGGGTCCTTCCTCAGTGATTCTTCCTGGGGGCATCTCCTCAGCTGGGACAAGCCCGTGAAGCATGCCCCACTGAGCTGGAACTCTGCCTACCAGTCTCTGAAAGGAAGGCTATGACCGCTGGATCCACCCCTTTAGCCTTTAGTTCTCTTTGCTGGGGTGACATGAATGATTTCTGAGCACACAGAGGCTTTGTGTCCCCTGTGGAGCTGCTGCATGGCGGGCAGAGATGGCCGGGTGAAAGCTGAGGGGCCCTGGGTGTCAGAACGTGCATCTCGCCAGCCCCTTCTCAGGGCTTGTTTCATGATTTATGTTGACAGGAGCTGCAGGGGGACCCTGCTCACCCGCCCTTATCTAGTCTTCCCTGGCCTTTTTGTGTGGTGTCCAATGATGCCTGGTTGCTGTGGGCACAGATTAGGCTGTGAGTCTGTGACACTCAGAGCTGTCTTGGGTTTTTCTGGTACTCCGCTGCCCTGCCAAGGGTTTGATTTAGGTGTCCCTCATTTTTGTGCTGCTGGATCCCCGAGGGACACAGTGGTCCCTGTGGCCCAGGAGGGCTAAGGCCCAAAGCTATGCATCTTGAACCACTCCTCAGACTAAAAGGAAGCCAGTGGTTACAGGCTGGATCTTCAGGACCCTGGTCTGAGAAAGCCCTTAGGAAGTCCAGCAGCCCTTCCCACCCTTGTGCTCCTATACCTGCTGAGGGTGGGGGCAGGGTCACGGGCTTGGGGGTGGGTGGGAGAGTTGAGGATGTGAGCTGTTGTGCTTGGACCCCATCTTCCCCTTGTCCTCAGTGGAGACCCTGGGTCTTAAATCCGGTTGCCGTTCTGTGTCCCTCTTGTATCGCTAACCAAGTCAGAGGCCCAGGGGCCATTCTATGTAGCGAAAGCGAAAGCAAGGCTCCCTGTGCCCCCAAACAGCATTTTTGTGTCTGTAGATCTGTCAGATCCTGAGTCTGGAGGGTGGATGTCTGTGTCCTGGTGTGCACGCATCAGGATGTCTGGGCGTGTGGAGGGAAGGTTGCAGTCATGGCAGAGAATATAATGTCAAGCATAGTGGACCGGGAGTCAGGAGGCCAGGGTTTGAGGCCTGGCTTGGCCATTTACTGTATGACCTTGACCAAGTCATTTAGCCTCTTGGGGTCTCAGTTTTCATGACGCTAAAGTGAAGGTGGTGATGTGGCAGGAAGGAAAATGTCTGTGCCCTAATCCCTCCACCCTTGTGACTATGTTACCGTCATGGCAAAAGTGTCATGAAAATTAGGCATGCTGAAAGATAGCCTACCTGAGTGTAGCCACACGGTCCTTCAGGTGGACAAGGAAGGCAGAGATGCCCCTGCGGACTCTGCCTGCCTTGGGGCTTTGAAGGTGGAGAAAGTGGGCTGTGTTCCAAGGAGCGCAGTGGCCTCTAGAAGCTGGGAAGGGTTCTCAGTTTCTAGCCTGCAGGGACACAGGACCTCAGACCCAGAGCTGCCAGGCACTGAATCCTGCTAACAACCTGCGTGAATGGGAAGAAGATTCCCCCTCAGAACTGGAAGGGAATACAGCCTACAGATAATCTTGATTTCAATCTGATGAAACCCATACCAGGCCTCTGACCTCTCATACTGCAAAACTAAACATTTGTGTTGTTCTAAACCACTAACTGGTGACTAGTTGACAACCGCAATAAGGAGCCATGGATCCTTCTCCTGGTCCTGTGTGGCTGGATCCTCTGCAGACTTGAGGTGAATCTCAGTGAGGCATTTGCAGGAGGAAGGCGTCTGAACAAGCATGGGTGGTATGAGTCAGAGGGTGGGGGTGGGGGCTCACTCTCTGCAGCCTCTGCCTCTGCTCACTTTCTGCCTTAGGTGGTATGAACCCTGCAGACAAGTAACAACTTACCTAGCAGCCCCCGCTCAGCCTCATCAGCCTGGCTGTGCCATCAAAGCCTCACTAGACCGTAATTTTGGAGCTGGCTGCCTGTGGATGGTTGTACATTCTGGCAGTGGCATCTCCAGAGGTCCATTTCCGGGCTGGGCATGCCTCTACTTTTGCCACCTGGGCAGCTGCCTGACTCCTAAGCCTGTCTTGGAAAGGATCGCCAGGGCCTCATCTTCTGCCCACCTTGAGGCTTTCTCCCGGCCACCATCCCACTGTGAGGATTGTGGCTTTCCCAAGGCCCATGCCATGTCCTGTTCCCTGGCCCCCTTCCCTGAGAAGCTGGGTTGGCCTGGAAGCCATGTGGCTCTCCAAGGCATCTGTACTGTCCTAAAATTCTTGGTCTTTGGCTGAGGTCACCGAGTCCTGGGTTCTGCATGGGGTCTCTTCTCCCTCCAGCTGAAGGAATGCTATGGTCATGGATGCGTTGTCTGGACACATCCCAAGCCTGTGAAGAGGCTAGGTCGGGTCTATGGAGCAAAGTCCTAGGCTGCTCCCCATCACCTTTGTGACTGTTTCCAACAGCAGCCTAAACCCAAGTAGCAGTGCTGCCTGTTCCATGATAGGCTTCAGCAGGAAGGACCAGCAGTGTGGGACCATTCATTTCTGGGTCTGTAAATTGAAAAGCAGAGGTGAACATCTGGAGCTGGTGATTACTGGCAAATATGCTATTGGGTTTTAGATGCTTCAGGATAATCCAAATCCGAAAATGATTAAAAAAAAAAAAGCAGGAGAGATGGGGTGAGGGTAAGAGAACAGTTATTTATCACCAAATTGACATGGAAAAGAGCAGGGCAAAAGTTGACCATCCTGGGACTGGATTAAGGGGAAGAGTGGGCAGCAGGCAGAAGGGTCCCTCAACTGCACACCCTGCACACACTGAGGGTGCAGATCCGTTCTTTGAGCCCCAGACCCTTGTGTTGAGGGAGGCAATTTACTTGGCGTTGGCAGCATGGCTGCAGTCCAGCACTGGACCACAAGTGGGATCCCTTCTCACCCTCCAGAGCAACTGTGTTCTCCGTCCCGACATTAATCCCAATCCAGCTCCCCTTTGTGTGCTCCCCACCCCCCAGACTCCATTATCAAGGCAAGGAGTGGGGGTAAAGGTGGAGTTAGTTGTCTTACAGCTATTTTCAAGATTTTGTAAAGTCAAAATAGAAATCATGCTTTTGTCATCAACTGCTCCTCATTTGGTAATAACAATGCTATTGACTGAGGGCTTCCCACGTTGCTCAGCAGTAAAGAATCCACCTGCCAATGGAGAAGATGCAGGAGACGTGTGTTTGACCCTTGAGCCGGAAAGATCCCCTGGAGGAGAAAATGGCAACCCACTCCAGTATCCTGGCCTGAAGAATCCCGTGGACAGAGGAGCCTAGCAGGACAGTCCACAGGGTCGCAAAGTCGGACAAGACTAAACATGGCATGCACAAGCTACTAACTGAAGACCTAATTGGCAGTTCCAGATTGCATTGGTAAAATTGGGAAAAGGAATGAAGTTTGGTGTACTGTGTGTGTGTGTTGTGCTAAATGGCTTTTAGTCATGTCTGACTCTATGGGTGACAGCCTGCCAGGCTCCTCTGTCCGTGGGATTCTCCAGGCAAGGATACTGGATTGGGTTGCTATTTCCTCCTCCAGAAGATCTTCCTGACCCAGGGATTGAACCTGCATCTCCTCAATTTCAGGTGGGTTCTTTCCCACTAGTGTCACCTGAGAAGCTCAGTTTGGTAGGCATGGGATCCTAATGGGTAGCCCCTTTGCTTCATTAAATTTGGAAGCAAACACAAAGATCGGTGACCTAGGAGATAATAATTTGCAATGTTGCTGGGGCACAGACTTGGCATGTGTAGCATTGCTGTGAGAGAGCCACTGTGGGCAGTGTGCTGAGCCCGGGCACCAACTGCCCCTGCTCCAGGACTGGATGTAGCTCATGAAGATATTCATCCTATTCTGCACCTGTATTATCATGAACGAAGGGATCTGACGGGCTCAGACACGGCTGCCTCAAGTGCTAAGAGACCACTGTCATATGGAAAAGGCCCTCCATAGTGAAAAGCAAAAAAACCACTACCCCTGAAGGTGACTCCTCTACATAACTGCATCTTCAGCATCCAAGGCCTTGACACTTTTTAAGTTTTATTTTTAGATAATTCACAGGTGATTTTAGCAGATTACACGGAGAGATCCTGTCTATCCTTTATCCACTTTCCCCCACTGGTAACATCTTGCGTTTGAAACTACAGTACAGCATATTCCAGGATATCCATATATATTCAAGATAAAGAACACTTCTATCTCCAGAAGGATTCTCCTGTTTCATTTTTATAACCACATCCACTTCCCTCCTGCCCCCTACTCAAGGAACCACTAATCTGTTTTTTTTTTTTTTTTGTCAACTTCTATCTTTAAAAAAAAAAATCCTGATTTTTCTCATAACCACAAGGTTAGGTCGACCCCGAGGGGCATGGTCTCTTGGTCAGAAGCAGGACATCGAAGCCCGCTCGGAACCGAGGCTCGGTGGAGGGGGGCAGTGAATTCCCACAGCTCGGATATTAGCAGAATTTCCGGTCTCCTCGGCTAGGTGATCCTTATTGCATTCGTCTGTCTTGAGTTCTGGAGCCCGTAGCGGGTATTGCCTTCCGTGATTTGAATTTCATTTTCCTGCTTATCTCAATAACACAATCCGCGTTTCAAACTCCAGTGAAAAGAAAACTCAAGTGGCCCAGGGAAGCTCTTATCACCACCTGGCACATTGGGAGCCTGGGAAGATGGAGCCGAGCAAGTGTGCGGGAGGAGGGCGGGCGGGGATTGCCTCCACCTCCCCCGGCTTCCGCCGCTAACGAGCGCGACGGCGAGCCCCTCAGGTGACTGCGCCCGAGGGGATCCCGTTGCTAGGGGCGTTACCAGGGAGGGGCCTCGAGGAGGGGCTGTCTTCCGGGGGGAGGCCGACTAGTAACCCGGAAGCGGTCGGCAGTGCGGCGCTGTTTAAAGATGGCGGCGGAGGAACCTCAGCAGCAGAAGCAGGAGCCGCTTGGCAGCGACTCTGAAGGTACCGACCCGGGGAGAGCCGCCGGCCTGAGCTGGCGGGGGCGATGCCCGATGGCCGGTTCCCGAGGAAGCCAGCGCTGGGGCGGCTGGCGGCGAGGCGAGCCGAGGGCCCCTTCCCCCGCCTCCGCCGCCTCCCCTCCCCCTCACAATGGAAGGAGCCGCCGCCGCGACCCCCGGCCGGGCGGGCGGCGGGAGAGAACGCGGGGCGGGCCCGGCCCGCTCCTCGTCCCCGCGGCGCGCTCCTGGGCGGCGCCTGGGCCGCTCCGCCCCCTCCCCGCCGGGCGCCCGGCTCCCAGGTCCCCGGCTCTCCCGCCCCGGCCCTGGCAGTCAGGCCGGGCCTAGTCCTGCCCCGTCCAGTCCGCCGCCTCCGGAGCTGCCCGAGCCCGGGCGGGCGTCGAATTACGCCGGGCTGCGGAGCACAAAGGACTGGGCGGGCCGCTGGGGATGCTGCGGGCGGCCCGGGGTTGTGAGCGGCCGCAGGTGTGTGCTCCCGAGGGCAGCGCCCGTCGTTCCGGTAGAGCCCCCTCTCCTGGCTTCGCAGCCCCTTGCCTCCTGTCTCGGCATAGTTTTCTTAGACCCCTGAAGAGTTGGACCTCTCAGAGTGGTCCCACCCTCTTCTTTTCACCCCTGAGATAGACAGTGGGGGCTGAGGAGATCACTCGGGTTGGGAGGGAAGGCCCAGTTGCAGTGCAGTGGAGGGGGTGGGTGGAGGCCCAGCTGAGGCCCCGGGCTGCTCAGGCTTAAAAGGATTGGCCTTAAAAGTCCTTCAGCTCACAGCTCCCCTTCTAACAGCACACTGAAAAACTAAGCTTTTGGGGACCTCGGCCCTCCCCTTCTCTCCCCACCCCCCGTCGGACTTGTTTAGGATCATGTAAGTTAAGAAACAACCAGAGCCAGGATTCAGGTCTCCTGGCTCCTCACCAGTAGCTGCTTGGCATGGGGCCCACAGGGTGGACCCGCCCAACTCAGTGATGAGTATTGAAGTATTTCTCTTAGTACCACCTCCTTACTGCATCACAGTGAAGGGGGAAGGTGGTGGTATCTGTCTCGGTTCACAGCTGACGATGAGCCTCTGCAGTGAGGTGCCAGAGGAGTTACTGTGGCGAAAAGCTCAGTCTTTGCAATTAGAAATTGGGTTTGATCACAGGTCTTTCTCGTCATGACTTCAGGCAGATGATTTCACCTGTCTTGCATTTTTATTCTTTGTAAAATGGGCACCATTAAGAATACCCAGGATGGCAGGCGGAGAAATGGTGTGACTGAGTAAAGTGCAAGCTCACAGGAAGCTCTCATCTGTCTTTCCTCTAGAGACCCTGCCTGGCTCAGGGGCCTTCCTGGCCTGCTGGGAAGTGATTTTGAAAGCAGGGGGAGAGGGCTTGTTAGAGCTGGAAGAGTGTACCTTGGGGGGCGATTACCTTGGTCTATTCACTTTATTTTTTACCATTTATTTATACTTATTTGGCTGTGCTGAGGGTCTCAGTTGTGGCATGTGGGATCTAATTCCCAGACCAGGGATCAAACCCAGGTCCCTTGCATTGGGAGCTCAGGGCCTTAGCCACTGGACCTCCGGGGAAATCCCTGGCCTCCTCATTTTAAAGATGAGAAAACTCATGCCCAGGAAAGGGAAGGACTTTGCCAAGATCCCACAGTTGGGGTGGAGCAGGGCATGACGCATGCTTCCAGATTGCATGTCTGCTCTCCTGGCCCGTTCTTGTCCTTGGCCTAGCTTCCTGCAGTGGGGAGAGCCAGGGCCCACTGTAATCCTTGGCCTTCTTCCTTCTTCCAGGTGTTAACTGTCTTGCCTACGATGAAGCCATCATGGCTCAGCAGGACCGAATTCAGCAAGAGGTGAGTAGCTGTGGCCAGTGGCCTTACTTTGGGGATACGTTGGTTGGACTGAGGTCTACTGTTTGTCTCTGCTGTGGAAGCCCTGTCCTCCCCAGGCTGAGCTGGTAGTAGATGCCTTTACGGGGGATGTGTGGTCCCTGTGCCAGTGGGTAACTGGCCCAGCAACTCTCAGCTAGATGTTCGGGCTGACAGGTGTGGGTCATTCCATTCACCTGTCAGAATGTGATGGATTCCCCACCCTGCAGATTGCTGTGCAGAACCCGCTGGTCTCGGAGCGGCTGGAGCTCTCTGTCCTATACAAAGAGTATGCTGAGGATGACAACATCTATCAACAGAAGATCAAGGTGGGAGCCTGGCTGAGGGGGCAGGAAGAGCCCTCGGGTAGGGAAAGGAGCCTGTCCGCTTAAGACCTGCACTTGGCTGGGCCTGGCCTCAGAGGGGCGGATGGTGGGGGAGCCCTCTGGTCACTGGTTCAGAGGTTGGCAGAGTCTGGAACCAGAAAGACCTTGATTCAGATCCTGACGCTGCCACGTGGCAGCTGTATCCTCAGCAGCTCCTTCGATGTCTCAGAGCTATGGAGTCCTCAGCTGTGAAATCGGGGTGATGAAAGCAAGGGTGGTTGTGAGGTTACGGGAGACAATGCCTGTGGGGCCTGGTGCCAGCCGTGGGGACCTGATGGTCTCAGTGCTCACAGTGGGGCTGGTGGGCGGGGGGCTGGCGAGGCGGGGAAGATGCTGGCTGGGACACAATCCTGCCCCCTGCTTCTGTGGAGAAGCAGGCAGCACTGGGGAGAGGGGCCCCTGGACCTTCGTGCAAGGCCCTGCTGCCTCCCTTAGAAGCTGAGGTAAGTCCCTTAACCACTCACTTCCTTTTCTGTGAGCTGGGGGTTTGAAATGTGACTGAGTGTGTGTACACAGTGTCTCCTGGGCACAGCCTGCTGCTGCTGCTGCCGCCAAGTCGCTTCAGTCTGTCCGACTCTGTGCGACCCCACAGACGGCAGCCCACCAGGCTCCCCTGTCCCTGGGATTCTCCAGGCAAGAACACTGGAGTGGGTTGCCATTTCCTTCTTCAGCGCCTGAAAGTGAAAAGTAAAAGTGAAGTCGCTCAGTTGTGTCCGACTCTTAGCGACCCCATGGACTGCAGCCCACCAGGCTCCTCCGTCCATGGGGTTTTTTTTCCAGGCAGGAGTACTGGAGTGGGGTGCCATTGCCTTCTTCGGGGCACAGCCTGAGGGTTTAGTAACTGCTACTCCTTCCTCCTCTCCCCTAAAGAGCAGAGCTGTTTAGAACCTTCCACCTGCAAGGTTGGCCTTTGGGGTTAGCCATTTGAGGGGCCAGGCAGGTAACCCAGGTGACGCGAGGTGGCCAGGTCAGGTGGTGAACAGTGCCTGTCCCTATCAGTGCTTCCAAGACCAGCCAGAAATCACTTTGTTGTAAAATTTCCAGACTCCTGCCCGTTGGCAGCTGATTCACATTTAAAGTGTGGGCGGACAGTACATGTGTGGCCTGTGGGCCCCTCTGCCCCTGCTCAGGGTGCTCATGGTTTTCCCTGGAGGCCTGTGGAGAGAAGGCCCTGGCTCTGGGACCCAAAAGACCTGGCTTTGAGTCCTGGCTTCGCCCCTCCTGTGTGATCTTGGGCAGCACACTGTCCTTCTTGGGGCTTCTGTTGATCTGCCAGCTCTGGGTGGGGAGGCCTGTCTCATGGGGTGGGTGTGAGGCTTGCAGGAGAGGACGGTGGTCAGATGTGGAGCCTGGCGCCTGGGAAGCGGTGAGTCCCTCTGCTTCTCCATGTGACAGAAGGCTCAAGGCCCGCCTGTCACACTGGGCCACCCTGGTAAAGTGGACGGGCCGTGCCTCTCAGGTTTTTCCCCTTAAGTTAGTTGGCAAATGTCAGCTGTGTGCTGTCTGGACAGGAGGCCTGCCTCGGCACCTGACACCCCACCCGGGCTGGGCCTGAGCCCACCTTCGCTCTCTGGGAGGAGCCAACGTGCAGACAGCAGGGCCCAGGCTCCTGTGTGCCTTGGCCTCTCTGTGAAGTGGGCCCTGGGGGGACGCGTGGGAGGATGATGGGCCTGGCTCGGAGTAAGTGCTCAGAACAGTTCTGGTCAAGGCAGGGATTTGGGCTCTCTGTACACATTTTGTCCCATTTTGACACTTAGGAGCACATACTGTGGGCCAGGCAGTTTAAGCTCTGGAGATAGTGATGAATACAGCTGCCTAGCTCCCGCCCTCACCATGGCGGTTCAGAGTGGAAAGACAGCCATTAAGTCAAGGCAACTCAGATGTACAGCGGAGGTGGTGAGTGCTGTGGACAAAAGTGAAGCGGGCCGAGGAGATGGGGGGTGGGGATTTGCAGGTTTAACTAGGGTGGTGTCTGATGAACTGAAAGAGGCCAGTGCACAAGGCAGGGCAGCCATCCGGGCGGAGCCGGGGGGCAGCGGTGTGGCAGAGGCGGACTGGGTGGGACACACGAGGCTTGGAGCCGAGAAGGGATTCGGAGGGAGCCACGTGTTTAATGGCTTTCTGTGGTCACTGGTGCCGCGGTGGGGAGAGACTGAGCAGTTGAGTGAGACTGAGTGAGTGAGGCGCGGGCAGGGAGACCGGTGTGGAAGCTTTTGCGATGAAACTGGCCCTAGATGGAGTTGGATGGGGCAGCAGAGCAGCCCACGTGAGAAGGAACTGTGGGCAGAGTGGAAGGGTAGTGAGGGCGGAGTCCGCGCAGCTGCGAGGGTTTGACTCCAGGCTGAAAGGTAGGGAGAAGAGGAGAGGCAGGGAAGGCCAGGAGGTCAGAAGCTGCCTGTCGGCTGGGCGGTTTAGAGGCGGTGCAGCCCAGACAGTTGAGTTGAGGGGGGAGAAGTGGACGGATGAAGAATTACGTTTAAATCCCAGGAGGTCAGGAGACAGCTGACACCAGGGCTGCCCCAGGCAGCAGGGGCTGTGGATGGTTGATGGTGTGACTGTCTTCTGGCAGGTGACACACGGGTCCTGAGGAAGGGTGTGTGGTTAGGTGAGGAGGGGCAGCTGAGGTCGGAGGGCGTGGAGAGGGTGGGGTCTGGCAGCGCGTGAAGGGAGGAGGGAAGAAGGGGGTTCATGTGACCACACCTGTGGATGTAGGTCGGCGCTGCTCAGCAGTGGTCTGGGGGGAGTGGGTTTGGCCCTCAGACTTAGGAGGGCATCGGTGACTTTCACTAGAGTAGAAGCCAGCTGGGCTTGCATTCCCGGCAGAAGAGAAGTGGAGACAGCTGCACAGCGCTTCAGGAGCAGTGCTGCCCCACCGGAGAGCAGAGAAGTGGGGTGGTATCTGCAAGGGAATTCCTGGGGAGCAGAGCGTTTGTCTATAGGCGGGTGGGTCCAGTCGGTCGGGAGAGAGAAGCTGATGATGGGGAGGAGAGGGGAGACTTCAGGAACAGTGTCCTGAGTCCACGGGAAGGTGGCTCTGGGAGCAGACTCGGACCCTCCAGGGATGGAGAGCGAGGCCACGGCGGGTAGGGTGCCATGGGGGTGATAGCTTCTTAGTGGAAGTCCTCAGAAAGGAAGCACGGTCGTTGGGAAGACGACTGGCTGGGGGCTTACGATATGGGGAGAAGGCATGAAGTGCAGGCGTCAGGAGGAAGGGGAGGGGGCTCAGGTGCAGGGAGTGAGGCCTGGTTGCCGTGCAGCGCCAAGGGCCAGACCCCCGACTCCTGAGGGGAGGTTGAACAGACAGAAGAAACTCCACTGAGCTGGGGAGGAAACTGGGAAAGATTGAACCAGTAGCTGTGAGCAGGCAGCATAGGGACTAGAGAGAGATGAGGGGGCTGTTCCCCGCCCCAGGACTGTGCAGTGGGGGCCCCCAGGTGCGGCACTGCGCCATGTACACTAACTTGTTTGCCCTGGACCTCTCAGGGTTTGAAAGGCTGTTCACTGGGAAAGCTGCACCCATCAAGGACCCGTTCACTTGCCTGGGTTTATGAAACAGTGGCCCCTCAGCCCCAGCAGCATGGCACGCCTCGTGGCTGATGACCACTTTGGTGACCAGCGCAACCAATGTGTCTATGATTCATGTTCCTGAGGCTCTGGGGGCTGCCAGCAGCGGGTTGCCAAGTGACCCCCATTATCGGGGTCAGCAGCCAAGGACGGCAGGAGGCTGTTGTGGTGTGACCTCTGTTGGGGCATTTCCTTGGCCTGCCCTGGTTTCCGCCGGATGTTGATGGGCATGGGGTGGGGTGGGGGCTGCCTCTCCGCAGGACCTCCACAAAAAGTACTCATACATCCGCAAGACCAGGCCTGATGGAAACTGCTTCTATCGTGCTTTCGGATTCTCCCATTTGGAGGCGTTGCTGGACGACAGCAAGGAATTGCAGCGGTGAGGAGGCGGTGGGGGAGGTTCTGTGAAGGGCCCTTGGGCTCTCTCCTCCCTGTTGGTGGCTGGGAGGTGCGGTTCCCCCTGAGGCCCAGTTGACGGCCTGGGCCCTGCTGGGCCTGGTCTGCTGACCTAGGAGCCCATGGCGCCCTCTCTCCCACCTGTCCACAGGTTCAAGGCTGTGTCTGCCAAGAGCAAAGAGGACCTGGTGTCCCAGGGCTTCACTGAATTCACAATTGAGGATTTCCATAACACAGTGAGCCCAGCTGCCCCGCCGCGGGGTCGGCCAGGGTGGCGGGTGGGTGGCCTGGCAGTGGCAGGGGTGACCCATGTTGCCCCTCGTCTCGCCCTCTGTCCCCCTCGGGCGGCAGTTCATGGACCTGATCGAGCAGGTGGAGAAGCAGACCTCAGTGGCCGACCTGCTGGCCTCCTTCAACGACCAGAGCACGTCCGACTACCTGGTGGTCTACCTGCGGCTGCTCACCTCGGGCTACCTGCAGCGCGAGAGCAAGTTCTTCGAGCACTTCATCGAGGGCGGGCGGACCGTCAAGGAGTTCTGCCAGCAGGTGCTGCCCCCTCCCTACTCCTCAGCCGTGGGGGGCCCCAGGGGGCGGGCCCTGGGGGGCGGGCCCCAGCCCTGAGCCCGCCCTGAGCTGCGCTGTGCCGCAGGAGGTGGAGCCCATGTGCAAGGAGAGCGACCACATCCACATCATCGCGCTGGCCCAGGCGCTCAGCGTCTCCATCCAGGTGGAGTACATGGACCGCGGCGAGGGCGGCACCACCAACCCCCACATCTTCCCCGAGGGCTCCGAGCCCAAGGTCTACCTTCTCTACCGGCCTGGACACTACGACATCCTCTACAAATAGGGCCGCCCGGCCTGCTGCCGCCCTGCCTGCCCACCCCTCTGCCAGGCGCTAGACATGTACAGAGGTTTTTTTGTGGTTGTAAATGGTCATACTTCACTTCCCCACCCCCTTCCCTGTCACACGACCTCCCGTGTTTTATTAAAGGGGACGCTGGTGGTGAGCCACGTGTGTGCGTGTCCCTGCTCGGCTGCTGCCCACCTGGCTGCTCTGTGGCTGGCTGCCCCTTCCCCTCAGGTGGGTTCCTCTCGGCCTTTCACTGTCCACCCCCAAACCTCCCCGCCAGGAGCAGTTTTGAGGGGTTTGGGCCTCTCGGGGACCCTTCCTGGTTATTGGGGTTCTGCTTCCTTCCCTTCAGGCCTCCATCCCTTCCCTGTGTAGCTGGCCAGGGCTTTCCCTGGGGACGTGGAAGGTCCTCTGAGCCTTGCCCGGGAACCCAGGAGCACCAAAGCTTCTAGCCGCTCCCTCCTGGGTCCTGCCCCCACCCTGCTGTCCTGGCTGGAGCCCTGGCCACCTGCCCTTGATCAGGGCTCTGCGTGCTGGAGTCCTGGGTGGAGAGGGACAGTGTGATGCTGCAGCCTGGCTCAGGGCAGGGGGAGGCGCTGGGGCACCCCGGATGATACCAACCAGGCAGGGGAGAGGCAGTCCTCCAGCCTGTGTGTGGGCCCCCATCCCCAGGTCTAGCCTCAGGTCGAGCGGGGCTCAAGGCCACCATTCCCCTGTTCTGTTCCCCTCGGCCCCCTGCCTGTGCCTGCTTTGCACCCCCACTGCTTGGGCCATGGTGTCTGCATTGCCTTCCTTTCCGCCTTCACCTCATCTCACCCCCGCCCCCTCCCCGGCACATGTGGGGTCTCAGCCCCCAGGCTGTGAGCTTCTTGGGGGCAGGCCCTCAATAAATGTGACGTGCTGCTGCCCACCTCTGCTGTCAACCTCGTGCCTCCCCTTGCCTGGCTCACTGAGAGCTCTTGCCAGCCCCTTGATGTCAAAGCAGCTGTCCACACCTGGGCTACCTCCCTCACCCCCAGCAGAGCCGGGACAGTCGGAGCTGCAGCAGCAGTGGTCTTTATTAGGAGACTCCGGACAGGGTGGGGGGGTGTAGGGAAAGAATAGGGTGGTCCCCCCCAGGCCCCACTGCAGGCTTCAGAGACTTCTTAGAGCTGGGAGCGTGGTCCGGCAGGCCCAGGGGAGTCTGCAGGCAAAGACAAGAGGTCAGAGCAGTGGTCGGTGGGCCGCCCCTGGCCTCCCAGGCTGCCTCCCTGGCTTCCTTCCCTGCGTGGGGGTGAGAGGGTGTTAGTGGGCACGAGGTTAGTGGGCAGCCACACGGAGGGCCAGGCCCTGCTTACCAGTCCTGGTCAGGGTGGGCGGCGTCACGCTGGAAGGCAGAGGACAGTGAGAGCCTGTCCTGGGTGGAAGGGGCGGGGCAGGGGCTGGCTGGGGCGCCCTAGGGGGTAGGGGACACCTACCAACCGGGAAGTAGTGGGGGAGGCGGTCTCGGTAGATGTTCTCGTCCTTCTCCAGGAACACGCAGATAATCAGCCGGTCCACCTGCATCAGGGCCTGTTCAGCCTGGGCGGAAGAGGCCGGCTCCCCAGCTCCTGGGTCTTACCACCACCCTCACCCCTGTGGGGTTCCCCCTGCCCTGTCCTTGGGGCGTTCTTCAGCCTGGGTTTAGAGCTCGGGCTACAGAGGGGGCGAGTGGCGCGGTGTGCGCCCCGCTATCTTTTTCTTGAACCGCCCAGTACCCTGGCCTCAGGGGAGGAAAACAGGCCCCGAGTAGAAGGACGCGGAGAGCAAGAGCGAGGCCAGAGCCCCGAGTGCCCGGCGCTCCGCACACTCCTCGGCGATGACGGGTGGGGCTGGTCAAGGGCGCCCTGCCGCCCACCCCTGCCCGCTTCGGCAGGACCCAGGCCTCACCTTGTCCTTGTGCTGCTCCAGCCACTCGCGCAACGCGGTCAGCACTACCTCGGCCGCCGCCTCGTTGGGGTAGCCTGCGGACCGGACGGTCTGCCCCAGTGAGTCGCGAGCTCCGCCCCACCCCGCCCCTCCCGGCGTCCCTGCCCGCGCGCCGCCCATCTGCGCCCTTCCTCTTCTAGACCCCACTCACCGAACACTCCAGTGGAGATGCAGGGGAACGCCTAGGGGTGAGGGGTAGTGAGAAGGGATTGGGGACCGCGTCACTCTCTGCCCCGCCTCCCGCCAGGCCCAAACCGCCCCAAACCGCCGCCCCTCACCGCTGAGCGGAGCCGGTGCTCCAGCAGCAGGTCGAGGCTGCTCAGGTAGCAGCTGCGGAGCTCGGCAGCCTGGCTGGCGCTCGGCTCTCCGTGGGCGATGGGTCCCACCGTGTGGATAACGTCTATGAGAAGGGGTGAGGTCAGACCGGCCGGCAGCTCCCTAGGCGGTCCTAGGCTTTCCCTCCTGCCGGCCTGGGCCCTGGTGGTGGTGGTGGTGGTGGTTTAGTCTCTAACTGGTGTTGTGGACTGTAGCCCGCCAGGCTCCTCTGTGCATGGGATTCTCCAGGCAAGAATACTGGAGTGTGTTGCCATTTCCTTCTCCAGAGGATCTTCCTGACTCAGGGATCGTTCAACCCCATGGATAGTCCATGGACTTCTTCAGGCCAGAATACTGGAGTGGTAGCGGTTCCCTTCTCCAGGGGAATCTTCCCAATCCAGGGATCAAACCGAGGTTGCCCGCATTGCAGGCGCATTCTTTACCAGCTGAGCCACGAGGGAAGCCCCTGGGCCCTGGAGGGGACAGGAAACAAGCCCCCTCCTCCCCAAGTTCTGGCCCTCCCCAGGGAGGGACCCCCACCGGTGTGGGCACACAAGTGTGGCCTTGAGCCTAAATTCACCCCTGTATAGACGGGCGGGCCCACGCAGGACCCCTCCCCACATCTGTCTGGACCCGGCTGAAACAATGGGCTTGTTGCCTCCTTAGCTCTTCCCCTCCCCTTCCCTCTTCTCTTAGCTCTTCCTTGCCGCTCTAGCCTCTGACCCTAACCCTAACTCCAGCCTCTGCGAATCCTCTTCACACATCTGCTTCCTGGGGTCTTCGAGGAGGAGCCAGGTCCTGGCACTTAAGTGCCTCCGGAGGAGGCCACCAGCAATTCTGTTGGGGGTGCACCCCTAATCCCCAGTTACACCAATTACACAAGGCGCCCTGTGGGGGGTGTTGGGACTCACACTTAGCTGGCAGCCGATAGCCGCAGGTGATCTTGGCCTTGCCCGTCTCGCAGCTCTGCAGGGTCCGGCACTCGTCGGTGAGCAGGGGTCCGGCGGCCCGGTGGATGCAGCCGTCCACTGCAGGGGACCGGGCAATGAGTCGTGGGGCTCCCCGCTATCTGCTGAGCCCGTTTTACAGAGAAGGCCGAGGCCCAGTGACAGAAGACTCCAATCCCTGGGCTGTGCCGGGACTCGCCCGGCCCCGAGCCTTTCTTCTGCGGCCTCCAGACGCTCCCCAACCTCTCCACCCTCTTCCTGCACCCCGGTCCCACACTGGTTTCAGAGCTGGGGAAACCGAGGCGAAGACGGGCCAGAGCGGGCCGCGGCAGGAGCCGGAGCAGACCCGCCGGCAGGGGGCGCGCCCCGCCCGCCCTGCTCTTTCCTGGGCGCGCTGCAGGGGCGCAGGCGGGGCTGGGGTCTCCCCGGGCAGAGGCAGTGTCGAGAGGCGGGTCCGAGCGACAGGATCAGCAGCCCGAGCCGGACAAGGGGGAAGATCCGCCCTCCCGCTGCCAGTCGCCACCTTCGCAGGAGGAGCACGGGATCCGAACGCCCACCTCCCAAGGCGAGGCCCTCTCGGACCTGCTTTACAAACTCTTCGTGTTGGTTAGTCGCTAAGTCATGTCCGATTCTTGCGACCCCATGGACTGTAGCCCTCCAGGCTCCTCTGTCCATGGGATTCTCCAGGCAAGACTACTGGAAAGTGAAAGTGAAATTCGCTCAGTCGTGTCCAACTCAGCGACCCCATGGACTGTATAGTCCATGGAATTCTCCAGGCCAGAATACTGGAGTGGGTAGCCTTTCCCTTTTCCAACCCAGGGATCCAACCCAGGTCTCCCACATTGCAGGCCGATTCTTTATCAGCTGAGCCACAAGGGAAGCCCAGAAATACTGGAGTGGGTAGCCTATTCCTTCTCCAGCAGATCTTCCTGACCCAGGAATCCAACTGGGGTCTCCTGCATTGCAGGTGGATTCTTTACCAACTGAGCTATCAGGGAAGACTACTGGAGTGGGTTGTCATTTACAAACTCTAAAGACCCACTTTACAGACGCGGACACTGAGGCCACCTAGATACAAGAGACCCATCCGATGGGGGCCTTGAGCTAGGTCTTCCCGTTCCTTGCTGCGCCACGTGGGAGGGTGGTCTGGGCCGCGCAGGTGTCTCAGGGCATGAACCCAAGCTCGTTAATGAGCTGCCTCGTTAGTGCATCTGGCTTAATTGGGGCCGGGCCTGGGCTTGTTTATCTGAGGGCGGCTCTAGGGCCTCACCAGCGACCCTGGGGACCCGGACCCAGAAAAACAAGTCGTCGTGGGCACGGCAGGAGGCGTGGAAGAGAGCTTCTCCCTGACCTCGCTGGGTTGCTGCGGATCCGAGGGAGAGGCAGCTTGGCCTGCGAAAAGTCAAATCCAAACTTGACCCTCATTGGCTGCGGCAGCTTGGCAAGCCCTTTCCGTTTTCCCAGAGTGACCTCTGCCTCATCAGAAAGATTGGGGCAGTGACCACTCCACCCCATTCCCCAGGAGAATATCACCCACCTTGGGCAGGTCCCCAGCTCCAACTGCACCTAGGCCTGTGCCAGGGGCTTCTTGGACACTGAGCTCAATGCTCTGCAGCAGGAAATAGTACCGTTTCCCCATTTTACAGACGTGCAAACTGAGGGCCTAGTTCCTTCCTCACAGCCCCACCCTCAAATCTGAGCTCAGGACCAGGGCCACAGCTGGATCAGCTCCTTTGCTTCTATTTTCTTTTGTGCCTGTGAGCCCAATTAAACCTAATTCTGAGACTTCACCCTGAGATGGCACCAGGTGATTTCCCAGAGCATCTTAGGAGTGGGGGTGGGGGTGAGGGGTAGAGGAACTGGGGGACCCCCAGGAGGGAATCTGGGACTGGGTCCCCTGCCAGCCCCTCATGTGCAGGGCTGAGGGCAGCTGCAGCCAATGGGAGGCAGTGGAGAGTGGGTGGTGTGGCATAGTGGGTGTACATCTACTTGTGGTGGGTCTGTTCTGGATGGGGGGTACCACGGAACCACCCAGCGCCATGTGCAACAGTGGGGGCTGTGGAGCTGGGCAACTTGGGTTCAAATACCATCTCTGCCAGTCACAGATGTGTGATCCAGGGCACTTAACCTCTCTGGACCTCAACTGCCCCATCTGTAAAATGAGATAATACGAGTACCCACCTCATAGGAATATTGGAAGGATTAAATTAATTCCTGTAATGTGCTTAAGCCAGTGCCTGGCATTAGTGAAGGCGACTCAAGTGTTGGCTATTACTAGGACACTGAGACTCTATGGGCCCGTATCCGGCCTGCATACACCTAGGAGTGGGTGGGAAGCGGTGCCCAGGGCATATGGGGTGAGCACAGGGACCTGCCTGAGCCGGCTCTCCTGGGGACTTCCCGGCCCTGCCCCAGTGGCTCCTCCACTTGGCACCAGGTTGCTTGCCATCTCCCAGTGCTGGCCACCCTGCGGCGACCTTGGCCTGCAGTGGGGGGCCGTGCGGAAGTGGAGCGGTTTGGAGTCTGTTTCAGGGACTTAATGTTTCCTGCAGAAGTGGACAGGCCTGCAGCCAGGCCTTTGGGGCTGACCTGGGGGCATGAGGTGGGAGGAGGCGGGAGGAACTGGCGCGGCAGAGCCCTTGAACTGGAGTCCCCCTCACCCGGGCAGCATCCAGAACAGGACTGGGGCCATGTGACTCCCGTGTAAGTGCCCAGGGAGCCATTCACCCAAAGCAGAGATGAGGGACAGGCTTGAGCTTACTCCCTTGCCCACCCTGCCCAGCCTGGCCTCCTCCTGTCCCTCTTCCCCAACCAAGGGCAGGCCTGTGGCTCTCCCGTCCCTGAGGAGGCCCCCCGCCCCACTGGCCTTAGCTACAAGCCAAAGGACTTCCCACGCCTCCCACCATGACCCGCACCTCCCGTGGCTCCGACCCCCAGGCCCTGCCCTGGCTCTTAGGTTGGGCCAAGCCACGCTCTGGAGACTGGAAGCAGGAGGCTTCTGGGGATCCCATGCCTTCCTCCCCACTCCCCACCTGATTCTCGTTGGCTGTTACTAGCACAGTGGGGCAGCTGGGCCTCGGGCCTGCCTGGTAGGGGGGTGTCCCCAGTTCATACCAACCGACCCTCAGAACTCTTCCTGGTGCCCGTGGCCACATTCCCCCAAACCTCCTACTTGACCCCGCCCCACTTCGAGACAGCAGAAAACCTGGGGTCTCTGCTGGGGAGACTGAGCCCATGTGGGCGATAGGGCCTTCCTCAGATGCCTCTCCACCAGTCACGGCTGAACCTTCCCCTGCGGGAAGATGGCCCTGAAACCCATGCCGCCTCCCTCCTCAGCCTCCTCCTCACTCCTCCAGTTTAAGCTCTCACATTTTTATTGTTGTTGTTCTTTAGTGACTAAGTCGTGTCTGACTCTTTCATGACCCCACGGAGTATAGCCCACCAGGCTCCTCTGTCCATGGGAGTTTTCAGGCAAGAAGACTGGAGCAGGTTGCCGTTTCCTTCTCCAGGGGATCTTCCCCACCCAGGGATCTAGACCTGCATCTTCTGCATTGATAGGCGGACTCTCTACCACGGAGCCACCAGGGAAGCGCAAGCTCCCAGGCATGGCTCGTTAATTTCAGCCTCTTAGTGAGCAAGGCGCTGAGCTGTATACATCCACCGTCACATTTGGTCCTCAGAACCTGGCTGTGCTATTGCTTTCCTTGCTTTAGCAAAGAAGAAATTGAGGCGCAGAGAGGGTGAGAGACTTGCCCAAAGTCACACAGCTGGACAGCTCTACTTCCTCGAGAACCATGACAGGACTCATCCTCTCTCTTCCGACCCTGAGCCGCCCTTCCACACTGGCTGGCTGCTGTTGGCCCTCCTCACTCAAACAGTTCAGGAAGGTGTCCTGTCTACCTACACGGCTGGCTGCTGTCTCCTCTGCCAGCCCCCTGCAGCCTCCTGTGGCCCCTCCCCACCTCTACCCATCCCCCTCCAGACAGAGGGGCTGCTCTGGGGACCTCTGGTTGCTGAGCGGTCTGGGGGCTCTCCCCTTGCAGACTGTTCAGCTGCACCCACAGGCTGTCCGCTGACTGTCTGCATCCAGTCCAGCAGGGCGGCCTTGGGGACCTGCTCTCCCTGTCCTTCTGCCTCCTTCCTCATCGCCTCAGATGCCTCTCTCTGGGGGAACTGGTCCAGGTACGGCCCCCAGAGAAGCCCCACCGCCCCTGCCTGGAAGCCCACCCCAGCCTCCTGCCATCGGTGCGGCCTCCACAGCACTGTTCTCAGCCTTCGGGATCATCAGCTCAGACTCAGCGCCATCCTAGCAAGGCCAGGGCGGCAGGGCGTCCAAAGAGAGCAGGAGCTGGAGCTGGGCCTCCGCGGAGCCAGCGGCGGCAAAGCAGGCAGGCTCCCGTGGGGTCCATTTGCCAAGGCACTTAGGATATGTTGGCCGCTGTTTAGGGTACTGTAATATTCATGAAGGGAAGATTAGATATTTAAATTTATTCAGCAATAAATGCATCTCAGTGGGGGAGCATTCCTCATGCTAAACAAACAAGCAAGCAGGGGCTAATTAATTATTTACAGGAACACAAGGAGGGCTGTGGCCTGGGGGAGAGGAGGGCAGCTGTGCCCTGACAGAAGGCAGGGGGCCCTGGCTAGCCCTGGGCCTGCCCCTCCGTCTCCTCCCTCTTCTCCATCCCCCTCCAGGTCCTGTGGATCTGGCTCCTTACTCACCTTTTTCTGGCATTTCTCTTCCCAGAAATCTTGCCCACAAGCTTGCTGGTAGTTTGGGCCAGTCACTTAATCTCTCTGAGCCTCAGAAAGTTTGGGGGGAGGTCTGAGGTTTGTGGAGAGGTGGCCAGAGGAGGGGAGACTAAGGGCCAGGATGATTTAGTAACGTGTCCTTGTCCGAGGTCTCAGCTACAGGATAGTGGATGCGCCGAGCGCTGCCCTGGCCCCCACCTGGGGAGGCCCCACCTCCCCAGCAGAGCCGAAGGCTCACGGGGGCAGAGCCTCTCTCGGCAGGTGTGGGTGGTGAGGTCTTGTCTAGGCAGCCCTCCGCCCTGCCCTGCCCTGCCCGGGCTCCTGTGGACCCCAGGGCAGGGGAGGGGAAGGACGGGGCCGTGCAATGCCCTCCCAGGTGCTGAGTGTTGGCGCCTCTGAGATGAGCTCCCTGGGGCTGTGAGACTCAGGAGCAGACCCGACCCCTTGAGACCCAGGGCCACTTCCCCCAGCTCTCCTACCCCTCTGCTGGTCACTTCACCTCTGCAGGTCACTTCACCTCTGCACCTCAGCTTCACCTGTACAAGGTCAGTAACAGCACCTCCCGCTGCGTTTGGCCTGAGAGTTCAGTGCGAGATGGTACCAAGTGTCCTGCGTGTGATCATGTGTCGTCCCATTTTACAGACAGGGAGACAGAGACATAGCCGCAGACTCTGTAGGCACAAGACGCCTCTGTCCCAAATGCTCTCGGGGCCCCTTCGCCCAAGGGACAGGACACACTGCCAGTGGAGATGTCACCAGAAAGCCCTGGCAGGGAGAGGGCTGAGGAAGCAGAAGAGTGAGCTTGAGGCCCGAGGGGCCAGGGGAGGGGTGTACCTCTCAAACCCTGGAAGGCACCTGGGGGTTGGCCCTCTCCACCACTTCCCACTTAGCCTTCTCACCTTGTAGAGCCCGCCCACTCTGACCAGGCAGGTGTAGCCCATCCCAGCCCCCTGCACGGATGCCTACGGCCTGGGCTAAAAGGAGCCAGAAGCCGCATCCCCAGGCCCCTGACCTGCAGAGCGCAGGCCCAGCCATAACGTCTGGCCAAGTGATGCAGCCTGGGGCCTCGGGCCCCCTTCTCTCCAGCCCTCCCAACTCTTCATCTCCGGCCTCCATTTTCCTCACAGGCTGAGACTTGGGAGCCTCGACCCCATGTGATCCCCCTGTTGCCAAAACTGCCTCGCTTCTGCCCACACCCTCCTGGTCACTCATTCAGTCAACAAATGCGTCCCAGCTCCTGCTCAGTGCTGGACTTGGGCTCAGTCCCCTGTGGGGGGAAGCAGAGCCCACCCTCGCCAGGCCCCACCATCGAGATGCTAAGGTGGGAGAGTACCCCCGGGAGAAGACGGATGGACGACAGCTCGGCGATGTGATCTGAAATTCATTACGGGGTGAGATCAGCTCCTTAAATGGGGATTTGAAAACATTAGGGCTTCATTATGTACACAACGGCAGCACCTCATTCATCATGCAAAAATCACTCCCGTTATTAAAAATCCCTGTGGCAGCTGCAGGCAGGGGCTTGGCAGCATCTTGCCCATGGTGGGGGCGGGGCATGAGCCCCACCATTCTCTCTGACCCCCAGGGAGGGCGGGCCAAGGGATGGGGGTGGGGAATGCAGTTCAGCTCAAGAGGACTTGGTGCCTCAGTTTCCTCATCTGCAAAATGGAGATGCTAAGGGTACGCGTGTCCAGGGTGCTGTGATGGGAATGCGAGAGCCTGCGGGGAATGCTCGGCCAGGCCCAGCATCCACACAGGGAGTGCTGATAGCACCTCTGTCCTGCTCCTCAGCTGGGGCCTGTATTGGGGAGACCGTGTCCCCCTCCTGCTCACGAAACCTCCCGTGGCTCCCAGGAGTCCATGAAATAAAATCATCAACACTGAGCAGGGCTGGGGCTCCCTCCAGCCTCCACCTCAGATGACACCTGGCCTCTGCATGCTGACCCCCGACCTGTGGTGCATTGGACAGGGGGAGGTGGGCCCACCACGCCCAGTGCAAAGGAAGTGAAGCTGTAATATCACCACCCTCATGAAACAGCCGAAGGAAAGACTCCAGAGCCGGAGGGGCAAGGGAGCCGGGCTGGGGTGGGTTTCAGGTTGGGAAGGTGCCTCCAAGGAGGTGGCATCTGAGCAGAGCCCTGGGTGATAGGCTTTGGGGGAAGGTTGGGGGAGGAGGGGTCCAGGCAGAGGGCTCAGCAAGGTGACAGGGAGAGAGGTGGGAGGGTTGAGCTGTACCCCTGGGAGCCACTGCAGTGGGAAGGTTCCAGCAAGAGAGGGGCATGGTTGAGATAGATGGTCTCTGCGGTGCCCGTGGCCAGGAATTCCCTTCCCCTCTCCACCCAGCACAGCCCCTTGCCCTAGATAACTTCCAATTGCACCTGTTGAGTCCACCCACTGGCCCCAGCCTGGCACAGAGCCGTGCTCAAGCGTGCTGGGACTTGCGGGGTGGTCCAATGGCTAAGACTCCGAACTCCCAATGCAGAAGGCCCAGGTCCAATCCCTGGTCAGGGAACTAGATGCCATGTGCTACAGCAAAAATGGAAGATCCCGCGTGCCACGACTAAGACCCGGTGCAGCTAAGTAAGTAAATGATTATGAAAAAAGAAAAGATGGGCTGGTCAGGTCCCACCCAGCCTGTCCTGGAGAGGGTCTGCCCAATGTGCCAGGCCCCAGCCAGGCGGAGCAGAGCAGGGAGCAATCACGGATTAGCAGCGCGGGGTGATGGGAGATAGGGCCGGGCCCAGCGTGCACAGGGTGGCAAGCGAAGCCAGGCAGAAGCTGAGGCCTGCATCCTGAGAGGCCTCGTTAATCCTCCCGAGCCTGCCAGTCCACGGATAAAGGCGGGCGAGCGAGTGAGCAGGCGAGAGCGAGATGGAGAGGAAATTAGAGCGAGACGGTGGGAGATGGACCGAGGGGACCGCGGGGGACTCAGAGGCAGAAGGAGGGTTGCGGGTGCCCCCCTCCTGGAGTCGTGGGTGCCCATGTGGAGAGAGGAGAGGGTGGGCCTCGGTGGCGGGTTCCGCCATGTGCCACGACACTGGGCTGAGGGCACATGGCCCCCGGGCTCGCCAGTCCACCAGCAGGTCTGCACTGGGCACCTGCTTTTTGCCAGGAGGCAGAGAGACAGACGCTTGTGCTTACCCCTGAAGCTGGAGGGGGGCACTTGATGAGAGGCAGTTGATACTTAATCACACAAACACGAGTCTGATTTCCAAGAGGGCCAGGACCTGCCGTGTCCCAGTGCTGGCAGGCCCCTCGGTGAATAGAGAAACAGAGCAGTGAGTGAGTGAGTGAGTGAGTGAGTGAGTGAGTGAGTGAGTGAGTGTGTGTGTGTGTGTGTGTGTGTGTGTGTGTGTGTGTGTGTGTGTGTGTTGGGGGATTGCTGGTTGGAGGGGCTGCCCTGACATGGAGATAACTCGGCAGGAAGGTGTGGTGGGAGGGCAGAGGAGCCCTCGGGCCTGAAAACAGCATGTGCAAAGGCCCTGTGCCTGGAGAGGGCGATGCCAGGAGCCGAGCCATCCTGGCTTCTCCCTGGTGTGAGATGTCTGGGACCCCGCAGTGCAAGGGACACACACACGGACTGGTGGGGTGGGCCCGGGGAGCAGGGCTGTGCAGAGCCAATGGGCAGGGGCAGCGTGGCTGTGCCCTCACAGGCCTGCCAGTGCAGGGGGGCCTGCTGACCTCTGGAAGAGAGGGCCCTTGGCAGGGGCTGTGTGTAGACGAAGCTCCAACCAGCCCTGCGTCCATCCTCGGGCCGGCCCTCAGGGCCCTGGCCAGGCGGACACAGAGATGGTGCTGCAAGCGGAGGAAGGCGGCCCTGAATTAATCTGTCACTAAAGCTTGGCCATGGCAGGCGCAGTCATGATTTAGATGAATAATTGAAACGCTCCGATACATTTATTATCCCTTTAGTGCGAAAGTGGCAGAGAAAGACGAGGGGTAATTGAAAAAGAGCGCACAAATCTCCACGAGAAAGCCGGCTCCTTATCGCCGAGTAAACATTTCAGTCCTAATAAACAGGAGAGAGACGTGTCAGGGCCCTGTCGATTCCCGTCCTGATTTAGGGCCCGCCTCCCTTCTTACCATACAATAGCAGAGTGTTTTTTTAAAAAAAAAATTTTTATTGACCCAGTAAAAAGCCTGTCCAGGAAGGAGGCAGGAGCAGGAGTGGGCCAGGCTGTCCCCACTGCAGACACTGGGTCCTCTACCTGGTGGGCCTCTCCCTCCCTCTGTACCTGAGGAACTCCTATGCAGCCTTTGGGGCCCACGTCAAATACACTCTCTCGGAAGACTCCTACCAAAGTGGGTCTCTGAGGGCAGAGTCAGGTCCTGAGTCGGAGCATCTGACACATGTGTCCTCCCCTGCCCCGCCCCCCACTCTCAGAAAGAGCGCTGGGAGGTGGTGGGGAGTAGGGACCCTGGGCTGTGTTGTCAGAACCACTGACCTTGGGCTCAGGGGCTGGTGGGGGCCCAACCCCAGAGTGAGGCAGGCCCAGGGGCCCTGGACCCTTGGGGTTAAGTCCTTTGGGCTCGAGCAGCCCCTGGGGGTTCCCACTGAGGTTTGGGGTGCCAGCCGACCCCTTCCTCAACATGCTTGCTGTAAATGCTGTGGGTTCATTGCACCGAAGGCCCACAGGCCAGCCCTGGCCCCCCTTTAGGAGCCCCTTTCTGAGCTGATGGCTGCCCTCCCCCAGCGGGACCCGATGTGAACCCCAGGGCGGGGCTATTGGTCCCCAGTTTCTAGGCAGCACCCGCACACAGGGGCGCAACTAACCACCCCAGAAAGGCTGATCTAGGGGCCTGGAGTCCCCTGAACTCTATTCCTGGGGAGGGTGTGTTTTTCTGGGGGAAAAGGAATAACAAACACCTGCATATTGAAAGGGGAGCCTCCGGAAACAGGCGCAGGGGGAGGTCAGCAGGGTGGGCTGGGGCGGGGGCAGAGTGGGGGACCAGTGCTTGGTAAGTGCACAGGTGGGTAGGTAAAGGGGTGGTGGAGGGAGGGTGCGGAGCAGCTGAACCCCTGCAGGGCACCTGGGGAGACCAGGTCCCGGCACTCAGATGGGGGCCCCCAGGCCCAGGCTGCCTCTGCCTGTGCCCGCCCTCCTGGCAGGTTGGGGGTTAAGGCTGGATGGATGGACCAGGGGCAAGAGAGGGCAGAGGTGGCAGACATGAGCTCAGAGGACATCCTGGGAGTCCTGGGCCCATTTCCATGTCGGACCCAGGCGGGCGCCAGGCCCCACCAGCCCCCGCCTTGCTTCCCCCCCCACCCCCAGACCCCTCCCCGCCACCTCTGCCTGTTCCAATCACATTAGCAGAGTGACAACCCAGCGAGCACTGGCGGCGGCTCCATAAATCTCGGCCTGCGTTAAAAGGCTGGACTCAGGGCCCACTTCCTCCTGGGTCCTGGCCCACCCCATCCATCTCTGCGTCAGTCAGGCTGTGCTGGGGCCAGCTCCAGCCTCCCCGCGCCCTCAGGGCTGCAGGAAAGCGAGCGCGGGGGACCCCACCGGTCCTCACCACTCAGTCTGGCAGAGCAGCTGCCCTTTGACCTCCCAGAGTGAGGTCCCCAGGCCACCTATGAGCCACTCTCCCTGCTCTGCAGGAAACCTCAGTGGCTCCCACTGCAAATCCTTTGCATGACCCGTAAGGCCATCCCTGACTTTATCTACAGTCATTCGTTCATTCATCAACCATGCATTCAGCACTGGCTGTATGCACCAGACCACTTCTAAGCGCACCTGAGCCTTCAGCTACTGTTCTCAATGGAGAGACAGGAAACAATGAACGGAATAGACAAGGAAGTGATACGTTACTTTAGGAGAGAGGTGCTCAGAGGAAAATAAAGACTAGAGCAGCACAAGGGGCCCAGGGAGTGTCAGGTGGGGCGGGGGTAACGGCGGTGGCTGCAATTCTAAGGTCGGAGCGGGCCTCCCGAGAGGAGGGCCTGCGAGTAAGCACTCATAAGAAGTGGAGGGAATGGCTGTGACTGTCTGCAGAAGAGCATTTGGGGCGGAGGCAGGAGCCAGTGCAAAGGCCCTGTGGCACACGTGGGCTGGCTGTGTTCCAGGAACTGCAGGGAGGTGGTGCGGCTGGCACAGAGTGGGGAGGGCCAGGCAGCGTGGTGGGGAGTCTGATCGGTGGCTGGAGACCTTGTGGGCCATGGAAGGAAGTGAGGAGAGAGCCCTGGAAGAGCTTTGAGCAGAAGAGGGTTGATGACCTGACTTAGGTCCCACAGCTTCTGAAATCTTTTGTCTTCCTATGTGTGTGTGTGCTAAGTCGCTGCAGTTGTGTCTGACTCTTTGTGACTCCGTGGATTGTAGCCCATCAGGCTTCTCTGTCCATGCGACTCTCCAGGCAAGAATACTGGAGTGGATTGGCATGCTTCCCTCCAGGGGATCTTCCCAACCCAGGGATCAAACCTGCGTCTCTTATGTCTCCTGCATTGGCAGGCGGGTTCTTCCCACCTGGGAAGCTTGTCCTCTTAACTAAACGGCTCCTCACATGGTCTCTGAGGCCCTTGCGTGCTCTCCCGGCTCCCCTCCCCCTGTCTGGGCTCTAACCATTCCCATCTTCAGTCTCCTTCACTCCAGGCTTCGCCTGTGCTGTTCCCTCTGCCTAGCACACCCTTCCCACTGCTCTTCACTGCTTGCTATTTCCTACCCATTCCCCGGGTCCCCACCCGGTCTTCTGGGAGCCTCCCTGGTCCCCACGCCTGGACAAGTGCGCCTCGTTGAGCCCACCGCCCACACGGCACAGACCACCCTGCCAGGTGAAGCCCCCCGATCCTGTGAGGGCTCCAGGGTAGGGGTGACCTCCTGAGGAATGGCTGGAGGAGAAGCGGGGGAGGGAGGGAAAACATCTCCAGCCACAAACAGGCCCTCCCTCCCCCATCCCTGCCCCCCACCCCAGTCCCCATCCTGCATCCTGGCCGGTCACCGACAGCTCTTAACGCTGCTCTTATTTATTCCTGACCTTCTATGCCCCTTTTATTTTTTCCCTCTTTTAAAACCTGGCCTGGACCCCGCCACCGCCGCGGTAAACACAGCCCCTGGGATTTATCCGACGGCGCATTAACCCCTGGCCCCTGGCTCACCAATCATCGGGGCCGCAGGCACAGACAGTGGGGCAGGCCAGCCCGCGAGGGGCCCAGGGCTGGGGGCGTGGGGCTGGTGTGGCCAGCCTGGCCACGCCCTAGGGGCGCAGGGACTGTCCCCCTGGCCCTCCCTGCCGGCACTGGTTGACCTGGGCCTGTGTCCCTGGAGGCTGGCCCGCTCTGACCGCAACGCCCTGCCCCCCTGGCCCTGCCGCACCCCCTGTGTCATGGCGGGCCTTAGAACAGCGAGCACACTCGCCTTCTCGTGGGCTGACGGATGCTGGAGCTCTCCCTGGCTTGATGAGACAGCGCCCTGACGCATTTTGCCTTCACAGCCGGGGAAACTTGCCCAGGGCGCGTGGGCATAAGGGGGCAGGGCTGGGGTTTTCCCGACCACACCTGCAGTGCTATGCCCCTATGCCCCAGGCCCAGTCCCTCTGAAACTCAGGGGGCCTTCCAGCCCCCGGATACAGATCAGGCGGCCTCTGTTCAGGGGGCAGGGACCTACCCCAGTCACCCAGCCATGCAGGAGCCAGGCCTGTCATTCAGGTGTCTGGCTTCCTCTACAGATACCAGAGGCCAGGCGAGGCCGATGGGGAGGGGGGCAGTAAAGAAGGGCAGAATGGAGAGATGGGGGAGTGCCCAGAAGGGACGAGGGGGAAGCCTCAGGAAGGCATGGCAGCCAGCTAGGCTCAGAAGGCGGGCGAGGGGGCCAGGAGGAGAGAGGCGGAGCCCCCCACCCAGCCCCGCGCCCCGGCCCTCAGGAAGGGTCTACTCACCGCCGCCACCTCCGAGCAGGGAGCTGTTGGCTGCAAGAGAGAGAGAGAGAGACATAGGCGGTCAGTGGGGAGAGGCTGTGTGGAGGGGTGATTGGGGGCTGCCAGCTGGGCCCAAGTGCCAGTCCAGGTCCCGGGCATGGGCTCTCTGAAGCAGAGGCAGATAACCAGGGGGCGCAGGGGGCTGGGGCTTCCTCTCCCTGAGGCTCCTAATGGGCCTGGAGTTTGTAGGGTGGGGGCGGATGGGGGGCACCAGGGTTCGGAGGCAGCTGCGTATGGGGCCTAGCTGGCAGGCGACCCTCAGCCACATGCATCCTTCCTTCCCCAGGGGTGCCCAGAGCCCGCCTGCCAGTGCGGTGCAGAGGGGCGGGGCTCACAGGCTGCCAGGTCACAGACCTGTGGCCACAAGGACCCAGCCGGGGGAAGGGCTGCCCGGGGGATGAGCATGCCCGTGAGAGCCTAGAGCCAGGGCGGGGAGCCTCGGGGACCACCTGTGAGGTTGGGCCCCACCCCAGCTCAGTGCAGGGAGGGCCGGGGCCCTGGGACTGGAACCAGACGGAACAGATGGGTGACTTGAGCCACTGTGCTTTGTGTCTCAGTTTCCCTGTATGTAAAAAGGGGAGAACAGACCACCTTACAGGCTCGGCGTGAAGGTCAAGGAAGAAACAGGGCTCTCCCTGGCTCCGCCAGCCCCCGGGCCCCCTCCCTTGACCAGAGCTGGACCGCTGGCCGCCCTGTCCGTCTCGCTCTGCCTGGCAGGCTGCCTGCTCCGGCCTCCCCGCCGGAGCAGAGTGAAGCCGGCAGCCTCTCGGCTGGAATGCCAGGGTCGTGCAGGTCCGCGCCCCTCCCAGCCTGGGCTCCAGTGTCTGACCACACAGCTGCCTGGGTGTGAAGCACTGTGCTCGGGGCTCATCAGGGCGACTTGGGGCAGGTGAGTCCTGCAGGCCCATGTGCTGCCGGTGGGGGCCGTGGACCCACCGTGCCTCAGCCCCCCGGCCCCCGGAGTCCTGACTCCCAGGCCGGCCTCAGCTCTGACACTGCTCCAGCCTCCCGGCTTCCCTTCCCAGGTCCGGGTCCTGTTGCAGCCCCTCTGGAGGGGGACTCGGGCCAGGAGTGGGGCCATTTCCAGGCCGGCCAGGCCACAGGTCCCTGTGTGGAGGCTGCTAAGTGATGCTGGGTGGCTCCGAGTGGCTGGTCTCCCAGAGCTGACAGCTCTTCGCTTGGGGAATAATTAATTCCACAGCCCGAAAACCCAGGGCTGCAAGTTGCCACGTTACTTGCAAGATTAATACAAGCAGCTAATTAAGATGGAGAGGCGAGGAGCGGCTGGGTGCTCCCAGAGCAGGGGTGGGGGGCTGCCGGCAACGGGGGGGGGCGGGGTGCAGGCAGGCAGAGCAGGCAGGCGAGGCAGCAGGAGGAGCTGGAGATGGACCACGGCAGACACCCCGGTGGACAAGCCGGTGGACGTGCAGGCCGTGGGGCGGGGCTCACCAAGGCTGGGGCTGTGGGCTCTGCCCCAGGAGCACACGTGGCCAGGGACCCCGAGTGAGGGCTCTTAGCCAGGCAGACGGGTCCCATGTACTATCATAGCCAAGCCACAGGGGCTATGCAATCGCTCCCATTTTACAGATAAGAAAAGCAAAGCCCAGAGGTTGAATGCACAATAGCAGGATCGGAACTGGGTCTGTCTGATGTCAAAGCCACAAAGTAGGTGGACCTGGAAGTCCAGAAGGAGGGTCCCCCCACCAGCCCCACCCGCCCCGCCAGGACCGGTGCCTGCCTCCTCCACTTACAGGCAGAGCACACCGTAGACCCCAGGATGCAGTCTCGGCCCGCCCCAACCCCAGCAGGCTGGCTGCAGAGATGAGGGGTTGGATGTCTGGACAGGTCTGCCCCGGAGTCCGTGGAGGAGGCCGGGGCATCTCAGGTGGGCGCGGGTCCAGCCCCCCACCCCTTCAGCCTTCAGGGCAGTCTTGGCGGCTGTCGGAAGCTGCCCTCCCTGGCCCTTCCCCGCCTCCCCCCTTCACCTCTCTCTCTTAATTAACACCGCTGCAAACGAGCTGGCTCGTGCTTGTGGAGGGCCGGATGCCAAATGGATTGGCAGCGAGCCTCAAAGGGGTGGGCGGGGAGGGGGTGCTGACCTGCGTTTCCAAAGGCCCCTTCGGAAGAAGATGCCAGCGCTCACCTGCCCTGGCCCTGCCTGAGTGAGGGGACTGGGGTGAACTGGCCTGATGGCCACCATGTCGGGGCTGAGGAGGGAGGTGCGGCCGGGCGATGGAGCTGGGCGAAGGGGGCACAGGTAGCCAGGT
This sequence comes from Antilocapra americana, assembly GCA_007570785.1. Taxonomy (NCBI): domain Eukaryota; kingdom Metazoa; phylum Chordata; class Mammalia; order Artiodactyla; family Antilocapridae; genus Antilocapra; species Antilocapra americana. The sequence continues at coordinate 4,569,502 of ML664188.1, read as the reverse complement.
GGCATCATCTGCCACAGGGGGGAGAGTGCAGGAGTGGCCCAGCACTGGGGACTCAGACTCAAGCTGGACGTGGACCCCAGTTCAGCGGGCACTCCAGGAGGCCAGTCTGCAGAGTCCCCATCCCCCAGCCCACTATGCCCCACAGTCCCATGGGTGGGGGGGCTCAGGAGGGGCAGTAACCCAAGGGTCTAAACCCTACCCCTGCCCTCTCTCCCTGGGGGCCCCTCTCTCCCTGGGGGCCCCTCTCCCCAGGTGCCTGGATGTCTGGTTAAGTGGTACCCAAGGCACTCAGAGCTGGGGGGACAGCCTGGAGGCATGGGGGAACATGGGAAATAGGGAGCCGTGCCAAAGATACCACAGATGGGCCCCTGGGTGTGCTGCCCAGCCTCCCACCCAAAGCAGGGCAGTTCCAGCCCTTCCTGCTGCTTGGCCAAGGCTGACCCTGCCCACCTCACCTAGAGGATGGCCTGGAGTCTCCAGTGCCTCCCTTTTCTGCTGCACCACTGCCCCCATGCTCCCCTCAGTTTGGTTTGAGGCTCCAAATCAAAATTGGTCATTAGCCCATTTTTCAGAAGAGGAAACTGAGGCTCTTGGCATGATGGGTTGAATGGGGGAAAGGGGCTTGAACCAGGATGGCTGGTTGTCAGCGCCCATTTTCTTAACCCCTGCACGCTCCTTGTGTCTGAAAGGGCCTTCTTGCTGAGCCGGGTGGTGAAGGAGGGAGATGCAGACAAGCACTGGGTTTCGGGCCTAGAGGACTGAAACCTGCCCAGCAAAGCAGGGCCACTGAGCTTGTGAGTGGCTGAGTGAGTGAGCGGGGCCCAGGCCTGGCCCTGAGGTTTGTGGGGCTTGAGGCTTCTTCTGGCTTTGGGGGGTGTGGGGGTGTAGGCTTCTAGGCCAGAGTGTGTGAGGTGCCTGGCCCAATGCCTGCCATCTGAGTCTGCTTGTTGGCACTCCCCTGCGGGGTGAGGTGGTCCAGCCCTGCTGCGGCCCCCGCCCGGAGACTGCCGATGCCATGCTCTGCTGGACACAGTTAACTGGCTCTGAGCCTCAGTGCTGAGCCTGTGACCTTGGGGTGGAGATGAGGTCCACCCCGCTCACTGCCAAATCCTCTGTCCCCTGAAAGCACCACCAGGCCAGGCAAGCTGGAGGGCCTCTCTCTCACCTGCCGCCCTTCCCTGCCCCCACTCTGGTGCTCAAAAGTGCAGTCCCTGAACCCCATCCCCCTCTGCCCACCCCACACCTTCTCAGGTCTGGGGCATCTGGAAGGCTGCCCCTTCCTCAACCCCCAGGGCCTGCTGTCCTGTGTGGGGGCAGAGCTGCTCCCCAGTTTGTGCCCAGTTCAGGGGCTGGCATGAGGCCACCACCTGGTGAAAGGGAGAGGAGGGCCTGACCAAAGGGCTTGGTCACTGGTCACGGTTACTGCAGGGCACCCCGCGGTACCCACCCGCCCCCCCATCACTCTCTGCACAGGACATTTTAATTGGGTGTCAGCTGTGTGCCAGGGACCACCGAGGGTGCCCAAGTTGGGAGGGGAGGAGTGTGTAAACATCCCAGTGAGGGAGGAGGACGGGGCAGGGGGTGGGGCTTCATGGGGGAGGAGGCAGCACACCTTGGAGGGAAGGCAGCCCGCAGGTAGGTGAGTCTGGGCATCTCCAGCTGGATGGGCCACAGGGTACCTGTGCTGGGGAAGCGGAGGGTGGCTTTACCACAGGCCCAGGGAGGATCAAAGGGGCTGGAATGTGGTGGAGCCAGAGCAGCAGCAGGACAGGGATGGGGGGAGGATGGGGAAAGGGGAAGGGGGAGGGTGGGGAGGGGGTGGGGAGGGGGAATGGGGAAGGTGAAAGATGGGGAGGGGGAGGGGGAAGGTGGGGGGAGGATGGGGAAGGGGGAGGGGGGAGGCAGAGGGCAGGGGGAGGTGGAGGTGGGGAAGGGGCCTAAGGACACCTCTCCCTCTTCTGGTTGTTCCCCCCCCACTGCTACCCACCCCCTCTGGCCCTGTGAGGGAGCACCTCAACAGAGTAGAGTAGCCTCCACTTTGAGGGCTCAGGAGAGGAGCAGTAGGCATGTGCCTGAGACTCATAATTCTTTCAGGGACCCTGAAAAGGTAATTTCCCTTAAAATCTGAAGAAAAGGGACTTCTCTGGGGGGCCAGTGGCTAAGACCCTGTGCTCCCAACGCAGGGACCCCAGGTTCTCGGGGAAGAGAGATTCCACATGCTTGAACTAAGCCCATGCTCTGCTGAGCCGCAGGCTGGAGAGCAACAAGAGCAACGTGCCAGAGGAAGACCCAGTGCAGCCAAGAGAAGAATCAGAAGAAAACTGAACTTTTAGGTTGAAGAAAATGTTACACATAATGTTACATATATAGGAAATATAAACTATCAAATGTTAATAAATTTGTCTTTATGCCAACAAAGTCATACAATCAACTTTTAATATTTTTATAGCGGAAGAGTCCCCAGTGGCAGAGGGCCTGGGCCGACCGCCAGGTAAAGGCTGTATTCACATGGGCTCATTTGATCCTGACCCTCTGTGGAAGATACGATTACTAACCCATTTTACAGATGAGCGAGCTGGGCCGTGGAGAAGGATCTTCTCACTATGCAAACCTGAAAGATTCCTGGGTAAAGGTCCAAAAGATCCCCTTTGCTCTCAGGACAAAGAACTGGCCGCTCCCACACCCCACCCCAGGCCCCTGACACCTTACCTTTCTCCTCTCCGCCCCCCCTCCCCCTCGCCATCCATCTCTCATCCATCCTCCAGGTCCTCAAACACTCCCCATTTCCTCCAGCCCCAGGACTTTTGCAGAGGCTGTTCCCTCTGCCTGGAGGAGACCCTCCCTGAGAGCCAGGAGAGCACCCAGCTACCCCGGTCTGGAGCTGGTCTCCGGCTGCACCCTCCCCACCCTCCCGTAGGCCATGAATCACTGCCTCCAGCTTCCTCACCTCCCAGGTAAGCGCCTACCTCCCCAGCCCTCCCCACCCCTGCTCCGTGCTCTGGTTCACAGTGTGTCCCAGCGCTGAGCACAGAGACTGGTACACACCAGGCGCCCATTAACAATTTGCTGCACGGGGTCTCCCGCTCTCATCCATGGGGTCCTGCAGAAGAGCCCACCTGGGGGCCCTAGGAGGCGGCAGGGCTGGTTCAAGGGCAGGCAGGAGGCCGTGTAGGAGCTGCCCGGCTGGCTTTTCCCTGACAGAGACTAAATCCTCCAGCCTGGGGGGAGGGCCGAGGGAGGAGGGGGACACTGTGGGGGGCTGGGCCACCACAGAGGAGACTCGGTGACCCAAGGAAAGCGCTGAGCAGGTTACTGGGCCAGGGAGAAGCCGGGTGAGCAGGCACAGCGGTGACTTTGCAGCCGCTGCAGCCCCTCTGGGTGTTTCCGGAGGCCGTGGCTGCTGTGTGCCCTTGTTCTGGCCTCCAGGGCCGGGCTCGGGGAGGGGCCTGCTCTCCCAAATCACCCAGCCCCTCTGCCTGGCCTGCTTTCCACCACCCTCCCCATAAGGCCAGGTCTCAGCTTTCTCTCACTTGACAAAGTCGCATGCAGCCCCGATGTGTGTCAGGCTCTGGGACCCAGAAGGCTGGCACAAGGCTCATCATCTAACAGCTGAGAAACAACAAAATAAACTCAAATGAGAATTAGCATTAGTGCCAGAGGTTGTGAAGTAGGTAGAGAGTAGCAGGCAGGTGGGGAGGGGCTCATCTAGAAGGAATCATGGGCCACGCAGAGGCTGGTCTGTGCAAAGGCCCTGAGGCAGGAGCCCTCCTGGAAGGTTGGAGGCACAGCCAGGAGACTGCTGTGGCAGAAGCAGAGTGAGTTACGGGAGAGAAGTAGGGGAGAAGGTCAGAGGGCAATGGGGCAGGAGGGGGGACCGGGGGCTACCAGGCTTTCCAGGTGACCCCCTCCCAGACCTCCTCCTTGCTTCTCCCCCAGAACAGCCCCATCCAGTCCATGGTACCTGCCCCGCCTCCCCCTGCCCGAGCCCCACCACTCAGCCCCGGACTCTAGCACAGCGCCTGGTACCAATGAGGAGGTGACTGACTGACTGACTATCCCCCTGACAGTGGAACGGTGGCCCCAGCCTCATGAAGAGGAGGGGGTGGGTGGTTTGGGGACTCTGTTCCCAGGAAGTCAACACCATTGCCTGCTTGCAGGGCTGCGGTGGGTGTCCATGTTACTCGAGGGCAAGCTGTTTAAAACACGTTTTAGATTAGAAACGCCCCACAGATGGAATAAAATGTGAAATGTGCTAAATTTTTGAATATAGAACAAGAGATTTCAAAGGCATCTCAAGCTGCGCGAGCAGTTGCTGTGTTTGACAAGCTCCGTCCCTCAGGCCAAGGTCACTGTCCTGTGACGTGGGGCTACCTGGTGGGAAGTGCAAGGCTTACTGGACATTCCCCAGGTTTGGGGGGGCCCTCCTGGGGGACATGGGGCTCACACTCCTCAGCACCAGGCTTTTACATGGACCTCTGATGATCATCTTAACATGCGTGTACATGTGTATACACACCCCTTCCTGCCCTGTTTACAGATGGGGAAACTGAGGCCCAGAGAAGCAAAGTCCAAAACCACACTCCACATCGAGGGAGGCAACGTCCTTGTGCTTTGCAAGGCCTGGTCCTGTAACCCCCAGGCGTGATGTTGGGCCAATTGTTCTACTCCCTGGGGAGTTTCTTCCTGTGTGTCGGGTAGAGAGGTGAGTTAAGTGGAGGTCTCTGGGGCATGGATGATAAAGTTTAAAATGCCTGTAAAAGCGTCACAGCATCACAGAGCTTTGTGGTGACACTAAGCGCAGGAGTGGGGTCCCCACTCTCCCCAGTCAGCCAGGGAGAAGGATGAGACCAGGCTGTTGCTTCAGTAATGACAGATGTCCCTGGTGGTCCAGTGGTTAAGAATCTTCCTGCCAATGCAGAGAACACTCGTTCCATCCATGGTCCAGGAGGATTCCACGTGCCCTGGGGCAACGAAGCCCCCGTGCGCCACAATGACTAAGCCCCCGTGCGCCACAGTGACTAAGCCCTCGTGCCTAGAACCCTTGCTCTGCAACAAGAGAAGCCACCACAATGAGAAGCCCACACCCCACAACTAGAGAGTAGCCCTCAGTCACCGCAACTAGAGAAAGCCCAAGTGCAGCAATGAAGACCCAGCGCTGCCAAAAAATGAATACGTAAATAAAATATTAAAACAACAACAATGACAGCAGCTTCTGCTCATCAAGCCTTGTTCACCAGCCTCCTAGGCAGAGGCATGGGGACTAGCTGAATGCACAGCTCCATTTTACAGATGGGGAGCCTGAGGCTCACGTAAGTGTCTGGCCCGAGGCCACTCACTGAGGGTGGTGGTGAGAGAATTTCAATCCCATTGCTCTGACTCTGGAGCCTGGCCCACTCAGCCTGCTGCTCAGCCAGATTCGGCTTGCTTGCCTCCAGGATCAAGCCTCTCACTCCCTGTTCTCTGACCAGAGCCCTGAGATTCCCAAAATCTGTTGGGAATTTTCAGCTGTGCTGGGTCTTCATTGCAGAGAGCAGCCGGGCCCTCCTTCTAAAGTCTCCCCCTTAGCTTCCTCCTTCCGACTGGCCCTGGGCCCATTCCTCTGCTATCTTGAACCTCAGATGGGCCTCCCCGTTCACCCATGTCCAGCCCGACTCTGCAGTCTGCTCTCTGGTCTACCCTGGGCATCCCACCCCCATGCCTTTCCCTACGAAAGCTGCCCAGTCAGCTATTTAAGCTCAAAGCAGGTGGCCTGGCTGTAGTTCCTGCTGGTCTAGGCCCCTCCTTCATCCCCTCCTGCCTGGACTCTGCCCCTGAAAACCCAGTGTCCCAGCCAGAGGCCCCCAAGCCAGACCCCAAGCCCTTGGACCCCACCCACCCTCAACACCCACTCTCCAATCTCCCCAGACACCTTCCACTTATTGGCATTTTGTGTTGCAAGAAATTCATGTTCATTGCCCCCAGTTGGATAATATACTAAAAAGCAAAAGAAAAGTGAGTCACCCATTAGCTCATCATACAGATTCTGCTAGCCCCTGTTCACATTTTCCTGGAGGAACTTTTAGACGTTCAACAAAAATAAAAAATACTTAATAACACATTTATTGAGCAAATTCTTTGTGCTAGGCGCTGGGCCAAGCATTTCCAGTGCTCTTTCATTTTACCCTTCCCTCCCTGGAGAGCCTAATGAGTGGGTACTATTATTTTCCTCACTTTACAGATGAGGAAATAGATGTTCAGAGAAGTGAACGTGATTCGTGCAAGGAAGCCAGGCTTTGAAATGGGCAGACTGATTTCTAAGGCAGTGCTGAGTCGGCAGTGCTGTGGGACCCCGGCTGCAGCCTGGGCTTCCCAGCCCCCAGGAGCCAGGGGTCCCAGCGTCCCACCATTAGCATAACCACGGGCAGCCCTGAAACCCAATTACAAAGAGATGACTTGGGCCCCAGCCAGCCTGGCGGCAGAGTCTCCAGCTGTGCAGGAACCAGGGGCTGGGGCCCAGGGGAGCCCCGCGGGGCTGGGGGGGGACTGGACAATGAGGGGAATATGTTCTGGGGTAGGGGCCTGGAGAGGCGCTGTGGGTGGGTCCTGAAGGCAGCCTGGACTTCCTGCTCAGTCCCTCTAGGCCAGAGAGGCCCACTGCCCCTAAGGAAGGGTCACAGGTTCCACTGCCCCCAGCTTGCTGGGTGATCTCAGGCAGCCTCTTGCCCTTTCTAAACTTCAGTTTTCTTCCTGAAAAAGGAGAAAAAAAGTTGGGGCTTCCCTGGTGGCTCAGACAGTAAAGAATCCGCCTGCAATGCAGGAGACCCGGGTTCGATCCCTGGCTCAACAAGATCCCCTGAAGATGGGAACAGCTACCCACGCCAGTAGTCTTGCCTGGAGAATCCCATGGACAGAGGAGCCTGAGAACCAGGGGCTAACTGAGCAGAAAACTAACCACGGGTTGGGAGGAGGAAAGAATGCTGGTTCTGAACAACTGGGCAGGTTGGGGGTTGTGTTTCCAACTTCCCCTTGAGGTCCAGCCACTGCCTCCTCCCACCTGAACAGCTCCTCTGCTGGGCAGACGGTTCCCTTCCATCCTGTCTGGCAACGGGTGCTCCTTTTCTATTGATGAAAGCAGCATGCGTGTGCACACGCGCGAGCACACACACACACACACACACACACACACACACACACACACACGGTCTCTCGACCCCACCAGCAGTCCAACAAATACAATGTCAAATACATGAAGCCCTACCCTCCCTCCCCGAAAGAAGAACCCACCACTCTGAATTTGGCATGTGTTTCCTTTGTAACAT